>JASEVX010000002.1:49617390-50132066 GCA_031761405.1 Serripes groenlandicus | reverse complement strand
AAATTATGCGATTTTAAGAATATATTCAGGGGGGGGGGGGGGGGGGGGGGGGGAATGGACTCGCATGCGCAGACAAATGTTTACAATAATAATGTGAGATCGAGGTCAACACGTTGGGAAAAGGTATTTTTGTTTCGTTTTACGTATTTAACTAAAAAACTATTGTTATCATTTATAGATTTATATCATATATTTAAAAGCGGGTTTCGTGTTTTTCGAATCAAACAGTATTTCTTAAGCCATAAAATGCTGATTCTCGCGCCAATTGCTGCATCTTGCAGCAACTCTTGTTAATATACATTTCCAATTGAACAGAAATGTTTGGGTGACACATTTTTAAAGGATAATAATTTTTTGTTTCTCTGGCTGAATGCAAGTCAAGCTTATGTCATGGTGAATAATTGTCCGTTGTGCGTGCATGCGTGAGTGCATCAACCTTTTGCTTCAAACGACTTCTCCCTAACCACTTGGCTAATTGCTATGAACCTTCTTCGGGAGAATCCTCTGAATGTCCTCTACTTAATTTTTTGGATCCATACAATTTCGATATAATTGAACTGTGCTATTAAAATTCCACGAATCCTCACGAATTTTAAAATTTACAATTCGTGATGATTCGTGAGATTCGTGGTCCGGGTGTAATAGTAGCATTAAGAAATAATTCAAGGATTTTTGTAATTCCACATACAAATTTCAGGATTTCTTTTGGTCAGTTTTGGATTTAAATCTACTTGCAGTAAAAAGCTTTTTAATCCTTACTATGTTTAAAGCAACATTGAAAACCTTTATACGTTTAAAAACATTGAGAAAACAGTTAAATTGCTGAAGACATGAACTTACTCCTTATTAATTATAGGCTAATTAGAATAAGTATTTCCCAGATGTTAAAATTTATCTTCATATGTTTCAAAACCACACTTGAAATACCATATCAGCTAAATTATTTATTTAAATCATCGATGCATACAATATAGTTATGGCGCAAGAAAAATGCCAGTTACGAGTCCCATTACAATTTAAATGGTGGCAAGGAAATTAATTGTATGGGTCGTAACTGGACCATTTTTCTTGAGCTAAAACTATTGTTTATCAGAGTTTGTTCTTTTCTTTATTTGTTTTGAAGCCAAATAAACATTTAATACCACATATATCGAATCATTTTAGTGTGTAATATTAGGATTTTGGGCATATTTCGAAATGTTCATCTCGTGTCAAGGCTGAGTCGTTGTGACATCGAAGAAAGTGAATAAAAAATCAGACAAAGCTCTAGTGCATGATTCATTCCACTACATTCGAGAAAGTGGAAGCATTTTATATTATTTGTTATGTGAACAATATATTTTGTGTTAAATAAAATGATTTAAGTCTTTGTGGTGAATCAAAAGATCCAAAGTAAATTAAACAGAGGGCCATGATGGTCCTTGTTGGCTCACCTGAATTATACAATGTACTGCAATGCAAAAAACATCAAGACAATTATTCTGAATGCAACCGCCACAGTGTTAACAAGATTTTCCTTCATTTGGCCTAGTGATCTATATTTTTTTACCTGATATTACCCATATTCCGACATGGGCTAGATATCATCAAGACAACATTCTGACAAAGTTTCAACTTGCTCAAAGTAAAAATGTGGCCTCCGGAGTTTGAACAATATTTGTATAGAATGTTTGTCTGATTTATATCTAGGTCAAGTTCGAAAATGAGTCACATTGGCCTAAGTCAGAAACAAGGTCAATAAAGGAAAGTATTGTTCAAACTCCGGAAGCCGCATTTTTACTCTGAGTTGATCAGCACATATATTCAATGTGTAACTACATGTAGGTCCTCTTAGGAAGTGTGTAGTCGAACGTTATACATATGTGTGTTCTTTTTCCCTATGTATCGCATGTCTCGTTTTCTTTTCAGTACTTAACAGATCTTTTTTCCGCAGAGGCGTAAAGGAAAACCTATCAAGACACAGGGTGATGATGTTCGTTCAAAGATAATTCACACTGTAGAAAAATTATGTGTTTGACCGAGTAGTGAAAGCAAACAGAACATGTATCATACTTGAAACATACATTATCAGTGTGATGTTTATGGACATGTTTGTCAGAAAATCATTTTAATGGTGCATTAAAGATAACAAATTGAAGACAAAATGTTTATCATATTTGTCAATATCCATGCAAATAGAAAATCGTCTTTACTGTAGATATTTATTCTTCAATTTGAGATATTGCGAGATGTTTAATACAATCGCATTCTGATAATAGAAACCTGCCTAGTTCTGGTTAAATTATTATCCATTATATTTCCCAAGTCATTATTTTTCTTTAAAGACTAAACTCAGAATGGCAAACTCATGAAGTAAATCAATTCACCAAACTGACTGATAAAAAAACTTAGTGCTTACACAGCACGTTTTAATGTGCTTTGGCCTTCCACAAAAGTGACCATTTAACAGGAATGATAAAAGTGATTTAAATTGTGATATTAGTTGTAAAAATGAGTGCAAACAGTAAGGTGATATCAATACACTCGAGAACGAATACTAGAAAAAACACTTACGAATGTGAATTTTGTGAATATGTATGCCAACGGAAAGATGATTTAATCAAACACAAGAGAATTCATACTAGAGAAAAGCCTTATCAATGTGATGTTTGTGAATATGCATGCAGAGAGAAAGGTAATTTAATCAATCACAAGAGAATTCATACTGGAGAAAAACCATATCAATGTAATGTTTGTGAATATGCATGCAAACTGAAAGGTAATTTAATCAGACATAAGATAATTCATACTGAAGAAAAACCTTATCAGTGTAATGTTTGTGGATATTCATGCAGAGAGAAACGTAATTTAATCAGCCATAAGAGAATTCATACTGGAGAAAAGCCTCATCAGTGTGATGTTTGTGAATATGCATGCAGGGGGAAAAGTAATTTAATCAACCACAAGAGAATTCATAATGGAGAAAAACCTTATCAGTGTAATGTTTGTGAATATACATGTATACAGAAAGGTCATTTAAACAGACATAAGAGAATTCATACTGGAGAAAAAAAATCTTATCAGTGTAATGTTTGTGAATATGCATGCAGAGAGAAATATATTTTAATCAAACACAAGAGAATTCATACTGGAGAAAAATCTTATCAGTGTAATGTTTGTGAATATGCATGCAGAGAGAAATATATTTTAATCAAGCACTCGCTAATTCATACTGGCGGAAACCCTTCTAAACCTGATGAAAACCATAATGCTGATGACCAACCAAAGAAATGTGTGTTTGGATATGACAGTAAAGAGCGTTTAAAGGGACATGGTAGAATAGACATAAACGAGCAACCTTATCAATGTGACTTTTGTCGATATGAGTGTAATGCTAAAGATGATTTGATTATACATATTAAAGGACATTATAATTCGTCGTAAACTGTGGAATACATTGTTTTATACGAATTGATGAGACAGTCTCGGTAGTGATGTGGTTAGAGCGTCCACCTTTAGCGGTTGTGACATACCAAATACATTAAAAATGGTAGTAATCGGTTTCCTCCATGGTGCTCAGATATGCCAGATTGTATTTATATATATGGAATTGTTTTAGTTCTGCAAATGTTTGAAACCATTTTTAACCAGCTTTCTTTTATATAAAGAATGTTGTTAATTGTCCTTCATCTTGCTTATGATAAACATATAGCAAAACCTTACGTTAGGAAGCTAGTTGATTAAATAAATGGTTCTCTTTACTTGTTGTATACGATATTTTAAAAATTCTGAAAACGGATTTAACAAACCAATTTAATTTGAAGTAAAAGAGTCACCAGAGAAATGTAAATATGATTTAAATTTTAGTTAAGTCAATGTAATCGTTCTAATGATGAATATGCAGGATACTAATATTATTGATAATTTGATATATGAACTTACATTTTAGCTCCACTGGGTGAAAGCCAATCGAGCTTATAGGTCATGGCGAATTGTCCGCCATACGTGCGTACATGCATGCACATATTTTGTCCTGCAAACGACTTCTCCCTAACAACTTTGCCAATTGGAATGAAATTTCATAGGAAGCATCCTCTCAATGTCTTCACCTAAATTCCTTTATTTTTAGCCCACCAGAGCACGAAGCAGGCGCGGATCCAGGATTTTTGGTTAGTGGGGGCGTAATCCAACAACTACTAACTTGAACTAAACATTGTTTTAATCATACATAGCATGTATTATATACGATATAATTTATAATTATACTGAAGATATATACGTTCAATATGACTACAACGATACAATACGTAATGACTAATCTGACAGTGGATTAAGCAACAACATCCTTCGAGCGTTTGGTTCGGCGTATAGGGTGGTCACTGCATCAATGTCAATAGCTATATCATTATGGACATACAGCAGGGCGAGAGCATTAAACCTGTCATTTCCCATTGTGCTCCTTAATTTGTTCTTAATTCATTTTAAGGAAGAGTTTTCCCCCTCTACTGAGCTTGATGTAACTGATGTTAGTATCAGGAAGTGCATACTCGTGTAGATGTTAGGATATATCAGCGTGCACATACTCTCATCCGCTAGTGTTGATTACAAAGAGTCTGGCTTTATTTCTTTGTTTGACCAAAGTCGTTGCCACAACCTTAACTCTTGGTAAAATCCAGCTGGCGATAGCAAGTCCTCTCTGAAATACTGATAGATGACGTCACAGGTTTCTTCATTCATCAAATGGTGATGCTTCGGAATGAGAACAATGGTCTGCACTGCTTGTTTTGAAAGGCTGCTAAACCTCATATTGACCTGACTCAGTAAAGGATCGACAAAGGGCAAGTAATTTGCAATACGAAAGTACTCTTTTGGAGTGGACGACGGAACGTTGCTTCTTTAAGTCTGCCTCCCACAGCGTCTTGGGGTTCAAGAGAAGGTATATTAGCAGTTGATGCCATCTGTGTTGCCTTAGCGAAAACCTTATCAAATTCGTCCTCGTCGTTTCTGAGCTCCGCCACAGTTGACTTGACATCTTCAACCGTTCCGTATGCTTGGATTATGTCTAATGTGGAGCCCTGGAGCTTCCTACTTAGTCCACTGAAGTAGCCAAAATACTGATGAGCAGTTGGGAAACATACGATGAAGTGTGGATCTGACATCTTCTTCAGCAGTCCACTTGCGTCTACAACGGCCTTGGCGTCCCAGCCATCTTCCAATGACGATATGGCTTCTAGGCACATCAACAACGCCTCGTACATCTCGTCAAAATCATCCAGGCATGTGTGTTTCTCGATCCATTGCGTCATAGAAAACAGCGAGTACTGGTTAAGTCTCCAGTAAGCAGACATCGAGAGTGATTAATCTAAGCCAAAGGCTTGTTTCGCAATTGATGTAAAATAAATAAGTTTAAACTATAGAAAACAGCTTGAACTTGCTCTTCTTTATTTGCTCAACTTGTCTCTTGTTCACCTCGTCTATTGCTGATTCAAGTCTCCTCGAGTCTAGTTGTTTCAAGGAATCAATCATGATGTGTACTTCCTTGACTTGACAACTTTTGCGGAGTGCTAAGTTCAGATCATGACTTGAACAGTAATGATATACAGCTTTAGGGTATTGCTGTCAAATCAATGCTGCGCAACCGTTGACTCTCCCTGCCATATTCCCGGCACCGCCCATGGTCTGGGATCGGCACATACTAGGATCGAGGTCGACTTCTGTGAACGCTTGAAAAAATTTCTCAGATATTGCAGCACCTGTAATCTTTTCACAATCCAAAAATTCCAAGAGCCTCCCGATAGGTCTTGAATCAGGTGTTGTGTACCGCAGAACGATGCCAAGTTGTTCCCAATTGCTTCTGTCCGTTACTTCGTCACACTGAAATCGAAAATAGGGACCAATAGCTTGTGACTTAACTTCGTCCACAATTGTTTTTTAAATGAACGTCTTAATACAATACAGCAACTCATTCTGTGCTGTTTTTGACGTGTATGAATCGTTTTTTGCGCACACGATGAAAGGTGTTCTTGCAGTAATTTGTCACCGGCATCAACACGAAACTGTAGCAATTCCTTGATATTACCCATGTGCAAACTAGTGGTTGCTGACGTATTGTCATCCCGATGTGAACGAAGGGCAATTCCTTGCCTCCCACAAAATACCAGACTTTTCACAATTTATTCAAGTATTTTACGGTTTCTTGTTACCATATTTACATCTATTCTTCGAGATGGCGTCTTGTGGGTGTTCTTGAAACTTTCAAATTTCTTCATAGCGCTTAAGTGATAAATGCACGTGGAGTGTAGTTTCACATCTACAATAGCGTCTTTCCAGTTTGAGAAAGGTTCCGTGATTAACTTCTTTGACCGTCTGTGTGAAGTATCTGGAAACATTACACATGCTAGGCAATACAATCCGTCATCTTCCGTCATCCGAGTATGAAATAAAACTGAAAGTCTTGAACCAATCTCGTTTACAATACCGTTTCATTTGACCCGTTTTATTCCGTTTGTCCTTAAACAATTTAGGAGGAAAGTTGGAAGTATGCTCTGGCTCTCTCTCAAGTATAAGTTTGAACTTCATAGCATCCGAAAATATAGCCGGAGTTCTTAACATCTAGAGTTGGTACAGGATGTTGACTATCGACGTCCATTTGCTGAGGATTCGACGGGTGGGACATGTACTGGTTATTCGTTGCATGTACATTTCTATCATGCGGATGTGTGGGATGTACGTCACAATGTTGAGATTCCATGACGTGATCGTCGCTATGACGACTGGGCTGTCCGTCGTTAGGCTGTGAATGTCCAAAGTTTCCATCGATAGTCTGTTCATGTCTGACGTGTCCATCGCTAGGCTGTGGTATTGTGGTGGGACCGTCGCTAGGCTGTGATCTTAATGTTGGACCGTCGCTAGGCAGTGGTCTTGTAATGGGGCCGTCGATAGGCTGTGGTCTTGTAATGGGGCCGTCGCTAAGCAGTTGACTCAAGGTAGGGCCGTCGCTAGACAGTTGACTTGGGTGGGTCCGTCGCTAGACTGTTGACTCGGTTTTGGTCCGTCGCTATTCTGTAGTCGCTAGGCAGTTAACTCGTGGTGGGACCGTCGCTAGACTGTTCAGTGTTGACTCGTGGTGGGTCCGTCGCTAGGTTGTGGTCTTGCGGTGGCGGCCGTCGCTATGCAGTTGACTTAAGGTTGGACCGTCGCTAGACTGTTGGCTCGTGATTGGTCCGTCACCAGGCTGTGGACTGTAAATGAAACAATTTGTAAGGAAAATGCACAAGTATGGTGGGCATATAATATTCTTTTAACCATGCAGTTATTTAGTCAATAAAATTATTTGTGAGAATACAAACCAAACGTATAATATTGTCAATTATTTTTTTTTCTCTTAAATGTTGCTCTTCAAGCCGTTTTCTTTCATGTACATAAATAAGTAAATGAAACCTTAAACAATTATAAATTTACATTTTATACTAACCTAACTGAGTAACTCTTTACTGAGATATGAGACAAAAATGTAATCATTTAATTTCGAAATGTACCCTTTTCCTTTGATAACTGCCTTGAGTTCAAACCGCAAGTCCTGGACGGGAAGAGACGCAGCTAAGTTCTTGATATGGTCGTAAAGGTCATTCTGAGTAAGCATCTCTAGCACAACCGAATTGCAATGTGGAGAGCACATGCCAGTGTCATCACGGCTGTGCGGATCCATCACCGAAGTCACGGTTCCTACACGCTTGATTCCAACAGTTGATCCTCCTACTGAAAGCCAGTCGAGCTTATGTCATGGCGAATTGTCCGTCGTGCGTGCGTTTACTTTTTGCTTCAAACGACTTCTTCTCCCTAACTACTTTGCCAATTTGGATGAAACTTCATAGGAAGTATCCTCTCAATGTCCTCTCTTAAATTCCTTCATTTCTTTTTTATCTATGCAAAATTCTGGTTTCCATGGCAACCGAAAGAAAAAAATAGTGAAAACTTAAAAAATCTTCTTCTCCAAAAGTGTCAGGCCGATTTTCCAATAATTTTGTAGAAATGTTCCTTGAGTGACTCTCTATCAGATTCCTTCAAGCCAAGTTGATTAGTCGAAAAACATGGCCGCCAGGGGGCGGGTTTATTTTGCCTTATATGGCTAAAGTGAAAACTTAAAAAATCTTCTCCGAAAGTGTCAGGCTGATTTTCAAATAATGTTGTAGAAATGTTCCTTGGGTGACCCTCTATCAGATAAACATGCCTCCAGGGGGCGGGGCTATTTTGCCTTATATGGCTATAGTGAAAACTTAAAAAAATCTTCTCCTCCGAAAGTGTTTGGCCATTTTTTCAAATGATTTTGTAGAAATGTTCCTTGGGATACCCTCTACCAGATTCCTTCAAGGCATGTTGATTGGTCGTAAACTATGTCTGCCAGGGGTCGGGGCTATTTTGCCCTATTATATGGCTATAGTGAAAAATCTTCTCCGAATGTATCGGGCTGATTTTCAAATAATTTTGTAGAAATGTTCCTAGGGCGAGCCTCTATCAGATTCCTTCAAGCCATGTTGATTGGTCAAAAAACATGGCTATCAGGGGGCGGGGCTGTTCTGAGATTCAATGTTTGCCTAAAGGCCATGGAGCGATACTGGCCCTCTTAGGCGTCTTGTTTAAAATAAAATTGTATTTCAATTAAATAAACATTAATGTAATGGACGAACAAGAGAATATGACATTTGAAATAACACTTTTATATATACCACCATTCACGGACATAACAGTACCAGAATTCCTTCAATTTTTTGGGATCCATGCAGAATTCTGGTTTCTATGGCAACAAAATGAAAAAAACTTCAAAATTCTTCTCCCAAACTAGTTGGCAGATTTTCAAATAATTTTGTAGAAATGTTCCTTGGATGACCCATTATCAGATTCCTTCAAGCCATGTTGATTGGTCTAAAAACATGGCCGCCAGGGGGCATGGCTATTTTGCCTTATATGGCTAAAGTGAAAACTTAAAAAAATCTTCTCCTCCGAAAGTGTGTAGCCGATTTTCAAATAATTTTTGTAGAAATGTTCCATAAGTGACCCACTTTTAGATTCCTTCAAGCCATGTTGATTTCTCGAAAAACATGGCCGCCAGTGGGCAGGGCTATTTTGCCTTATATGGCTATATTGAAAACTTAAAAAATCTTTTCATCCAAAAGTGTCGGGCCGATTTTCAAATAATTTTGTAGAAATGTTCCTTGGATGACTCTCTATGAGTTTCCTTTAAGCCATGTTGATTAGTGAACAAACATGGCCACCAGGGGGCGTGGCTTTTTTGCCTTATATGGCTGTAGTGAAAACTTAAAAAATCTTCTCCTCCGAAAGTGTCAGGCCGATTTTCAAATAATTTTGTAGAAATGTTCCTAGGGTGACCCTCTTTTAGATTCCTCCAAGCCATGTTGATTGGTCAGAAACTATGGCAGCCAGGGGGCGCGGCTTATATGGCTAAAGTGAAACAAAATCAGGTGAGCGATCCAGGGCCATCATAGCCCTCTTGTATTTAAAACTACAGGAAGAGGCGCTATAGTCAAAGAAGGCATACAAAGGACAAAAACCAGCACTGGTGATATAATATCGAACGAAGAATTTTTCAAGTATTTCAAAAACCTAGCCTATCCTAAAGACGAAAATTTCGACAATGGTAGTAAACAATATGTATACAATTTTGAAAACACAGATCAGGAAAATGAACCCACATTTGAGGAATTAGATCAGACTATATCACTTGAAGAAATAAAAAAGGCAAGTCGACAATTAGGCAATAATAAAACATGTTCAGTTGATAACATTCTGTATGAGTATTTTAAGGAAAATATAGATAGCTTATGTTACCCTTTAAAATTATTGTTTAATTATATACTTGATAGTAAATCATTTCCTCGCTGCTGGTCTACAGGTTCTATTAAGCCCTTATATAAAAAGGGTGATAGCACGGATACCAATAATTACCGTGGCATTACAATAACAAGTTGTTTTGCTAAGTTTTTCACTGTCATATTGAACGAACGTTTGAAGAATTGGGCATTAAATAACGATATTTTGACAGACGCTCAATTTGGGTTTAAACCTAATCACTGTACAGTAGATGCTATTTATTGCCTTAACGCTTTAATCGAACGACAATTTCAAGCAAAGGGTAAATTGTATTGTTGTTTTATCGACTTTAAGAAGGCGTATGATTTTATTGATAGGTATTCACTCTGGTTTAAATTGCTTCAATTAGGAGTTGATGGAAAACTTTTTTCCGTTATTCGTTCAATGTATGACGAGGTAAAATTATGCGTTAGTCATTTGAATTCATATTCTGATTATTTCAGCAGCGAGATCGGTTTATTCCAAGGGGAAATAACTTCCCCGATGATGTTTTCCCTTTTTCTAAATGATATTGAAAATGCTTTTCACCATTCTAATACTATTGCGGTGACCATTGATCAACTATCTATATATTTATTATTATTTGCTGACGATGCAGTAATGTTTGCGGAATCAAAGGAGGCACTGCAGGAGAACCTGAATTGCTTAAAGAGTTATTGTGACAAATGGAGTCTGACTGTAAATGTTGAAAAAACAAAGGTTATGATTTTTAGGAAAAAGGGTGTTCTGAAAGAAGATTATACATGGACATACCAAGGTGAAAACATTGAAATGGTAGAAAGTTTTAGCTATCTTGGGTTGGTGTTCTCCTGCAGGGGCTCATTTGTACAAGCAACATACGAATTAAAGGGCAAAGCGTTGCGATCAATGAACGCCTTGTTTAATGTCACAAATCAATTGGACGTGCCTATCAATATCATGCTTGATTTATTTGATTCTCATGTCCAGTCTGTTTTGAATTATAGTTGTGAGGTCTGGGGACATTTATCTGCTGAAAACCTAGAATTAGTGCATAAAAAATTCTGTAAATGGATACTAAATGTTAAAACCAGCACTTCGACTCTGGCTATATACGCTGAACTTGGACGTTATCCTCTACAAATATCTAGATATATACGTATTGTTAAGTACTGGCTAAAACTATACCAGGAAAAGTCACATAATTGTATCCTCAGAACGTTGACATTGGATCAAAGATCTCGAGCAGAAAGGGATGTAAATATTGTTAACTGGTCATCCAAAGTTCGTGATATCCTGCAAAATGCAGGATTTCGCGAGATTTGGTTGTATCCGGAGTCTGTAAATGCTAATGTATTTGTACCTCTGCTACGGCAAAGATTAAGGGATACGTATATATGTACATGGCAAGAAAGTATCAAATATTACTCATCACTTTCACTTTTTAGACAGTTTAAAATAATATTTGAACGGTCTAGCTATTTGGACATTTTAACTTTTCCAAAGTATAGAAACATTATATCTAAGCTAAGGTTGACATCCCATAAATTAAGAATTGAAACTGGTCGTCATGAAAACATTGAAAGGAACCAAAGAATTTGTACCTTATGTAATTTGAATGATTTGGAGGATGAGTTCCATTTTGTATTAGTTTGTCCGTTCTATGAAACATTAAGAAAACAATTCATACCGCGCTATTACGCACAACGTCCGAGTATGTACAAGTTCATAGAACTCTTAAACACAGAAAGAAAAAAATATTTATGTAATATTGCGTCATTTTGCCTCAAAGCTTTTGAGATGAGAAAACTCTCTATTTGAAAATAAAAAGCATCCTTATTAGACGGGCGTTAACAGTCCCACTTTCTTTCTTGATATAATTAATTTCATATTGAAATTAATATATATATATATATGTAAGTATGTGTATGGGTATGTGTATATATATATATAAGTATATAGTTACTTGTGTGTATATGTGTATTTATACATATGCATATAAACTTGATTTAAACTTATTTAAACTTATTTAATTTAAACTTAGTTAAGTACTATTTCTCAACTATTTCATTGTCTTAACCATTTCTGTATGTATATTTGTGAATATCAACCATGGGCTGTATATGCTTAAGTTGAAAATAAAATGTCTGTTCTGTTCTGTTCTGTTCTGTTATACCGATTTTCAAAGCAATGTACAGATGATCATATATGGTACACGTTTTGCCATTGGTAACATGTATACTGAAGTTCATTGACGCCGCGTGGGAGCGCGGCGTCAGTATGGGATAGGTTTTAATTTTGTACCATGGGGTGACGTAATCGAAAAGGGAGAAACCAATGTTATTATTGTTAAAAAAACCTCTGTTGTTTGATTGAAAAAAACAACCTTTATGAATCAATACATTGTATTAACTGATTTAAGAAACAACAAGATACAAAATACGTTTGTCTTCTACCGTTATTACAAAACTTTATACACATTTAATTTGTATTTAATAACTTTTCCCCAACTGTCTAGGCTACGCTGTTTTTGATTGTTTGGTTTACGGCCCTGACCCAATTCATCAAAGCTCAGAGAAAAAGTTCACTTTTCCCAAACTTTCTAGGCTACGCGTTTTTAATTGTTTAGTTTACGGGCCCAAAATTCGCCGGATGTTTTTGCCTATTTATAAAAGTGTGTGAAGTTGGCAGAGCATTAGACGTTAGACATTAGACATTCAAAAAAAATATTCGAATGTCTAATTAGACGTTAGACATTCGATTAGACATTCGCTAATTTTGATTATCGAATGTCTATTTAGACACTAGACATTCAATTAGACATTCAGAAAAATCGCAAATGTTAAATATCGAATGTCTAATTCGACATTAGACATTCAATTAGACATTCGCAAATTACAAGATCTATAACCCAAATTCGTCGGAGGTCATTGTACATTCAAAAAACGAATGTCTAATTGGTCAGTTAGACATTAGACATTCGATTAGACATTCGCAAATTAAGGGATTTAGGTACCAAATTCGTCGGAGGTCATTGTACATGCAAAAAACGAATGTCTAATTGGTCAGTTAGACATTAGACATTCGATTAGACATTCGCGAATTACGATATTTAGGTTCCAAATTCGTCGTAGGTCAACGTACAATCAAAAAACGAATGTCTAATTGGTCAGTTAGACATTAGACATTCGATTAGACATTCGCAAATTAAGAGATTTAGGTACCAAATTCGTCGGAGGTCATTGTACGTGCAACAAACGAATGTCTAATTGGTCAGTTAGACATTAGACATTCGATTAGACATTCGCAAATTACTATACTTAGGTTCCAAATTCGTCAGAGATCATTGTACATTCAAAAAACGAATGTCTAATTGGTCAGTTAGACATTAGACATTCGATTAGACATTCGCAAATTACAAGATCTATAACCCAAATTCGTCGGAGGTCATTGTACGTGCAAAAAACGAATGTCTAATTGGTCAGTTAGACATTAGACATTCGATTAGACATTCGCAAATTACTATACTTAGGTTCGAAATTCGTCAGAGATCATTGTACATTCAAAAAACGAATGTCTAATTGGTCAGTTAGACATTAGACATTCGATTAGACATTCGCAAATTACAAGATCTATAACCCAAATTCGTCGGAGGTCATTGTACATTAAAAAAACGAATGTCTAATTGGTCAGTTAGACATTAGACATTCGATTAGACATTCGCAAATTACTATACTTAGGTTCCAAATTCGTCAGAGATCATCGTACATTCAAAATACGAATGTCTAATTGGTCAGTTAAACATTAGACATTCGATTAGACATTCGCAAATTACAAGATCTATAACCCAAATTCGTCGGAGGTCATTGTACATTAAAAAAACGAATGTCTAATTGGTCAATTAGACATTAGACATTCGCAAATTACGAGATTTAAGTACGAAATTCGTCGGAGGTCATTGTACATCCAAAAAACGAATGTCTAATTTGTCAGTTAGACATTAGACATTCGATTAGACATTCGCAAATTAAGAGATTTAGGTACCAAATTCGTCAGAGATCAATGTACATTAAAAAAACGAATGTCTAATTGGTCAATTAGACATTAGACATTCGATTAGACATTCGCAAATTACAAGATATATAACCCAAATTCGTCGGAGGTCATTGCACATTAAAAAAACGAATGTCTAATTGGTCAGTTAGACATTAGACATTCGATTAGACATTCGCAAATTAAGGGATTTAGGTACCAAATTCGTCGGAGGTCATTATACATGCAAAAAACGAATGTCTAATTGGTCAGTTAGACCTTAGACATTCGATTAGACATTCGCAAATTAAGAGATTTAGGTACCAAATTCGTCAGAGATCAATGTACATTAAAAAAAACGAATGTCTAATTGGTCAATTAGACATTAGACATTCGATTAGACATTCGCAAATTACAAGATATATAACCCAAATTCGTCGGAGGTCATTGCACATTAAAAAAACGAATGTCTAATTGGTCAGTTAGACATTAGACATTCGATTAGACATTCGCAAAGTAAGGGATTTAGGTACCAAATTCGTCGGAGGTCATTGCACATTAAAAAACCGAATGTGTAATTTGTCAGTTAGACATTAGACATTCGATTAGACATTCGCAAATTAAGGGATTTAGGTACCAAATTCGTCGGAGGTCATTATACATGCAAAAAACGAATGTCTAATTGATCAGTTAGACATTAGACATTCGATTAGACATTCGCAAATTAAGAGATTTAGGTACCAAATTAATCAGAGATCAATGTACATTAAAAAAACGAATGTCTAATTGGTCAATTAGACATTAGACATTCGATTAGACATTCGCAAATTAAGAGATTTATGTACCAAATTCATCAGAGATCAATGTACATTAAAAAAACGAATGTCTAATTGATCAGTTAAACATTAGACATTCGATTAGACATTCGCAAATTAAGAGGTTTAGGTACGAAATTTGTCTGAGGTCATTGTACACGCAAAAAACGAATGTCTTATTGGTCAAATAACTTGAACATATTGATAACTCGAACATATCGATATCTCGAACATACCGATGACTCGAACACATCGATATCTCGAATACATTGATAAAAAGAATGTTTTTAACCTGAACATTTATTGACAAATCGAACATATCGATATCTCGAAACTTTCGATATCTCGAACTTTCCAATATCTCGAACTTTCGATATCTCGAACTTTCCGATATCTCGAATTTTTTTTTTATTTTTTTTTTTTATTTTTTTTTCTTCTCGATATCTCGAACTTTCCAATAACTTTTCGATATCTTTAATTATTTTTTTCTCGATATCTCGAACTTTATCGGAAAGTTCGAGATATCGACAAGTACGAGATATCGACAAGTTCGAGATACCGAAAATTTCGAGATATCGGAAAGTTCGAGATATCGAAAAAATATGGAAACAAAATGCTAAGTTCGAGATATCGGAAAGTTCGAGATATCGAAACAAAAATATAATTTTCTTTTTCGAAAAGTTCGAGATATCGGAAAGTTCGAGATATCGGAAAAAAAAAAAAAAGAAAAAAAAAAAAAGATATCAATATATTCGAACATTTCGATTTCTCGATTATTTTTTTTTATATTATTTTTTTCTCGTTATCTCAGAAATTTGCGATATCTTAATTTTTTTTTTTTTTTTTTTTTTTTTTTTTTTCTCGAACATTTCGAGATATCGATTTGAAACCGTGTATTGGTAAACAATTAAGAAACTTCATGTTGTATGGTAACCTTTTATTATGGTAGCTAGGTGAGCAATATAGGCACATCTTTGATAAAGGGACATTTGGCCTTCTTGTTCGAAATATTTACATCCTGTCTGTTTTCACACGTTATTTAAATGTACTGAACTACATCTGCTTCCTTTAAGTCATGCTTCAAAATCATGCGCGGCGTCCTTTGATGCTCTGCATCAAAATTCGTCTTGTTTATAATTGTAACAGTGATCGAGTTACAGCATAATGCTAAAGTTGTTGAATGACGCTAACCAATAACGCCAATACCACGACTATTGCAAAATCGTAGTACTTTTTGTTGATGAAAACTTCCGATATACTGTCAAACAAACTTAAATATTTACAAAAGATTAAGATCAGAACAGAAACAGTCTATATAATACATAACAAGCCAATTCAGAGAATTGTGATCAACCGCTTCGGGTTCTCATGGGTTTAAAATGTAGGTCAAACGTGAAGGTGAAGGTCACGAGGTAAAGAAAAGACTTTGTGACATCAACCCACTTCTTGACTCTCGGCATTCTAAATGAATAACGTGGCATCCGATTTCTACAAGTTCTGGTATTTCAGAGATGAGCAGACAGTTACCCTCTGCTGATATCACGCCGCTTTCCGCTTTCCCACTCTGGAAGCCACATTTATGCCTTAAGAATCTTGAAAATTTATCCAAATATTTATGTTGGTGATATTTAGGCCTATTGCAGATTTGGGTCATGTCCGGTCAAAAACTAGGTCACTAGGCCAAATTTAGGGGAAATCTTGTTAACATTCTGAAAGCCACATTTTTGGCTTGAGCATGTTGAAACTGTCAGAATATTTGTCTTAATAATATCTATCCAATTTCGAATATTTGTCATTTCGGGTCAAAAACTAGGTCACTAGGCCAAATTTAAGGAAACTCTTGTTAACACTCTGGAAGCCGCATTTATTACCTGAGCAGCTTGAAACTTTGTCAGAAAGTTTGTCTTGATGATATCTAGGCCAAGTTCGAATATAGGTCATATCAGGTTAACACTCTGGAAGCCACATTGTTGGCTTGAGCATGTTGAAACTTTGTCCGGATATTTTTCTTGATGATATCCAGCCTAAGTTCGAATAAGGGTCAGGTCACTAGGCCAAATTATAGAACAATCTAGTTAACACTATTCAGATCGCATTTTTGACTTGAGCAGCTTGACATTTTGTGAGAAAGTTTGTCTTGATGATATTGCCATTGGAGCAGAAAGAGTTAAATCATAAATAGCCCATCTCAGGTGAGCGATCCAAGGCCTCATGGCCCTCTTGTTTTTGGAGCCATGCACAATTCTGGTTTACATGGCAACAAAGAATAACATTTTAAAAACAATCCTAAATTGTTTTGCTGGTTTTCAAATAATTTTTTAGAAATGTTCCTTGCATGACCCTCTATCAGATTCCTTCAAGCCATAACTATGGCCGCCAGGGGGAGGTGCTTATATGGATTAAAGGCCCTCTTCTTTTGTAGAACTGTTCCATTGATGACCCTCTATCAAATTCCTTCAAGCCATGTTGATTGTTCAAAAAAATATGGTCGCAAGTCTGTCCGATTTCCAAATAATTTTATATCAATATTCTTTTGGTGCCCCTTATTCATATTCTTCCAGAAGTTTCTGTCCGATTTCCAATTGCCTTATATGGTTTTATTAAACACTTTTAAAATCCTCTTTTCCAAAAATATCTGGCCAATTTCGAAAATTAATTTGCTGAAATGTTCCTTTAATAATCATAGGCATGAAGGCTGGAAAAATTGTTATTGTGGTTGGTATCCTAGTACCATTGCATAAAAATGGTGAGCGATAAAGGGCCATCGTGGCCTTTTGTTTCGTATTTTTAATAGAGGAGGCTTTTAAGAGGTACATATATACAGAGAAAGATTAGACGTGCAATCTGATTTTGATATTCCTTCTTCGAATATTGCATTTGAATTGTATTGCATGATAAACAAATGCCGTTTTATGTCGCATATAAGAAGATAGGCGATACACCTTTCCGAAGATACTTTTAATTACGGTGAAACAAGAAGTTTTACATACCTGATAAACGACTATTGCTATTGGCTTATATTGTCAATATCAGTATAAACAATATTGATAGGTTATGATTTAACGCCGATTTGAACATTTGTTCAGTTATATCTCGACCGTCAGGTCATATATCCATGTGTTTCCTGGCTTTCCCATACCAATACTCAACATAACTGTCTTTCAAAGGCACTGGCTGCTTCGCATAGAAAGGAAACATCAAGGAAACAGCGTCGTATAAAAGTGTAGCCCGAAACAGCGTTTCTATACGCCTAAAATGATGCGATGTTGGAATTGAAGCAATACCTGAAGTAGAAGAAGAACATGGATTAATTACCGTACAACATCCGAACAAACGTAGTTTATTAATCCCCTAGTAATGTCTGTCGAACCTAACCCTGTACGGCCCGTAGCTTAACCATGCATCATAGGATTTGAAAGAAACTTGCCAAAAACGTTCACCATGATGAGGCGGCGTGTCGCGCACAAGACCAATGCCTCTACCTCAGATATCAAGGTCACACTTAGAGGTCAAAATGAGTATGATTGATAGAATTACCTTGTCTGGCCCGCATCGCCATACATCATAGGATTTCCAAGAAACTTGGCACAAACGTTCACCATGATGAGGCGGCGTGTCATGCTCAAGATCCAGGCCTGGACCTCAAATGTCAAGGTCACACTTATATGTCAAAGGTTTAAATGAGTACTATTTGATCGGACTGTACCTTGTCCGGCTCACATTTCAACCACTGAAGATGAAAAAATACTCCCTTAACAGCACCTTGAACTACACCATAACTTAATAAGTAAAAGGGCCATAACTCTGTACAATAACATGCAATTGTAACCCATTTAGGATATGCACAAGCTTCATGTAAAATGTTATTTAATTTCACAAAGTGGTTTGTAAGAAATAGGCCGGACAAAATATGGCTTCAGACCGACAGCCACCCACAGTGAATCCTATATACCCCCTCGTCTTCGAAGATGGTATAATTAAAATAATCCCTTAAATGTATTTTGATTCATATTTCTACTTTCGGTATGCGATGTTTGCAAACTAGTGCAAACTGGTTCAGAAAGAAGGAGAAGAAAATTTTCGCCATGCAGAAGTTAATAAAATAAATTTGATCCAAATATTAAAGACAATACGATGGATTATAGATCTTATCTTGCCGTTTATCAAATATGAAATACCATCATGATCGACATAGTATTCGTAATATCAGGAACACTAGTAATATCAAAGAAAATGAAATCTATAAATGATTTCCCGAGAATAACAAATGCCCAATCACGGCTTTGTTTACCAAAATTAATTAGCATAACCGGCGGGAAAAAAATCATATGACTTAATAATTGCGAGTTCATTGGATGAAATGAGAAATTGGGTCAATAACGTTCACGACCTCGCTCATTCTCGAATGTTATTATAGCCGATAATCCTGATGTTTACATTCAACGCTGTCTACCGATTTCTAATTCTCAGTACGGAACCATGATTAACATTGCGCAATTATGAAAATGGCAGCTATGCGAATAATACCGTAACACATGGAACAAATTTAACGTTTTGTTGTCTGTCATAGTTTTTGACAATATTTTATGATTTAATAACTATATTGAACCTGATAAATTAGACTTTTGGTTAATAAAATTGAATCTTATTTAATATGTCTTTCTTTGTAAAACTGACACTTGTAGCGTATGCCCTGTTTCGGTGAGGGACCTAAATCGGTGACCTTTTATATTTCTTTCTCCAATTTGAAGAGTTATATTGCATCATTTGATTTTTTTTGATCTCAAATTTAAACATTTGAATCTTTTGTAAATATGGATAAAATACATACATTTTATGCAGAATATTTCAAATAACCTAGTAAAAAAATAATCTTGAAAAACTTAGTACCACTTTTCTCCTATCTGTCAAAAAGTCACTTTTCCAAATTTCATTTCTTTTCATAACTGAATGCTGCACCTCAGGTCTTTTGCAACACAGTCATGTTATTTGAATTGGAAACTACCCTTAAATCATGTACATGGTGTGCTCTTAATATTATCTTTGAACATAAGTAGAAAGAAAAAAAACACCATAATACACTCAAGCATCCGCGATAATTCGGCCTACCAGCTTCCAAATCTGGTAGCCCAGTGGGCTACCAAACAATTCTGAAATTTGTCGGACACTGTTCATTGTCCCATAGTTTTACGACTTTGTTTTTAAATACAAAGGTCAAAAAGAGTTCACACTTTTTCATGATACAATATCATTCGGAAGTGATGAAGACTTATGTGTTGTCCAGAGCTCTAGATAAGGGACACTTTTTACGTTCTAAAATTCTTATTTGACAATCAAATCCTATATTGTGGGTACTCAAAAGAATCGTCTCATTGAGACGATTCTTTTGAGTACCTACAAAGTAGGATTTGGTTGAGAAATAAGAGAAATATTGTGGGGAAAAGACCTGTTGACTCCCTCTTAACCCTATCCTTCATATAGACGCTTTATGATGCCACTGCAGCAGAGCTTTTTATAAAACATAGTGACAAAAGAAGAAATTGCACAAAACGTGCAATTTATCCTTTTGCCACAATGCTTTCCACTTTTTGTCATAGGTTATCCATTCTATTATGGAAATTTTCTATTTTTTGACAAAATACGTTCAAAGTCGTCTGCTGCAGAATTGCCGTATGAGGGAAAGGGTTAACTAGTCCTCTGATGTACAATCAAAGCTTCATGAGTTGGAATCCTGGCATGACCATTCATTCTTTCTGATGATTGACAAAAGACTACCCCTAAAGGTCTAAATAGTCTCAATGGGGAGAAGCCATGCCTTTATAAAAGAATGTTGTGTGTGGTACCACAAGTGTGTGTGGCAAGAAAGCCAGGAAACACATGTTAGATGAACTGGTCACAGTTATATCACTGAGATACTGTTGACAATGGCATTTAACCCACAATTATCGAGCAGACTACTTCAAACATATTTTGTCAAAAAATGGAAAATCTCTATAATTGAATGGATAACCTCCCAGCAAGCAAGCACAACTGGGGCCCATATGGGCTGTACCTGGGCAAGCTCTATATTGGCGACCGATGTGGGACCAATCTGGGACCCATATTAGAAAGTTCTGCCCTTACTTGACCCACATGGGACCCATGACAAAGTAACTTTTCAGAAATATATAAGTTAAATGTATAAGAAATAAATAAACGTTGAAAGCAGAAAAGCTGGTCCTTTTTTCTGTAATTTTATGAATGTTTTTTTATTGATACCTGTTTGGCTGTGTGTAGATTACTTATGTGGGACCCATGCGGGACCCATATAAGAAGGTGTTGCCCTACTGGGGCCCATATGGGGCTATACATGTGTAAGCCCTGTATTGGTGACCGATGTGGGACCCATCTGGGACCCATATTAGAAAATTCTGCCCTTACTGGACCCACATGGGACCCATGACACAGTTACTTTTCAGAAATATATAAGTTAAATGTATAAAAAATAAATATACGTCAAAAACCAAAAAGCTGGGTTTTTTTCTGAAATGTTATGAATGTTCATTTAGTGATACCTTTGTGTGGATTACTTATGTGGGACCCATGTGGGACCCATATTAGAAGGTGTTACCGTACTGGGGCCCATATGGGCTGTACATTGGTAAGCCCTGTATTGGTGACAAATGTGGGACCCATCTGGGACCCATATTAGAAAGTTCTGCCCTTACTGGACCCACATGGGACCCATGACAGTTACTTTTCAGAAATATATAAGTTAAATGTGTGTGAATCACTTATGTGGGACCCATGTGGGACCCATATTAGAAGGTGTTGCCCTAATATGACCCACGTGGGGCCTATATGAGAAATGCTTCCTTCTTAAACTATATAAAATATGGTAAAACATTGAAAGATTTTATCAGCTGGTCTTTTGTTAGTCATTTCTGGAATGTTCTTTCATAACTGCGAAGCATTCACAATGAAAGTCCTGTATTGATTTCACTTGTGGGACCCATGTAGGACCAGTATGGGACATATATGAAGAAAGAGTCCTTGCTTAACAGTATAATTAAAATGCAATTTATGTAATATTAGGAATGTTTTTCATATAAATTTAGATATTTAGTTTGTATATATACATGCATTGGTTACCCATGTGGGACCCATGTGGGACCCATATTAGGAGGGTTTGCCCTTATAGTATAGGACCCACAATGGACATTTATTAAAAAATAGTCATGCTTCTACATTATTAAATACAAAAAATATTGAAAGGGGATAGAAGCTGATCTTGAAATGTAAATTTAGGAATGTTCTTTCATAAAAACGAAGTTTGCACATTGAAAGTCCTGTGTTGATACCCATGTGGGACCCACATAGGGTGTGCCTTTATATGACCCACATGGAACCTATATGTGTATTAAACTAAATAAGATGCGACACTCGATGAAATGTGGTAAAGTCTGGGTTTTTTTCTGATTTTTTTATGAATAAATTAAGTCGTGTACTTTAAAAGTCCTGTATATCCCAATGGATTTGCCCTGATAGTACCCACATGGGACCAATTAGGGAAACCTTTTTAAAAATATAATAATTAACACCATCAACAGTGAGACAGTCAAAAGCAAAACTAAAATCATGAGAAATTTGTTATTTTTTCAATAATGTAAATCTGATAATTGAAATAGCCAAAATATTATGTTAATCCTACCAGCAGTACTTTGATTTCTAGAAAGGAACAACAACAACAATTATGCGCCATTTTTGAAGAGACGAAATAAAGGCGAATTCAACGGGAAACTGGTTTTGATTATAGGAATATACAAGGTAAAATAATACAAAGCCCACTTTTGCAATAGATGATCTTTTTGTCATTTCTTTGGTTTTTTCATGCGTATGTGAAGCTGATTTGCATTTATCTGACTGTCATGTAATTTCGCGAGTAAATTTATAGTTTTGCTTTTGTTACGTGAAATCAGAGACATATAAACAGGTGTTTATATGTCTCTGGTGAAAAAGAGCTCTACTGTGTATGTGTTGGAACATATTTTGACAATTGAGTGTCGAGAAAGAAATAACCTCTGGTATGGTCGATACATGCACATTGTTCATTAAATATTTATGATGTAAATTTAAGTATATATATAATATAAAAAAATAGTTATTTGTGTTCCAAGTTCCTTTGTCTATAAGTTACTTAATTAGTTGTATTGATAAACACATTTGAAAACAATTATAAATGAGTAGAACATCTCAATACTGGCATAATTACTGGAGAGTAAGGTCTAGTGTGAATGATCATTTGTCAAATATACAATGCATGACTATTCAGTTAGTCATACAGCCATGGTGTTTTAGCTATGATACCTAGTGTAATTAGTCAATAACTCATGTATGTATGTGTTCTTTCAGGAGCTCCCCAAAGGAATCCATCAACAAAAATGCTACAAGGAATGATATGAAGCTGGAGTTAAGGAAATGGCTGTCTGGTGCTCGTGACAGGGATGGAGGAAGAAAAAAAGGGCAACAAAGATAAATGAACATTTGCCTCGACACAAAGTGATACGGAAAATTCGGATGTAGAAAGTTAGCACAAATAAGTTTGACATGTCTGCAGCAGACAACTTTTGAAAACATTGTGGCAAAAGGAGAAATTGCTAATAATTAGCAATTTCTCCTTTTGCCACGATGTTTTCATCTTTATTCAATTTATAATTTTTTTTTTAAACATTCTCCTAGGTGTGTTCAAAGTCTTCTGCATGCACAAATGGCTCGAATATTCGAATAATTTGTGATTCAATATTCGAATACTAATTTTGGTATTCGTTGCCAACCCTAGTAAAATATGTTCTGGTTATTGAAGATCATAAATATACATGTATATAAGTAGTTTGTGACATATTTCATATTATACAAGATGTAATTATATGTATAATTCTTTCAATTATTACACCATTCACTCTTTCAAAACCATATTTGAGCCTGTTGATTGAGATTTGGTAAAAGTTGGCATTTCCGAACAGAGTAGGTTCAGATCAGCCTGTACATGTACATCAGCATATGAGAATCTACATAAGTTAACAGAAACTTCTAAGAAGTGGTTTTATTATTTTGGTTTTATTTAGCTTCACCATAATAGGTAATTCTGCAAAGCGAGGTAAATAAAACCAAAAAAATAATAAGAAGAAGTGGATGTAAGTGATGTGTGAACAGTTTATATCTTGACAAAACAAGATTCAAAGACTGATCTTGATCTACACTGTTCACAAAACGTTTGCTAGTACTTTATATCATGGCTTGTATTAAGCTTTTACCACATACAGCAAATCTGCAGCAGAAAGCATTGAAATTATCTACACAAAAACAAAGAACGTCTACATAAATGAAGATATAATTATGGAAAAAAGTTGAAAACCTTGTAGCAAAAGGAGAAATTGCTCGTTTTGAGCAATTTCTTCTTCTGTCACTATGTTTTCTAAAAGCTGTCTGCTTGTGTTATGTGTTATACATTAGATGCATTTGTTTTTATTTAAGATCCAATGTTACCATAGATCTAAAAAACACTTTTCAATTTCAGCTTGTCTGTTTTTGGAAGAAAAATAGTCTGGATACACTTAATTGATGTCATTGTCAAAACACTTTAAAGTTACCTCAATATTCAAAAACCGATAAACATTTTCAAAATGAAACTTAGTAAACATGTACCTTGGAACAATAAGCATGTCTGTGCCAACTCCCATAACTCTGGCTTCAGTAATTATTCAGAAATGCCCCTTTTTCACCTTAGAATAAAGCAGACAAGCATTTGATTGGTAGTGCTTTTGTTGTTCTTTGTAGTGTTATTATTGTCGATTCTGTTATACATTGCTACTATTAACTACATATTTAATCTCATTTCTATAATTTGTGTTTTGATTTATGATATGTCTTTGTTTCTTACGATTCAAAAAATCACTGTTCAAAATTTAATTTTTATTTCCTTAGTTGGCCCTTATTCTCGGATATGTCTTAAAATTACGGTATTTATATGTAATATATCCCATGGCCAGTAAAATTAAATTCTGACGGTGTGCAGAATACAGTGCATAATTATACATTAACATCATCTGGCACAAAGTGGAAACTGAAAATGTATAGATATTTTACAAGCCTCATATTCCAGTGCTTAGCCAGATGAGTTTTACAGTGCCATCATAGCCCTCTTCGTTTGATGGTTTTTGTTGTTGTCGTTAGATAACTCAGGTGATCGATTTAGGGCCATCTTGTTTTCAAATTATCATCACACTTTGAGATTAAGACATTATTAAGAAGTTATTTCACACGAATCTAAGTTAGAGCTATGAATTCACTTGTTTTAAAAAAAGTATATATTGAATGTTGTTATACCTCACATGACTTTGTAATGTTAAATTCTCATATACTCATCATGGGCAATTTCTTACTGTCTCATGCTTACAGTACATTTTTGACCGGTAAACAGTATACTAGCTGTTACATGGCAAGCGCGTTAAAATGTTGGTTATGCACATCCATGACGTCATCTCAAACAATAACGTCACCTTTTAGACGCGCGTGCCATGTAACAGTATACGGTTAACGGTATATTCATATGTGTGTGTTACATTGTAGTAGATCTACCCATGTTCACCTCCCCTACAAAGATACTGAATAAATTGAATAAACATGTCATTTTGTTCGGTAAAATAAAATAAATAATGCATGGCTTTGCCTCGGGTAACAGTATTTTTCTCATGTTGACAATATGTACTGTCACACTGGAAGCCATGCAATATTTATATAATATAAGGTTAGTGGCTTAATTCTAGTCAAATTCTTCCTGTAAGTAAAACCATTTATATACCGACTAAAGTTATTTCACACAAATCTAGTCAGAGCTATGAATTCACTTGTTAAGAAGTATATATTGAATGATATAAGGTTAGTGGCTTAATTCTAGTCAAATTCTTTCTATAAGTAGAACCATTTTGTTATATACCGACTATTAATCAAAATGTCAGTGCATCATTATTTCATTTTCAATAACCTTGTTTGTGTCCAACACGTTTTTTAACATGCTTTGCAGTTTGCTTTCATGTAAACACTACTTTAATTGTTTCTTATATTTCAAATTTTAAATAATTATGGATGCAATAGTCTGTCGAGCTGTCTATGGTCTACATATATTTTGTCAGGCTGCATAATAATATGTTTTGTATTAAATTGTCTATTTTTAAAATGATATCAAGTAGTTTGTCAAAATATGCCTTAATAACATCAACCCACTTTTACAATGGTTCGATACCTGTTTGCCCATAATGGTCGATATCTGTTTTCCCATAATGGTCCGATACCTGTTTGCCAATATTGTGCCCACGAGGGTCCCATGTTGGACCCATATCTTAACCCGTATGGGACCCATGCCAATACCGGTTGCACTTTCCATGTGGGTACCACATGGGTTACCCATCTGGGGCCCATAAAGGAATCTATATGGGACCCATATCTGTTTGCCCACATCGGTCCCATGTTGAGCCCACGTGGGTCCCATGTTGGACCCATATCTTAACCCGTATGGGACCCATGCCAATACCGGTTGCACTTTCCATGTGGGTACCACATGGGTTACCCATCTGGGGCCCATAAAGGAATCTATATGGGACCCATATATGTTTGCCCATAACGGTCCCATGTTGAGCCCACGTGGGTCCCATGTTGGACCCATATAATAACCCGTATGGGACCCATGCCAATACCGGTTGCACTTTCCATGTGGGTACCACATGGGTTACCCATCTGGGGCCCATAATGAAATCGATATGGGACCCATTAGGGTCCCATATATTTTGCTAACTGGGCTATGACTAAAAGTGCAAAACATTGTGGCAAATGGGGAAATTGCTCGTTTTGAGCAATTTCTTCTTTTGTCACTATTTTTTCAAAAAGCCGTCTGCTGCGTCAGATAGTGTCTATATGAGGGAAAGGGTTAACCCTCTTACCATAAAACTGCAGTAAAACCTTTGAAAACATCCAGACAAAAATTTGGATCTATAGCCTATCAATTAATGTAGAACTATAGAATAGGGTTCAGTTGGAAACATTGTTGCAAATAGAGAAATTGCTCATGAGTTTCAAAAGTATTCTGCTGCATTGGCACCAGAAAGCATAATTCGAGGGCTTGGCGTGGAATGGTGGTAACTTAAATTGGTATTTTTTAATCACCTCGCCATAAAATCTTTATAAGCGTTAACTCATTGTTCTTGGTAAACAATGGAAATTTAGGTACCATTGCTCGTTCTGAGCGATGTCACCTAAATTTGCTTTGTTTACAAAAGGGTCAAAATTGCCCCTCATTCAGGGTTTTCAAAATAGGTTTTTAGTTACAACCCTTCAACGTCAAGCCCTCAATATTGTATGCGGGAAAGGTTCAATTCTTATCCATCCATATATATAAATGAATTAAGCATCATCAGACGAAATGAGCAATTTCTCCATTTTCCCAAAAAAAAAATCAACTTTGCTGTTTAAATTTGCTAATTTAAGATTTTCACAAATTTGCTTCCTACTTGAAATAGCATGAGACTGCATACACACAACGATACATGCAACAGGAGAGATTGCTTGTATTTCCTTTTGCCAAATTGTTTTCAAAAGTTGTCTACTGCATGTGTCAGAAAGCTGCTGTATGTGTGAAAAGGTTGTAATGACTTATCCGACATGGTTTATTTCTGATTTATTTGTCGGCAAACTTGAACCACCTGAAAAATTGGAGGTTTCCTTATTATTTAATTTTAATTGTATGAAAGAGTCTTTATGTGGGAATGGGTTAAACATACCTCAGGTTCCTTGGTTTTTTCTTCCGCATATTCTGCTTCTTCATCATCCTGAGTTTCCAAGAATTCTGAAAGTTCTTGAAACTTAGATTTTTTCTCCTTCTGAAATAATGTTCAAAGTTGGAGAATTAATTTTTACTTGCAAATACAATAATTTGTTTTATTGGGGTTTTACGCCGCTTTCAACATTATTTCAGTTATATCACGGTGACAGCTCACTTATTCATGATGCCTGGGTAAGCAAACCAGTACTAGGCTAGAAAATGTGCCTTGCCCAAGGGCACTCCACGGTGACCTTTGTGCAGCGACTGGAGATCGAACCCGGGACACCCGGTTTCAAATCCACAACGCTAACCACTCGACCACGGCGGAATCCTGCAAATAAAGCTGATAAATCTGATACATGATAAATACTGTTTATACATGTAATATCTCCAACAATTTTGGTACACATTTTGGTGCATGTTTTAGATGATTCCGTTACATTTACTTTTGCCATAGATACAGAAATGTTTGAACTGCCAATTTTATCGAATATATCCAATCCCAGAATAAAAATCAACATATTTTTCTCACCATTAAGAAAATAAGTTTAAGTGTAATGGGAATGGGTATAGATTATAGATATTATCTGTTTTTAACAGTTAACCCTTTCCCATATATAGACGCTTTGTGATGTCTCTGCAGCAGATGAGCTTTCAAAATATTGTGACAAAAGAAGAAATTGCTCAACACAAATTTGTTTAAGAAATTAAATCTTCATCTCTGGAGACTTTCCATGTTTTTTCCTTCGTGTTCTCAAAGTCCTCCGTCTCAGATTTGCTGTATGTGTGAAAGGGTTGACCCTTTCCCTCATATAGACGCTTTCTGACGCCTCTGCAGCGAACGCTTTTGAAAATATAGTGACAAAAGAAGAAATTGCTCAAAACAAGCAATTTCTCCTTTTGCCACAATGTTTTCTCTTTTTAGTCATAGGCTATAGAGATTTTCTTTTTTTTGACAAAATATGTTCAAAGTCGTCTGCCTTAGATTTGCTGTTTGTGTGAAAGGGTTAACCCTTTCCCTCATATAGACGCTTTCTGACGCCTCTGCAGCAGACGGATTTTTGAAAACATAGTCACAAAAGAAGAAATTGCTCAAAACGAGCAATTTCTCCTTTTGCAACAATGTTTTCAACTTTAAGTCATAGGTTATCCATTCAATTATAGAGATTTTCTCTTTTTTGACAAAATATGTTCAAAGTCGTCTGCTGCAGAATTGTCTTTTGTGTGAAAGGGTTAAGCAGCATACATATTGCTTAGTACCAGAATGAATGAGCCTCTCTGTGAGTTTACTCTGACTCTGAGAAGGAACAGGTACATGTTACAAGTTTGATGAAACTTTTTCATAAATAATATGCTTCTATGGTACCTGGATATTGAACCTTGATTGTATAACTCTGTGAATAGACGCTTGCATGTAACTTGTAAGGGAAATAAAAGTTTTGTTTATATTTTCTTCTTTGTTTCTGTTTTTTTTAAACTTTGATTGGGAATTTTTATTGAATTGGGAAAAAAACATACTTTTTGCCTTTTGGAACATGACTGAATACCGGCTATAGAAAAGACCCCAAAAAAACCTTTTTACCGGTCGAGATAATTCTCCTCAGATTAAAACGGTTAATGAAGCAAATGACGTTCATGTTCTATATTATATATAATGGTTAAGGTGCAGGAAGCGCTTGCAACTCTCTGACAAAATTCAGAAGATATTTATAGTGTAAATTTTATTTGTGATATATATATGCATGCTTTAATGTGAAAAAATAATGAATCAATATTCATCAAGTCACATGTTAATTGCTGCAGATGCTTCAGAAAAAGTCTGTACCAGAGCAAAGATTTATCCCTTTTCGTCATACAGATGCCTATGAAATCATTGTGGGAAAAGGCAGAAATTGATCCTTTTGCAACTTTATTTTCATTTCTATCCAATAATCACACTTTCTTAAACTGAGATTTACCAATTCTTTGTGAAGATGTTTTCAAAGTTGTCTGCTGCTGACTTGCTTTATGTGGGAAAGGGTTAAGTAAACAATAAAACGACATCATTGTCAACACATAGACAATACATAACGAATGAAGTATGTAGTATGGGTTTTTGTTCTTAAGGATTTAGATCTGTAATGGTCAATATCACAATGCTGCCTAAATTTGTTTACCATGCTATCATCATTAATTGAATAATTGGAGCATGCTTTCTTCATTATCATTGATTATCACGCTTCAAACAAGAGCACCGCGTACAGCACAAAGCTGAACAAAAGAATATTAACCGGACGACCACGCCGCCGCCAACAAAAAACCTTTACCGGACGACCACGCCGCGGACGCCGCCAGGGTCATGACAATAGCTCTCGTTTTTTCAAAAGTAGAGCTAAAAACTAAATTAAAGCAATAATATCATTTGCCACAATTCCATCATATAACCTTTTTATACGAGTAAACAATTTTACGACGAAGCCTGCAATTTTTTCCCGTCAATAGGTAATGTGTATGAACTTTGCTTTACCGTCTTTCAAAAAATTGTGTCAAGAGTGGATTTTTTTCGATGCAGTCACGATCATACTCGTTCGTTTTGATTGGATGAAAAGAAAATATCGATTGACGAAACCAAAAAACTTCTAGAGGAAATTATTAAATATGATAATACGTACTCGATAAAGCAACGAGCACAAGTAATTTTATGCAAGATAATTTGCGTTTAATAACACTCATCGTCTATTTCTAAAACAAGTTCAAATAAAAACTTATAAGGGTTTTTTTACTTTTCGGAAATTACAAATCCAAATTCCTGTAATATGACGTCATTATATTAGTGTAACGCAAATGATGAATAAATAACCAAAAGGAAAACGACATAAATGATAGGAAAGGATAGTTTGACTCGTCACAAATGTAGTTCTGTAAATTATGGAATCGTTTTATTTGAAGTACACAGGGAATTATTTACCGATCACAAAAGTTAATAAATATTTACCCGAAATAGGTAGCATGTATAATCATATTTACAAGAAATATGTATAAAATGATGTTTTAATCTTTAATGAGGTGGATATATTAAATATCTAGACGGAACCAGGGACATAAATAAGAGGGATAGGCAACTCCACCTGTACACCTGTTATCTGGTTAAAATATCCAAATTGTCCAAATTTTCACATTTTGTAGCAAATAAAACTTTGAAGTCACATTTGGCACATAAACAAAACATACTGTTACATATTCTGAAAGCTTAACATTTCAACTAAAGTTAGAGATACAATGAACAACTGGAATTTCTTTGTATTTTGAACACGTGACTGGTTTAAAAGACACAGATATTGGGATTTCTGAATTATATTATTTTTTCCCAAAAATTAATAGACTGCCATTTTTCATAAGGATAACATATTATCAAAACCTGTAGTATATTAAAATATTTCTATCTACTGCAATAGAAGAATGTTTAAACTTCCAGAATTTTTATTTTTTTATTTTCATATCTTGAATAGTTTTTTAGTTTTACTTGCTACAAATGTTGGCACGGGTGATATTTTAGTATACAGTTTAGTTACCTATCCCTCTTATCTACGTCCCTGACGGAACGTATGTTCAACTTCAAGGTTAGTTTGCATAAATTATAAACCATTTCTCCATTATAAGCATACCTGCTTTTCCCCGTAATCAATGTTACGTTACGAGTTACAAGTTGCATTTTTCATTACAAAAACAAGATTTTTTCAAGGCTTAATGTTGGTTACAAAGGCGGTTACGAAAAAACTTACAAAAGAGTACGAAATTACCGAAATATACCGGGTACTAAATTACTAGGGTACGAAGTTACTGTATTCCGGTCTAGACATTGTCTATCAACAAAATAAATTTGAGTAATTCGATTAATCACTGGTCTTACTTACTGTTTCCTTGTCAAATCAATAATTGTAAAACAATGAAACGAACATTCACCTTTTTATTTTTATTTCCTTCTCCTATACCGTTGACATCTGTTTCTTCTGTCGCCAGATTTTTCATCTTTTCAGCTAGAATTTTCTCCGATTCGTCTTCAAACCACTCATCGTCTTTCTTCTTGTTTCGTTTATTTTTCGGCATGATTGTTAATTATTTACCACCAGAAACTGTATTTAAACCATAGGACAAACTAAATAGAGAAAATTATTGTGCAATCAGCACGTTGACAAAATTGGAGAACACCGAAGTTAGCCGAATTTATTAGAAAGTGGTGATAGTGTAAGAAATGCTACAACGTGTAATTCACTTTACCGGGGTTACAATAACACCGTTTTATATGTCTCTGTTTAGATTCATGGTCAAATAATTCAATATAAAAGCTGATTAATTGCAGATATTTATGTCTGTTAGCGAAGTTAGCGATGCTGTTGATAATTGTGTCAGATCGAATCCTAAATAATTGTTATTTTAGGTATCTGGTCAGATATCACAGGTAGGCAAAAAATAGAGAATACGCCGGAATTGTTCTTATATTGACATTTTGAAATGTTTCGGTCTTTTTTAGAATATTTTAGCCTTAAATCCTTTTCTATATATAAACGCTTTCTGACGTCTCTACATCAGACGACTTCTGAAATCATTGTGTAAAAAAAAAGGGAAATAACCGAAATTGCAGAAAATGAGCAATTTTTCCTTTTGCCACAATATTTTCATTTTTTCCCTAGTAATTAATACTATCATTTTTCAAGTAAATATTTTCCTTACATTTTGCCTAACTGTTTCCAAAGTCGCCTGCTGCAGATTTGTTGTATTTGGGAAATGAATGGATTACAAACAATTTCCTGTCGCTATTATAGATTTTTTCGAGTTGTCGTGGTAAATTTCAGATCGACAAGTTGAAATTATAGCACGAAATTATCGACCCGAAAAATTCGTCTATTTGACTTGTCGAGGTCAAATTTTCAGTTAAACAAAGCGACATTAGAGGCGTAATGTCGAGTTTGCGCGTTTCTAAAAGGTCGACAAGTCTATGGCGGAAACAGGATTCCGAAGGACAAATAATTTTAAGACAGTTCAGAGGTCCAGATACAGAGGGGTATAAAGAGGGGTATTCAGCTCTATTCCCCACAAATAAATGGCGGGGTAGTAACACACTGGACTGTCAATCCAGAGGTCTGGGGTTCAAATCCCGGTCCGGGTTTTGGAAATTTAAGGGATGCTTTTAAGCGTCTCCCACTCAACTATGGGTTAAGTACTGGTCCTTTCCAGGAAAAATAACCTCGCGTGTATCGGTGCTATACACCGGACACGTAAAACAACCAAGGGGTCTTTTCGGAAAGAGCTAGGGTCTCGCACCCGGACTCCCCTTTATCTAACTTTGTCTGCTCACCAAATAGTTAATTCTGCACGGCGAGGGTAAATAAAAACAAATAATAAATAAATCTTTCCCACAATATCTCTCTTATTATTCATCTTATCCCTATGATGTGGGAACTCAAAATACTCTTCTCACTGAGACGATCCTTTCGAGTACGCACAACATAGGGTTGAAGAGTCAAATATCGATTTTAGAACACGCAAAACGCCGCTTATCTAGAGCTCTGTAAAATTGCTTTGAATACGGACACTGGCTAAAGCTATCTAGGCCAATTGCACTCACAAAATATTATATTGTGTATGCTGACCTTTTTATTGCACTAACAACATATTATATAGTGTATGCTGACCTTTTTATTGCACTCACAAAATATTATATAGTGTATGCTGACCTTTTTATTGCACTCACAAAATATTATATAGTGTATGCTGACCTTTTGATTGCACTCACAAAATATTATATAGTGTATGCTGACCTTTTTAATGCACTCACAAAATATTATATAGTGTATGCTGACCTTTTTCTAGCATCTCGCGCTTACGTGGCTCCAGTTTCAAGCTTCCAAACTGGCTGCATCACATACGACAGTTTGATTGTCTTAAATAGATTCTGATGCTGACAGAATATCAAAATAAACATTTGGATTAAAGAACTACATGTATTCATATACAACATGAGACGTTTATGGATTTCAATAACAACCATGGTCAGTAGATAGACAACAGCCATCACTTATATCTGGTTTCTCCTTTTTTTAGCAAACTTTAACACAATTTAAGCTCCACCCGGCGTAAAGTTTTAGATTAACGTACATATATTTCAGAGGTCCAGATAAGGAGGGGTATTCAGCTCTTTTCCCCCACAATTTCTCTCTTTTTATGAAAGCAAACCCTATGTTGTGGGTACTCAAAAGAATCGTCTCACTGAGACGATTCTTTTGAGTACCCACAACATAGGGTTTAATGGTCAAATAAGGAGTTCAGAACATGCAAAACGCACCTTATCTGGAGCCCTGCATATTGATATACCGTGGTAACGTCTTCAGGCAAATCAAGTTGTATCAGAACATTGAGAGGTAAATGTTGTATGTATACCAAATTGAAAACTTTGTTTGACAAAAAGTACACTTTTGTTAGCCATTATCACATATTCTGACTGCTGCAGAGGAGATTAAATTCGCCTGTCAAAGGTAGGGGGTCAAACAGCGCAGTTGTTGATACTTTCAAATTCAGGAGATAAGTATGTATTTTATTGACAAAATACACATGGGGGAAATTGTATCTGAAAGCGTTTTGACTTTCCAACTCTTAAGTTACATTGATGATCTTTAGGACAGTATAACGGAGAAATGTCAGGATAACAAAAGTTTTATCAAAGCCAGGAAAGCAAATAGATTCAGAGTACTGGCAATTCCAAAACCATTGATACAAATCATATGCCCAAACAAGGCTGAGGAAAGATGACATTGTGCGTTCTCATAGAGCAAATTCTAGGTTTAATATTATATATATTAAATATATGCACTTGAGTGTTGAAGGTTAAAGGAAAGGAAAACATATCTAAACATTTTTCTATTACATGTAGTTTTTGGACTGGAGCTTTAGCCCCTGGTCATAATAGTAAAAACCATTTATCGGATTTGGCACCCTGCCAATTGCTGTTAACACCCAACAAAGCATTTTAGGGTGAAACTGCGCGACAAAAATAGTTCACCATGGATTAAAAAAAAAAATGCATTTCGAAGGTTAAGATCTCCCAAACAATTATCATTATAATTGTGTTGGAACGTCAGTGAAAAACTTCAGCCGTGAGTACTCCAATAAAAGTTTAACAAATACTTTAGAAATTAATGCGCCGAGAGGTCAAACATGGAAGCTTAATGCCGCCGCGCGGAAGCGCGACGTCAGTATTGAATACGATTAAATGTTGTACCATGGGGTTACGTAATCGAAAAAGGAGCAACAAAGATTATTATTTTAAAGAAAACCATGTAATATGCTTGAAAACAAAATACAAAATTATGAATCAATGAATTATATTATCTGATTTAAGAAACAACACGATGCAAAATACGTATGTCATCTACCGTTATAACAAATATTTACGTTGTATTTAATAACTTTTCACGTACTTGCTAGGCTACGCTTTTTTAATTGTTTGGTTTACGACCCCAACATTCGGGGGATGTTATTGCCTATTTATATAAAATCTGTTGTATTTCTAAACTTAAAACGTTCCTCCCCATACAGTTTGTTCATTCTGTCCATTGTATTCTTGCTATATGTTGACCATACACGTAAATATTCTCTTTTAATTTCATAAATGCTTCATTTTGATCATAAATACATGTGTCTTTAATAAAAATAAAATAACTTCGTATTTTTTGTTTATATACTCCCGTTTTTGTTTTCATACTTCTGCTAAACTGGAAGGAGAATAGACTTCCCGCTGTCTTTCCAAAGCCGTCCTCGGTACCCAGGCTATTCATAAAATATATGATACCCTGGGCAAATTGGCTTGCGAAACTTCGTAAAGCATGCACCAAGATTTCCTCCGTAACAACACTGTAATTTTCGTATTGCATGATGTTTGTTTCATGCGGCCAATCAAGCGGCTGCATTTCACCTCATGAATTATTCATGAGTATGAGATTTTTTACAGCCAATTTGCCCAGGGTATCATATGTTTTATGAATAGCCTGGGTACCGAGGATGTCCAAAGCTTGTGTCATACTTAACTTATAAAAAGAGGTATTACATCTTAATATATGATTATATTTAAGCACCTGTGTTCTTTTTTTTGTTATCTAATTGATCTAAATTTTCGGCTATGGTAGCCAGGTGAGCAATGTAGGCACATCTTGGTCTTCTTGTTTAAAATAAAGAGACATTTGGTTGTCTTTTTCGAAATATTTACATCCTGTCTGTTTACACGTTATTTAACTGTACTGAATTGCATCTGCTTCCTTTAAGTCATGCTTCAAAATAATGCGCGGCGTCAAAATTCGACTTGTATATACTTTTAAGTTAAATCGCAATATTGCAAAAGACAGACAGACGGACAGACAGGTAGACATATTTATCCAACCCCTCCCCCAACCCCGGTACTGCTACTTGCCGTATATGTAATATATACTTAGAAGCCAAATTGCAATATTGCAACAGACAGAATATAAAAGTCCCGAATATATGAATCTAACAAATAACAAGAGATAAACGTATAATAAACTGAACATAGTTTAAACATGTTGACATCGGTCGAGAAACAAATTTCAGCTTATTAAATCGGCTCTACATATTTTCTTGAAAATTTGGTTACATGCAGTAGAAAGGGTTGATTTGAATTATATGTGCTTTTTAAGTCATTTTTAGTAAAATTAATATAATGGCTTTTAAAATATTCTGGCGAAACACCTGGAGACTTAACCAGTGCTCGCGCTGTTTATGTGGAGAAATCTCAAACACAGAACGTGCTCATCACGGGAGTCTAACCTGGAACCTTTTAAAGGAGATGGCTGACGGTCTTAGGTTAAAACCTTAAAATGTTATGTATTCATCATGTGACATTTCAATTTACACAGAAATCACAGTTTTGTGTTATAGTTACACAATAGATGGGGAACCAGGCATTTGTTTTATATATGTACATTTATGTCACACTTTTAAGGATTATACATCGAATGAACCAGTATCCAAGCACACCTTTATAACTCAGAGACATACAAATATATGAATTTATTATATGTCTCTGTATAAACCGATAATTCAGGGTTCGAAAAGTTGAAGGGTCGAAATGTGTTGTTAAGTTATCTCCCTTTGCTAAAAGTCCGCCATTTGTACGACTCTCGATCTCGTGTCGTTAAATGATTATATTTCTTCATTATTATAGTGCATCGCATTCTGAAATAGCAGGTAAATGTTTCTCCTATTAGCTAACACAGTTTTTCAGTGTGTGATATTAATATATTGCAGAAAGTATTAACATTAGGCATACAGAATCGTCAACAGCTGTTTTATTTATACTATAGTGACCACTCCTTGCAGTTTCATTTCCACACTTGATCAATTTAAGATAATTAGGAAAAGTAGTTCCTAAGGTGACCTCCTTAAAAGTTTGCTTTCCAAAGCAATATTGATTGATAAGAACAAAGGCAAAGGGGGCATCAAAAGGGAGGTAAATCCACAAATTAAATAAGATACTTTTGTGCTTTGAAAATGCTCATCATATTTCCAAGATAAAATACCAGAAATTTACCTTAGGTGACCCTCTACTACCATCAAGCCATATTGATTGGTTAGATGGCATCCAGGTTCCATTTAGTGGAAGACAGTGGTGCAGAGTAAAGCGTCGGCCCCTCGTACCGAATGTCCCAGGTTCGAATTTTTTGTTTTTATTTCTGGTATTATTTTAACTATGCATTTAGCTCAACGTTAAAGTTTCGTTCTTAGCTTGAATATTCAAAGAATATGAGAGCTATACTACTCACCCTTTCATGTTAAGGTTGTTCATGCAAGTACACCATAGGTAAGTAAATACCAGATGTATTGCATTGAAACTTTCTACAATGCTTACCAATAATAATAATCAAGTTTGAGGTCCGAGGGTCATGATATTTGGCCAGGAGGTACCAAAGATAGAGCGCTATAAATTTTCCTCAAATAAATGACCTTGACCTACTTTCAAGGTCACAAGGGTAAAATATATGAAAACCTTTCAACAACTTCTTCTAAATAACCAGGAGGCCCAGATTGATGATATTTTGCCAGTAGATACCTGGCATGAAATGCTATATAGTTTTCTCGAATAAATGACCTTGACCTACTTTTAAGGTCACAAGGGTCAAATATATGAAAACCTTATAAACAACTTCTTCTGAATAACCGGGAGTCCCAGAGATGATATTTTGCCAGTAGATACCTGGCATGAAATGCTATATATAGTTTCCTCCAAAAAAATGACCTTGACCTATTTTAAAGCACACAAGTGTCAGATATATGAAACCTTCTAAATAACAAGGAGGCCCAGAGGGATGATATTTAGCCAGTAGATACCTGGCATGAAATGCTATATAGTTTCCTCTAATAAATGACCTTGACCTACTTTCAAGGCCACAGTGGTCAAATATATAAAAATCTTTAAACAACTTCTTCTGAATAAACAGGAGGCCCAGAGTGATTATATTTGGACGGTGAGTACCTGGGATATAGTGCTATGAAGTTTCCTCAATGTTGCATAAACTCCTTGACAATGGGTAAAAAGATCTGTACCAAATTTGGTCTGGATAATTCCAGTGCAAAACCAACCTACATGTAACATACAAATGCAAGGAGGAACCTTCCTTCTTAAGGACATAGGTCCAGTACAGGAAGCCAGAGAAAACTCATTTAATTCCATTTTCATTACAAATTAAGTAATCTATATCATTCAGTGTGGAGCATTTTTATAGAAAACTCCAGAGTGAAATTCTTTGCAAATTCACTTTTCTTTAGAACATTTTCCCACGATTGCTCATATATCAAGTAACTACTTGATGCTTTGTATTGCAACTTTATACAACCCTTCCCAACCATCAGACCTATGTAAGTTATCAAGTTATATAACTCTATCTTGCATATTATGCAAATTATGACCCTTTAAGAAATTCTGGTTAATGTTTTGCATGTAACTACATTAGAGTCCATGTCTCAGTAGCTCATAAGCAGTGGAATAGTGGAGCGAGCTGTCCTCCAACAGCTCTTGTTTTACTTTTTCTCAATAAGTACTTTTGCTAGGGCTTTTAAATTTGGATTAAAGTTACATTTAATACTCTTCTTCACATTGTATGCTGAAGATCCTGATTGTAACCTTCTTTTTGGGGTTAAAACAGGATTTTTGGTGGATTTTGAGAATTTGACATAGCTTCTTCTTTTTTGTTTGATTTCAAATTGTGCACACACATTTCATAAATAAAATACTTCAAACTATCAAATGTATTTTTTGCTAAAACATTTGGTTATTCTTTTAAAATTTCTTGTATCTTTAGCTTGACTATTTGAAGAATATGGAGAGCTATTAGTATTACAGTCACTTATGCTTCGGCGTTGGCTTTGCAGCTTTGGTTAAAGCCTTGCTTTTTCTCGCAAACCACAGATGCTTTTGCTTTGAAACTTTATGCTCCTTTTTGGATTGAGAAATTTAATGTTGGTCTTAGAAATGTTGGTTTAAGTTTTACATGCAATATACTATCATGGACATATCTCAGTAACCACTAATGATATTGACTTGAAACTTCATTCATGTCTTCAGGTGAGTCAGGCAGTCACGTTAGATAACTATTGTATTAATGTAGAACAAAATATGGCCCTTATTTGACTTTGAAAATTTGGTTTAAGTTTTGCATGCAATTTAAAACTTCAATATAGTCTTTTAAGGTATCAAACAATCAGGTTAGGTAACTCCTGACTGATTTTATTATAAATTAAGGCCCTTGTTGAAGTAAGAAATTAAGGTTAAAGTTTTGCATGCAAGGCCTTTTCTCAAAAACAGCAGATGCTATTTAAACAAGACTTATCCAACTTGATTTATAGCACTATACTATCAAGCCACTATCTCAGTAACAACTGTTGACTATAGTATCAAATGGCCAGATAGTCGAACATGCTGTCCTGCGGACAGCTCTGGTTGTACTTTGTGTTAAGAGCAACGTTAAAGTTTCGTTTTAAATTTCCTCATTAAGTACAAGTGCTAGGGTTTTCAAACTTGAGTCATAATAATATCTTATACTTTTCATGACATTGTATGTTGTAGCTAATGCGTGTAACCTATTTTTGTGGTAAATAACATGACTTTTGATTGGTTTTGCGAATCAACATACCTTCTTCATTTTTTGTCAGATTTACTTCAAATTTTGCACTCACATTTAATGAATAATGTTTTACAACATATATAACTGGTTTTTGGGTTTCACATTTGGATTTTGTTTTACTTCAAACAACTTCTCCTAAACCAAATGACCACTATCTAAATAATTGTATAGGAATTATTTTCTGTGGCCCTCTTTTTAAATTGTTCAAAGAAGTTAATTCTGTGCAAAACTGGTTGCACAAAGTCTGAGTTGAAAATAACATATGTACCTAGAGTGTATGTTGATGTGTCAGTAGCAGACAGCTATAGAAAACAATGGAATGTTTCATAATTTTCATAAATATTTTGAAAGTTTTCTACTGCACATTATTTTGTTGTATGTTGGAAAGGATTAAAGCAGACATCTCCCATCACGTAAGTGGTTAACAGTTCAGTTAATATTGTCAGGAACTTTTGACCAAAGGGATAGCCTAGCTGTGTAGTTGAGAACTCTCTGTCCTATATCGGTTGAATGAGTAAATAGACAGCTTGTTTCATGGATCCGCTGTGGTCGAGTGGTTAGCGTCGGGGATTTCGAAACTGGGTATCCCGGGTTCGATCCCCAGTCGCTGCACTACGGTCATGGTGGAGTGCCCTTGGGCAAGGCACATTTTTTAGCCACGTACTGGTTTGTTTCCCCAGGGATCATGAATAAGTGAACTGTCGCCGTGATATAACTGAAATAATGTTGAAAGCGGCGTAAAACCCCAATAAATAAATAAATCATGGATCATACAGAGTGTTGAACAGAAAAGCAACAACAATTTAGGGAAATCCAAAATGTAAGTATGCATAGTACTGTAACCCTTGAAGGAGAAGAGTTGATCAATGCAGATATCCAATGTGTAACTCAGGCCTGCCTTTTTTCAGGCCTGGTCCTGATTTCAGGCTTTTAGATCCTGAAATTTCCTTCTTTGTTTATATTGTAAATCCAGTTTCAGGCTTTGAAATCAGGAATTTCAGGACCAGAAATATTGGGCCAATAGCAGGCCTGGTAACTACATGTAGGTCTTCTTAGAAATTGCGTATTCCAAATCTATGTGTTTGTATGTGCTTTTCCCTATGTATCACATGTCTTGTTGTCTTTTCAGTACTTGAATGATCTTTTTCCCCAAAGACGCAAAGGAAAATCTATCAAGGCGGACGGAGGGTGATACTAACGGATGGGAAACTCTGTAATTGTGATGTTTAAACACTCCCCCAATAATTATAGAAACCTTCCCTGCTCTTGTTAAATTATTATCCAATGTATTTCGCAAATCAACATTTTACTTTAAAGACAACTTCTATGAAGTAGATAATTTCACCACACCTGCTCTTTTTAATGTGCTACCAATGAAAGTGATCATTCAACAGTAAAAAAAGGTGATTTAGATTTTAATTGATCACAAGATATTGCAAACTTAAAACAAACATAACATGTGATGTTTGCTATTAATTATACAAATAATGTAAAGGGTGATTAAAATAGATGTATACTCATAATTACACACACTGCAGAGAACCTTATGAAAGACATTGTTTGGGGAATGTGAAATGCAGACACAACTTATATTATCCGACACTAAAGAATACATACTTCTTAAAAAGTGTATACATGTGATCTCTTTGAATATTGACATCAACAAAAATACCCTTTTCCCAACAAAATAAGATACACACTGGAGATATACCTCAGCAATTTGATATTTGTAAAGATAAATGCAACAATGGGATGATATCAATACTGGAAAAAAGACTTCATACTGGAGAAACCCCTTATCAATGTAATGTGTGTGAATGTCCTTGCAAGCAATGAGGTAATTTAATCTTACATTAGACAATTAATACTGGAGAAAACTGGAAGCCTTATCAATGTAATGTTTGTGAATAAACATGCAAACATTAAAGTACTTAAATCAAGCACAAGATAATTCATACTGGGGCAAAGCCGTATCAATGTAAAGTTTGTGAATATGCATGCAATCACAAATATAATTTAATAATTAACATGAATAGTCATACTGGAAAAAAGCTTTATCAGTGTGACGTTTGTGAATATGCATGCAAACGGACATATTCTCTTATTACGCACATGAGAATTCACACTGGAGAAAACCCTTATCAATGTAATGTTTGTGAATATGCATGCAAACAGAGAGCAAATTTGATAATACACATGAGAAATCATACTGGAGAAAAGCCTTATCAATGTGATAAATGTGAATTTGCATGCACTCGTCAAAGTGCTTTAATGAACCACAAGATAATTCATACCGGAGAAAACCCTTATCAATGTAATATTTGTGAATATGCATGCAAACAGAAAGGTAATTTAATGACTCACATGAGATCTCATACTGAAGAAAAGCCTTATCAATGTGATGAATGTGAATATGCATGTAAACATCAAAGTTCTTTAATCAACCACAAAATAAATCATTCTGGAGAAAAACTTTATCAGTGTGATGTTTGTGAATATACATGCAACCAAAAAGGTCATTTAATCAGCCATAAGAGAATTCATACTGGAGATAAACCTTATCAGTGTAATGTTTGTGAATATGCATGCACATTGAAAGGTAATTTAATCACACACAAGAGAATTCATACTGGAGAAAAACCGTATCAATGTAATGTTTGTAAATATGCATGTAAACAGAAATGTCATTTAAACAGACATAAGAGAATTCATACTGAAGAAAAACCTTATCAGTGTAATGTTTGTGAATATGCATGCAGAGAGAAATGTAATTTGATCAAGCACACACTAATTCATGCTGGAGGAAACCCTTCTAAACCTGAGCGAAACCTTAATGCTGATGATCAACCAAAGAAATGTGTGTTTGGATAAGGCAGTAAAGAACGTTTAAACGGACATGGTAGACTAGATGTAAACGAGCAACCTTATCAATGTGACTTTTGTGGATATGAGTGTAATGCTAAAGATGATTTGATTATACATATTAAAGGACATTATAGTTAGACACAATTCCCGTCGTAAAATGTGGAATACATTGTTGTATACAAATTGATGAGACAGTCTCGGTAGTGATGTGGTTAGAGCGTCCACCTTTAGCGGTTGTGACATACCAAATACATTTAAATTGGTAGTAATGGTTTTCCTCCATGGTGCTCAGATATGCCAGATTGTATTTAGATATGTGAAATGGTTTTAATTAAACATAAGTTTGAAACCATTTTTAACCAGGTTTCTTTTATATTATTAGTTTTGTCAATTGTACTTCATCTTGCTAAAGATAAACATATTTAGCAAAGCCTTAAGTTAGACTGAATAAACGGTTCTCTTTATTGTTTGTATATGATATTCCAGAAATGCTGAAAACGGATTTAACAAACCAATTAAATTTGAAGTGTAAGAGTCGTCAGAGAAATGTAAATATGATTTAAATTTAATTTTAGTTTAGAAACTTTAGACAATGTAATCATACTTATGATGAATATGCAGCATACTGATATTATTGATAGTTTGATACATGAACTTGCTTTTTGTTGTTAATCATTTTAGCTAAATGCTCAAGTTGATCTATGTAGATCTATTTAGACCACTGTGTGCCCGCCGCCGGTCGCTGCCGTCGTCAATTTAAACTTCAGACGACTTCTCCAACTAAATGAACAGGCCAATGTTTTCTCTTTCATTTATAGAGAGTTTTCTTAACTCTGACTAAATGTTTTCAAAGCCGTCTGCTGCAGATGTGTGGTATAATGGAACTTGCTAACTTTAACGCGCTCCTGTCTGTTCATTAGACACTGTTTTTCACATGTTAGTGTCTGCAGTACAACAACGAATCACCACCATCCTTTTGTTTACAATCTTTCCGCTCTAAGACTTGTGCCACCAGTTTAGAGCCAGGTCGGCCGGTGTAACATTAACATTTTTTGACCCCGTTGAAAAGTGACCCCATGGGTCATTTTTCAACGGATTATTGATAAATTTTCAACGTTGAAACATGACCCTGCCCGTTATTTAATGACCCCAGCCACGCATTAAACAATGACCCCGTTGAAAACTGATCAGCTGTATGCAGGTCATATTTCAACGTTGAAAACATATCCCAATAAGCTTACGTAATACGCCTTTTACCATACAGTTGTAAGATAAATATTTTGGCATCATTTTCATATTTTTAAGTGATTAAAGGGGCTCGTTCACAGATTGCCAAATTGCACTTTTTAAGATTTTTTTGTTTTTTATTCCAAAATGAACTGATGCAACGCATTAGATATGTTAAATATTGAAGACTGACAACTGGACTCTTTGAAACCGCTTGATTTCTACAGCGTTAATAACGCTCTGCAGACCTTTATCTATATCGAAGGTAGCGTACCGACTCCGTTGCCGAGTGGTCTAACACGCTGAAAATACTTTTGGACTTATAGTCGTGAGGTCGGTAGGTCGTTGGTTCGAAACCCCGCTATGCCATTTTTTTTTTGCTTTTTGCATTTTTTATTTTCATAATATATATGTCAAACAGCATCAGGATAACACATTGACCATAAAGGATAGTTTTCCAGGCATGCTAAAATTTAGGACCAAATCGTTTACGAGTACTTTACAATAACTTGACGTCTTCTTCACAATTGTAGATACCGTTGGTGTAATTGCAAAATGTGTCTTTCGTACGCTATGCTTTATATTTGGATGTCTGTATTCGAATGATGGTGCAAATAAAGTTGAAAATATAATTTCGTAAGTAACTGGGGATTAAATCGCAACTACTCATAACAGCTCGTAAACACATCGTAACGTACATTACTTATAAAGGCTAGATTGACCATGATTATTCGTAATTCAATAGCAACAACTCGTAAATACAACGTACCTCGTATAACGGTCGTATCACTGGTAACAAATCGATAATTTTAGTCATAAATTTATCATAATAACTCAATATATTGGATCGTAATTTGGTCGTAAACAACTCCTTAATATCTCGTTAAAGTGGTCAAATCGTATACATTTCCTGATGAAATAATTCATGGAGGACATCTTGGGTCTTCAAAATAATGTACCTTTATTTGAAACCCTTCAGTTTTCGTACGAGTTTTGTATGAAGATGTATAATTATAATGAACTATGGTTGGGGTTTCGTTTAGTCATATCTCAATAGCCAACCGATGGACTGGATAGAAACGTCTCATCGGCCATCGCAGTGATCAGCCTTTTCAAAATAATAAAGTTACTCTTGCTCGAATGTGGCCCCTAATCGACTTCAGAAATTCTGATTCAGAAACCATTTGATAAAGTAAGTTGAAACATCATTTACAAGTCTTCCTAGACAACTGTTACTTAGTTTCCTCTAATAATAATGAGTATATTGAAGAATGAATAGTGTGTGCAGTTTGATAAAATATTTGTTTCGACAAAAGAAACAGGTTTTGACTCATTTTCGAGACTCTCTGTTTTAAGCCAATTTTGTGCGAAATCGAAACCTCTCCTTTTCATAGCATGGCCTTGGGTGATAACAAGCTTATTTTTTAACTCGACCATGTGACTTAGCCTTTTAGCATGCACATCAAATGTGTAAACAAGCTTTCCCTTCGATTTGAACAGATGACCTATATTTTTCAATGCTACCAAGTTTCGCACAACGCATATGACGACACATGCATTTTGAAAGTTTGTATCCAATATAATATTTAATAGATTATATATGGCTGCAAAACCAGAATAGCAAATTCGCTCTTCAATGCGTCGTGACTGAAGAGCCCGTAATGGGATCTGACCAATTACGCCAATACAAGTTGTGCATTTCTGTTTGCAAAATGTGGTCTCTTTCAAACTAACTCCAGGTATATACAAACAATTATGAACGAACGACGGACGGACGGACAATGGGTGATCACAATGCTCAAAGGTCCCGCCACTACTTCACAGTTCAGCTTTAAAAGGGCTTGTACCCTTGCCTATTAAATGTTGTAGCCAAAGAAGAAAGGTTTTACTTGATAAAGCTAGAAATCGCAAAAGGAATTTTCCAATTTTTTTCGATTATAAGTTGATTGTAGAAATTGTGTCCCGATTTTAATTATATGATAATATGAACATCTTTTGAATACCTTTAATGGCGTCAATTATGTGTTTTTGGTGGGAGTTCGACATTTTTGTGATTCTTTAGTTTATTTGGGGTAATGAATGAAAAATTGTTAATAACCAAAGTTTTATTACGAAAACCACGTTATGGAGTGACCAAACTCATGCAAAGTGACAAAACACGATCAAACAGCTCCTTCAAACATATCAAACATGTGAAGTACATTCATGACTATTAACATGAAATCATCTACTAAACTTTCAAATCATAGTTATATACGTCCAATGTGTTAATATGGGAAAGTAAACAGTAACTGCACCTTGAGAGACTGAAATTATAGCCAGTGATTAGCAAAGTCCTCTTCGTCGCACAGCAGATTGAAAACATTTGGGTCCATAAGATTTGCTATACGTTCGGTTCCAGGAATATTGTATGGGCTGGAATTAAAAGCACGAACAAATATTATGTCTGTGCGCGTTTCAGATTCCTCTAACACTCTCTCATCGCAGAAGTCGTTCACAAGTGCAGCACCAAGCACAGCGCCTGACACATATACCTTAAATTGTTCTGGAACATATTTTCCTATTGGTAGATATGGGGGTTTGCTGAAGATATCATCTGTTACGTCTAATACGGGCTCATAGTGGTAATTACGGTGAAGCAAGTAAACGTTGCATTCGGCCGTTGAATTCATTGGCGAAAATGTTGTCCAGCTATTTTGTCCTTCATATTTGCAGTATACAAACACGTTCGTGTTCAACATTGTGGCAAAAGCCAGAATTTCTATATCCGTCCCCCATTGCCCACATTTCCACATTTCGGTTTTATTTAAATACGAAGATAAAGTTTCATCTGTATATCCCTCAAAGAGTGCCGAATTAGTTAAGATGTAATTTACAACGCTATGTCTTACTTCGGCCTGGTAGCTTTGCACTCCCGATAGCAAATAGCTAAATGTTCTAAATAAGCAATTGCCATCTCCTCTCATTTGTGTCGTATTCTTAGGTCTGGCAGTAATAGTAACTGGTCTGTTCTGAACCTGTCTGTGATAGTTCCTTATTTTAATATCCAACACCTGACATTTTTCATTTTGCCAAGTATGACCTACCGGGTCAAATGATATGATGCTACTCGTCTCTACGTGAGTAATTACAACATCTTCGTCTTCATTAATACATACTTTTCTCTTTTTTAAGGGAATTCCCATTTCTTGATCCTTTCTTTTGTATTGTTTGCTTGCGGTGTCTGGTATCTTGCCACGCTGACTGGCGGTGTTTGGTGTCTTGTCACGCTGACTGGCGGTGTCTGGTGTCTTGTCACGCTGACTGTCGGTGTCTGGTATCTTGTCACGCTGACTGGCAGTTTTTGGTGTCTTGTCACGCGGACTGGCGGTGTCTGGTGTCTTATCACGCTGACTGGCGGTGTCTGGTATCTTGTCACGCTGACTGGCGGTGTTTGGTGACTTGTCATGCTGTCTTGCGGTGTCTGGTGTCTTGTCACGCTGACTGGCGGTGTTTGGTATCATGTCACGCTGACTGGCAGTGTTTGGTGTCTTGTCACGCTGACTGGCGGTGTCTGGTGTCTTGTCATGCTTAATGACGGTGTCTGGTGTCTTGTCACGCTTAATGGCGATGTCTGGTGTCTTGACACGCTGACTGGCGGGGTCTGGTGTCTTGTCACGCTTACTGGCGGGGTCTGGTGACTTGTCACGCTGACTGGCGGGGTTTGGTGTCTTGTCACGCTGATTTTGATTGTTTGCCACGTTGTCAGGTTGATTTGCCGTGTCAGATGTCTCCGATCGTCTATATGCTTTCAGTCGGTTCCATTTATGGCCGTTAGTCTTCCCGATAGCCGATAACAACCATTGTTTAATATTCGTTCAACAATGAACGGCCCCGTCCACAACGGATCTAGCTTTCCGCCTTTTCGTGTAAGTTTCCGGGTGTTGTGTAGTAGCACTTCGTCACCAACTTCAAACACGGATGTCTTTACATTTTTATCGTGATGTTTTTTCTGCTTTAACTGTTTTATCTCTATGTTTTTAGCTGCAGACTCGCGATGCCTGGTTAATTCCAGAAATACATTAACCCTGTCGGTGAGATCCGTTTGTGTACCAGCAGTTGATGGCAGCTCTACATCTATAGGGAGACGTGCTTCCCTTCCATACACAAGGAAAAACGGAGATTGTTGTGTCGTGCTATGTACATACGTTATATAGGCAAATAAAACGTACGGTATTTTAGTGTCCCAGTCATTTTGGTTTTTATTAACATAATGCACGAGCATATTAGAAAGGGTGCGATTAAATCTTTCAGTGTGTCCGCCCGTTTGTGGATGGTATGCAGATGCAACCTTGTGTGTAATTCCCATTTTCTTGCAAAATAGGTCATTCAATTGATTGCAGAACTCTCGGCCTTGGTCTGTTATCAACTCTTCTGGAACTCCATGAGCGCACACACACCGAATAAAGCAGTTTAATATTGTCTCTGCATCCTATTTGGAATAGAGTACGCATCATCCCACTTCGTGAGATATTCAGTCATCATAAAGATGTACTTGTTACCTGAAATAGACAAAATAATATGCTCGTTATAAGAAAAGCATCGTGTAATTATAATTAAAAGCTATTACTTTCATTCATTTATTCACTACATCTATACCTTTCTTTCTTCATCGGACACGTGAATGCTTCTAGATGATATATATTTACATTAGTTACATGACAATACTATCATATAAACAGTATGTATTTTGTAAATGTATAAACAATGTATTTGTTTATGACGATGTACTGTGTACAAGTCTGAATAAAATCTGTCTGTCTACATCAAAGGGTGTGATACTATATAATTATATAATATCTCCCCTAATATCGGCTATAATATGAGAGTCTAAATCAATGACGAATATAATGTGCATGTCACCACTTGTCAAAATGGTGCTTTTACGTACACCAATGCATAGAACTGTCACACGGGACCCCTCCCGGAAGACGGTTAATTTTGTTAGGGTGCGGCGGGGGATCGAACCTGCGATCCCTTGATTTGTAGTCCAGCGTGCTAACTAATATAGACTACGGTACCGCCACTTCATGAAAAGGATTACACAATAGATTACATATATACATAGCGACCTCGATACCCACTTCAAAAGTGTGACGGGGATTTCTTATAAAAAAAGTAATTATAGAAATAAAGTAAAAGTGGCTCAACATAAATACTCTGCACGCTACTACAAAGTATACCATTTTTGGTCTCTTCAAGTGGTCCGATCAAATCCATTCCTATTTTGGAGAATGCGTCCGACTGCACTGGTATTGGATATAGAGGTTTGCTCGCTTTCTTCAAAGAACCCTTTCTCTGACACGAATCGCAGCTCAACACATAAGCCTGAACCTTTTTGAATAGGCCTTTATGGTAGTAGCGCTGTTGTATTTTGCTGTAGCTGTAAAGATAAAATGTACTTTATTTCATTAATTGGTACGACATGGTCTAAAATATTGTATATATTGTATGTTGATATAAAACAAAATTAGTTGGGAGAAGCAGAAGATAATATGACGTTTATTTTATTACAGATGTGTTACAAACTCTTCAATCACATTCAAAATGACCCCATCCATACGCGGATTGAGACTTCATGGCCAGGGGGATCCAACCCACCCTCAAATATGGACAACCAAAAAATCTTAAAAACTAACTCAATTATACAAGTAGGTATATGTTGCCAATAGGTCAGGGTGGGGTGTATTCCGCGAATGTATGAAATGCAAGTTCTTGGTACTAATACAACTCATCATACAAGGCATGCTGCATAATTGAGCAGATATTCGTGTACCAATTGTACTAACCATACCCCTATGGGGAGGAGGAGAGCTAAAAACCTCGCACCATAGCGCTATGCTGCTTTTTTACCGATCACCATTCCATAATGGTTTCAGTGCATGTATGCAAAGTCCCTTTACCCGGTCACGACCACGTCACAGGTTTAAAATCCAAAACAAGAGCTGTCACATTAACAAATGCCCCCAAAGCAGGTTAGTGTTGAAAGTAAAGGCTGTATGTACATGAAATAAGAAGTTGAGTAAAGGCAATATCTCGATGAGGTGAGCATTTGTCCGATGTTCCACGAAAGTCCATTAAGTTCAAGGCTTGAACCATTGACCTCCACTGTGAAACTGTGACCTTTACCTTGAACGGCGTGCCTGGAAGATTGGTTCTGCACATCGTCGCGACGAGGTAAAATTATGACCCAAGTTTTATGAATATCCTACATAGGGTTTATTAGATATTGAGTTTAAAATAAGTTCAAGGCTCCAACCTTTGACCTTCAACTGTGACATTGACCTTCAACCAGCGTGGGTAGGTGTGTTGTGCACGTTTTCACATTTAATCATATTTACTTGCACTTACGTTTTGTTTATACCCAAGTGTCCACCATAGGGTTGGCTGTGCACGCTATTTAATACATCATCCAGCTCCGAGTCTCCCAACACCCTTTTGCCGTCTTTCATCAAAGCCCCGGAGTCCACTGTGTATCCTACACACAGTCTTCTAAAGTTTCGTGTTTCATGAACATTCTTCAATCGGCTTGGATATTCATTTTCTAGAATATACGTTTTAATTTCTTCTAAACCATCCATCGTGCTTGCTGGCTAGGAAGAAAATGTGAATCGTTTTCACTTTGGCGCGAAAAGGACAACACATCAAAGGCAGTGTCGGCGTCTTTGATATTCTTTTTCAGCATCGTTGCGTTTAAACTTGTCACATCAAAGGCAGTGTCGGCGTCTTTGATATTCTTTTTTCAACATCGTTACGTTTAAACTTGTCACTAACTCACTGGGCGGAGCTTTTCGCTAATCATGATGACACATGACCAATCAGAATAACACCTTCACTTACTGTTCACCATCACGCCAGAGTCACATTAAATTTAGTAAATTATAGTTTTGTTTACAAACGCCACACCCCTTTCCTGGAAAACTATTCTGTATGGTCAATGTTTTATCCCGATGCTGTTTGACATAGACATTTTGAAAATAAAAAATGCAAAAAGCAAAAAATAATGTTGGCAGGGCGGGGTTTCGAACTCACGATCTACCCACCTTACGACTATAAGTCCAGAATTATTATCCAACGCGTTTACCACTTGGCCATGGAGGTTTGTAATTGATTTGAGTACTACCTTCGATATAAAGACAGGTTTGCATGGCTTTACTAACGCTTAAAAAATCAGGTTGTTTCAAAGACACTTTTTGACCATAAAAATATATCCACATAGTTTGAAGAAGTCCAATTGTCAGTTTTCAAAATTTAACATATCTAATGCGATGCATCAGTTTATTTTGGAATATGAAACAAAAATATTAATTGGCAATCTGTGAACGAATCCCATTTATGTCGTTAATGAGGAGTTAATGCTGACATATTAAAAATGAAAGTTTCATGGCTCTAGATCTTACACTTTTGTAGTTTTGAAGGACACAGATTTGTTAATTAAGATGGTATGCACTGACGCATGGTCTGGAGGGCAAATTCATATGCCCCTCTTAAGTGAGGAACATTGTATTACTCCTCTCGTATGCACGGAAACGTACAGAAATGTCACCATGTGCCGTAAAGGATGGGGTGGCGAGGGCTATATGGCTAAAGTGAAAACTTAAAAAATCCTTTCCTCCGAAAGTGCCGGACCGATTTTCAAATAATTATGTAGAAATGTTCCTTGGGTGACCCTTTATTAGTTTCATTCAAGCCATGGTGCTTGGTCGAAAAAAAAAAAGATTTAATTTTTGCCTAATGGCATTGGAGCAATACTGGCCCTCTTGGGCCTCTTGTTGTAAATTCCCGCACTATTATAGATTGTTAATACGCTTTAGCTCACCTTAGCACGAAGTGCTCAAGATGAGTTATTTTGATTGCCCTATGTCCGTCGTGTGGCGTTCGTCGTGCGTCCGTCAACGTCTTTTCTCAGTAACCGGTGGATCAATTTGGATGAAACTTCAAGGCAAGCATCATCTCATTGTACTCTCCAGATTTCTTTCATTTTTAGGTCACCAGAGCACGAAGTGCTCACGGTGAGTTTATGTGATTGCCTTTTGTCTGTCGTCCGTTGTCAACATTTGCTTGTTAACACTCTAGAGGCAGCATTAAAATCTTGTTAATACTCTGGAATCTTTTAAACTTGAGCGTGTTGAAACTTTGTCAGAATGTTGGTCGTAGTTATATCTAGGCCAAGTTCGAATATATTTAATGTCGTGTCAAAACCTAGGTCACTAGGCCAACTTGAAGGAAAATCTTGTTAACACTCTGGAAGCAGTGTTTTTGACGTGAACATGTTGAAACTTAAATAGAATGTTTGTATTGATGATATTTAGGCTAAATTTTAATATGTGTCATTTCGTGTCAGAAATTAGGTCACTAGGCCAAATTGAAGGAAGGTGCATTTTGGGCTTGAGCATGTCTTGATGATATCTAAACATAAACCGTTAAAAACCAATAAACTTTGTCAGAAAATGCTTCCATTCAACAAACATAGCCACCAGGCAAAAACCTCATATTGCCATTGGCGCTGAAAGAGTTAGGTCTTAAATAGCCCATTCTCAGGTGAGCAATCCAGGGCCTCATGGCCCTTTTGTTTTTGGATCCATTCATACGATAATACAACACATTGATAGGAAGTGTGGTGTACAGGAACCATAACTCTATTTTACCTAAATACAGAGTTATTGCCCTTTGTTACTTTCTTGTCCGGAGAATTACTTAATAACTAATATATTGAATCTAATAAAACTGCATGCAATGGTAGAGTACAATGAGGGGAAGTGCAGTGTACAAGAACAGAACCATAACTCTAATTTACATAATTACAGAGTTATTGCCCTTTGTTACTTTTTGTTGTTGAGTGTAGACTAATTTCAAAACTACGTGATGGAATTTAATAAAACTTCATACTAGTATACAACACATAGAGTGGAAGTGCAGTGAACAAGAATCATAACACTATTTTAGCTAATTAAAGATTTATTGATCTTTGTTACATTTTCTTGTTTGTAGGATAATTTTCATTGCTCTTTCTTACATTTTTCTTGTCTGGAGATTATCTTTAAAACTACAAGTTGGAATTTAAGGTGGGGTTTCTTAATATTCCACTACCTTTCCTATCAGGGCGACGTTCGGGGGTATTAATCACATTCAGTGATAGTTCTAGTTTTTTTTACAATTCTTCTTCTCACGAAACGGTTGGTCGATTATTTTCATTTTGTTTGTAAAACAGTTCCTGGATGACACTCTATCAGATTCCTTCAAGCCATGTTGATTGGTCAAAAAAACATGGTCGCAAGGGGGCGGGTTGTTATGCCTTATATGGCTATAGTCAAATCTTTAAAAATATTCTTCTCCAAAGGTCTCTGTCCGATTTCCAAATAATTTTGAAACAATGTTTCGTGGGCGTCACTTTATTCTTTTCCTCCAAAAGTCTTCGTCCGATTTCCAATTTGGTGAAATTTTAACTGATTTCGTAAAGCCATGGTAATTGGTCGCAAAATGGTTATAATGAAATTATGTAAAATATTCTTCTCCATAAGCATCTGGCAAATTTCCTAATAACTTGGGAGACCCTCTTTCAGATTCCTTCAAGCCCTGCTGATTGGCCAAAAAACATGGCCGCCAGAGGGCGGGGTTATTTTGCCTAATAACTACAGTGAAAACTTTAAAAATCATATTATCCAAAAATCTCTGTCCGATTTCCAATTGGGTGACATTTTGACCTGATTCTTTAAGCCATGTTGATTGGTCTTAAAATGTGGTCGCCAAGGGGTGGGGTGTTTTGGCTTATGTATGGTTATATTAAAACTTTTAAAATCCTCTTATCCAAAAACATCTGGCCAAATTCTAAATAATTTTGCTGAAATTATTCTTAAATGACACCCTAACATATTACTTCTTGGCATGATGACTGGTAAAAAAAAGTGTTATTGTGGTAGGCATCCTAGTCACATTGCATAATGAAGGTGATCGTTACAGGGCAATATCATGGCCCTCTGATTTGTTTTTAGCTCACCAGAGCACAAAGTGCTCAAGGTGAGTTTTTGTGATCGCCTTTTGTCCGTCGTTCGTCGTCAACATTTGCTTGTTAACACTCTAGAGGCAGCATTTTGCATTTAATCTTCATTAAAGTTTATCAGAACATATATCACCATCAAATCTAAGCCAAGTTCGAAACTGGGTCATGTTGGGTAAAAACTAGGTCACTAGGCCAAATTTAATGAACATCTTGTTAAAACCCTGGAAGCATTTTTGGCTTTAGCATGTTGAAACTTTGTCAGAATGATTGTCTTAGTGATATCTAGGCCAAGTTTGAAACTGATTTGAAATTTGTTAACACTGGAAGCCACATTCTTCGCTTGAGCATGTTGAAACTTTGTCAAAACGTTTGAATTAGTGATATCTAGGCCAAGTTCGAATACAGATCATGTCGGGTCAAAAGCTTGGTCACTAAGCCAAATTTAAGGAAAATCTAGTTAACACTCTGGAAGCCACATTTTTGATTGAGCATGTTGAAACTTTGTCAAAATATTTGTCTTGATGATATCTAGGCCAACTTTAAATATGGGTTTGGTCAGATCAAAAACTAGGTCACTAGGCCATTTTGTAGAAATATCTTGTTTACCCTATAGAGATTACAAGTTTGTCTTGATTATATCTAGGCCAGGTTTGAATATGGGTCATATCAGGTCAAATATTAGGTCACTAGTCCAAATTGAAGAACAATCTTGTTAGCACTCTGGAAGTCGAATTGTTGGCTTGAGCATGTTGAAACTTTGTCAGAATATTTGTCTTGATGATATCTAGGCTAAGTTCGAAATTGTAGAACAATCTAGTTAACACTATAGAGATTGCATTTTTGACTTGAGCAGCTTGACATTTTGTCAGAAAGTTTGTCTTGATGATATTGCCATTGGCGCTGAAAGAGTTAAGTCTTAAATAGCCCATTCTCAGGTGAGCGGTTCAAGACCTCATGGCCCTCTTGATTTAATAGAGAAGGCTTGAGAGGTAATATAACAGAAGTTAATAATGCAAAAAATGTTTAGATGTGCAATCTGATTTTGATCTACCTTCTTCGCATATTGTATTTGAAGCGTATGAACACATGTCGTTGTATGCCGCATGTAAGAAGATAGACGATACACCTTTCCGAAAAGTGGAGCTACTGATCAGCTTGAATAAGCACATAGTTCTATCATTTTCTTAATTTATAGACTCGCACTAAGGTAACAACAGGAGAAATAAATAGTTATGAGTTACAAATAGATGTTATTATTTATTATCCCCTCGGCATAGGTTAAAGGTCAAGGTCAAAATTGGACTGACTATTTTCCCATATCAACAACATTGTGACCACTCTACACTGAACATCCTTCGACCGATCTTAACCAAACTTGGTATACAGTTAGTATATGGCAAGGTCTAGAAGCCTATTTTCTTCAAGGTCATAGGTTAAAGGTCAAGGTCAAAATTGGACTGACTATTCCATATCAACAACATTGTGACCACTCTACACTGAACATCCTTCGGCCAATATTAACCAAACTTGGTATACAGTTAGTATATGGCAAGTTCTAGAAGCCTATTTTTTCAAGGTCATAGGTTAAAGATCAAGGTCAAAATTGGACTTTGACTATTCCATATCAACAGCCTTGTGACCACTCTACACTGAACATCCTTCGACTGATATTAACCAAGTAAGTATATTGCAAGGTCTAGAAGTCTATTTATTTTCATAGCTTAAAGGTCAAGGTCAAAATTAGACTGATCACAAGAGAACTCGATGTGATGATTGAATACCGAGGGGATGCATCCGCTTTGCGGTGCCATTGTTTTAATTACGGTGAAACCAGGAGTACACGACTATTGCTCTTGGCTTATATTGTCAATATATCAGTATAAACATTATTTATTGGTTATGGTTTAACGCCGGTTTGAACATTTGTTCAGTTATATCATGGCGTTCAGTTCATATATGTATGTGTTTCCTGGCTTTCTCACACCAATACTCCACACACGTGTCTTATAAATCCACTGGCTGCTTCTTATAGGAAGAAAACATTTAGAAGCAGCATCGTATAAAAGCGTAGCCCGAAACCGCGTTTCTATACGCCTAAAAGTGATTCGATGTTGGAATTGCAACAATACCTGGAGTGGAAGAAGAACGTGGATTAGTTTCCGTATAACATACGAACAAACGTAGTTTATTATCCCCTCGGCTAACGAAGTTTGGGATGGGGATTTAGTAACGGGACAGTCCGTTCGTTCGTTCGTTCGTTCGTTCGTCCGTCCGTGCCTCCGTCCGTAACAACCTTGTGACCACTCTGCACTAAACATCCTTCGATTGATCTTAACCAAACTTGGTTTACAGTTAGTAAATGGCAAGTCTATAAGCCTATTTATTTTCAATGTAATAGGTTAAAGGTCAAGATCAAAATTGGCCTTTGAATACCGAGGGGATGCATCCGCTCTGCGGTGCCCTTGTTTTTCTAAGTACGAGCATATCGAAAAAAACACACAACATATTTCTCTTTGTTCGTTATTATTAGATGGATTATAGTCGACTGTACCAATTGATTGCATTGCTGTATTAACCTTCAAGTGAATATCAACTACTGCCGGTATATTGAATGAATATTTCTATTGTTACACGAAAAACACGACATTTTGGTCCCATTCATTCATCAATATTGTGTTCAGTTCCGTATAGCATAATCAGGGTTATGTTTTTATTTATTCAATGGCGGTGTATATCGTTTCCAACAGTATGTCAGTTTCATGATGGCGACAATACTCGTATCCGTGATCCCATGTTGACTTACCAGTACTAAGCTAGGGAAATGTGTCTTGTCCATGGAAACTCCATCATGACCGCCACTAACGGGATCGAATCCGTATTACCCCGTCTAAAATACCGCTCATTTACATTTCTTCTACGTTGGAGTCATTGTTAAAGGATAACATGGCGGATCGGTTGTTTTATACAAAGCTTTCCTATAACAACACTATTGTGGGTACGGTGTGTAAGGTTATTTTACATGAGAATTTAATAAATTGATTGTTTGATTTTTAACGCCCCTTTCAACATTTTCTGGGTAAGTTACCAGTACAACTGGTCCATTTATCTGACGACAGTCAGTCAGTCGTAATGCTAAGCACACAACCTGAACTACAAGGAAGGCAGTCATTACTGCCATTTTGAAAGTCCTCAGTATAGATGTTAATAAAATAGAACAAATATTACGTAACTACAGCGTATCCAAGGAGGGCAGCCATTACTGTCCGTTTGAAAGACCTCAGTATATATTTTAATAAAATAGAACAAATCATACGTAATCACAGCGTATCCAAGGTGGGCAGTCATTGCTGCCATTTTAAAAGCATTTTGTATAGATTTTAATAAAATAGAACCAATCTTACGTTACCTCAGCGTATCCATGGAGGGCAGTCTTTACTACCATTGTTAAAGTCTTTGGTATCGATTTTAATAAAATAGAACTAATCTTACGTAATCACAACGTATTCAAGGAAGGCAGCCATTACTACCATGTTTAAAGTCTGTTGTATGGATTTTAATAAAATGGAATCAATCTTACGTTACCACAGCGTATCCAAGGAGGGCAGTCTTTACTACCATTTGTAAAGTCTTTGGTATCGATTTTAATAAAATAGAACCAATCTTACGTAATCACAACGTATTCCAGGAAGGCAGCCATTACTACCATTTTTAAAGTTTGTTGTATAGATTTTAATCAAATAGAACCAATCTTACGGAATCACAGCGTATCCAAGGAGGGCAGCCATTACTACCATTTTAAAAGTCTTTGGTTTAGATTTTAATAAAATAGAACCAATTTTACGTAATCACAGCTTATTCAAGGAGGGCAGTCTTTACTACCATTGTAAAAGTCTTTGGTATATATTTTAATAAAATGGAACCAATCTTACGTAATCACAGCGTATTCAAGGAGGGCAGTCTTTACTACCATTTTTAAAGTCTTTGGTATCGACTTTAATAAAATAGAACCAATCTTACGTAATCACAACGTATTCCAGGAAGGCATCCATTACTACCATTTTTAAAGTCTGTTGTATAGATTTTAATCAAATAGAACCAATCTAACGTTACCACAGCGTATCCATGGAGGGCAGTCTTACTACCATTTTCAAAGTCTTTGGTATCGATTTTAATAAAATAGAACCAATCTTACGTTACCACAGCGTATCCAAAGAGGGCAGTCTTTACTACCATTTTAAAAGTCTTTGGTTTAGATTTTAATAAAATATAACCAATCTAAAGTTACAACAGCGTATCCAAGGAGGGCAGTATTTACTACCATTTTTAAGTCTTTGGTATCGATTTTAATAAGATAGAACCAATCTTACGGAATCACAGCGTATCCAAGGAGTGCAGCCATTATTAAAGCCTTTTGTATATATTTTAACATAATAGAACAGATCTTACGTAATCACAGCGTATCCAAGGAGGGCAGCCATTACTACCATTTTTAAAGCCTTTGGTATAGATTTGAACAAAATAGAACAGATCTTACTTAATCACAGCGTATCCTCTTCACTACACTATCTTTAAACCTTTCAATGCTGACCTTTTTCTATTAAATATAGACTTGTCAGGCTTTGTATTTGGAAAGATCCATAACCAATTCTAGTAAAGATCAAGATAAACAGTTAGAGATGAGCAATCGAAATGGGGTACGCCGTGGTGCATTCTAGGACATAGCTGATGGTTATTATAGACGTCGGGAAAATGTACCCTTTTTAGGTTAGAATAACAACATCATCAAGAGTTTCAATTTGATTTCCTTTTATAATCATACTAACAATTAATCAATTAAAATATATGTCATTCATAACACCATAAAAAACCCATATTAAACAATTAATTAATTATCTTCCACAGACTCGACTTTTGCTAGGTGTGAAATAACTGAAATAACATGTTGTATAACAGAGCATATTTTAGTTAATTGTAACTGTGTGCAGACTTGTATGCTCCTTTTCGAAGAATGTTTTAATCGAGAATTCGAGAAATTTTATTTCGCCTCTAATCTACTGCATTCTTCTTGCCTACACTTGATGGAGTTATTTGAGGAGTGTGATTGATTTTCTTTTTGTATATATAACTGGATTCTTCTTTTGAGGGGATAGATACACATTTGTATTTATATATATTCATCCTGTACCACATCAGGAATGCTGCCAAATTATTGATTTCATTATATCGTTCATTTAGTTTGTTCCAGAGATGTTTTCAATCTTTTCTACCAGATGATAGGCATTGGCTCTGATATAAGTGTGGTAATTTAAAAAGATATGTGGGTGTGTGTGAGTGTGTAGAACCTCTTTTTTTATTTTCTTTGTTTAGCGTAGTGTTCATTTTTGCATGATTTTCACAATTAGAGTAAATAAAGTTTATATATATATATATATAACTTATCGTATGATTAACGATAACCATACCGACACATGTAACAATACACGGATTAGTGTCAACATGTCTTACGCGGAGCATGTCGAGACCCGCGCCAACTGCTTACCTAGATTGGTAAGGTTATGGGTCTAATTTTTGTTTTCCTTTTGTTTTATATTTCCGGGACAGATATTTGATTTCCGGGACAAACCTGCGTCTATCCGGGATTCCGGGACAGATATATGATTTCTGGAAAAGTCCCGGACGCCCGTGGCAATATCGCATGTATGATTGAAGCATGAGAAAATGCTCAACAACGTGAGTTGAAAAGAAATACATTATATGATAAAATGACTATAGTTTTATTGTTTAACCATGTTGAACATCGATTGAGAAATATGTCACAGGGATGATTTGTCTGTTAATCGTTATATGTGTGTGTCGTCTTGTTGTACGTGTTTTCTTCAAACTTTCTCTTCTCATGTTACTCACGTTCATTTGCATGTAGTACTTACCAATATTCACTAATATTCACTTAACGTTCATCTCTCATTATTATTAAAAGTACTCATGCCATGGCCTCATTTCAGCACATACCATTTCATCATTATACATATCGGGGCCTCATTGCACATTCTCTTCACGTGGACTTACCTAAACATCGTGACAAGTGAGGCGCACTCTACGACACCTATCTTGTCATATTTCCATCGGACTCAGTCGACTAAGTCGCAATTCGTCGACCTTATTTTGTTGCTTTTGCAGGTAAATACATTATCATTATTTTCATCTTCATTTCTTTTCAGCTGCATTGAATGTCTCATTTTGTAAGTTTATTCGTAAATGTTAATTTGTTCATTTATTTGTTTTGTTGCATGTTATCTTGTGAGAGATGGGATATTTCCATCGGACTCAGTCGACTAAGTCGCACTTCGTCGACCTTATACAGCTATATAGAATTCTGAGTGCCTTCATTTGTTGCTTTTGCAGCCTACCCCGAAGAAGAGTCCATACGATACAAATATCAGCGTAACAAATAAATTTCACCTTATATTATTCACGCTTGTTATCGGTATTCTGATTCACACAAAAATCGGTTCTACAAATTTTCTTGAGATATGTGTTACATTTCGTAGAAAGGGTGATCGGAATTATATGTATTTTTAAAAAAAAAAAGAAGAGTCTTTCGTAAAATAATAATCAGGAAATGGCTTTTAAAATATTCCTGCGAAATTCCTGGAGACTTAATCAGTGATCGCGCCGTTTATGTGGAAAATCCCACAGGCTGAACGTGCTCCTCACTGGAATCTAACCTGGGACCCTTTAAAGGAGATGGCTGACGGTCTTAGGTTGAAACCTTAAATTGTTATTTATTCATCATGTGACATTTCAATTTACACAGAAATCAGTTTTGTGTTATAGTTGCACAATAGATGGGGAACCAGTCATTATTATTATGTTGATGATTGAAAAATACTTAAAACGATTTCATACGTTGTACTTGATATTCTGTAGTATATATGACTTAAAGAATTGTAAACAATAAACAAACTATTATATAAAATGTAACGGTTTTTAAAATGTCTATCAAACATTTTTGTTTATATTTAATTTGTTAAATATAGTGTAGTGAATAAACAGCAACGTCAACGATGTCCACAATTTCAGATAAATATACAAACTATACATTTTTTTTAAGATATGCATTTATGTTACAAATATAAGGATTATACATCGAATGAACCAGTATCCATACACGCCTCTATATACCAGAGACATATAAATACACGAATGAATTATGTCTCTGTATAGACCGATAATTCAGGTGTCGAAAAGTTGAAGGGTCGAAATGTCATAATACCTTTAAGTTACCGCCCTTTTCTAAAAGTCCGCCATTTGTACAACTCGATCACGTGTCTTTAACTGGTTGTTTTTCTGCATTATTAAAGCGCATCGAATTCTGAAATAGCAGGTACGTCATGTTTATCCTTCACACAGTTCGTCAGTGTGTGATTTTAATATATTGCAGAAAGTATTAACATTAGGCATAGGAAGAAAAGGACAAACCACAAACTGACAGAAAATTGGGGTGCATGGCTCAAAGGCTCAAGGTGAGCTATTCTGATCACTTTTTGTCCGTCTTCCGTCGTCCGTCGTCTGTCGTCCATCGTTAACATTTAGACGTTTAGATTATCTCCTCCTTAACCACTTGACTAATTTCAACCAAACTTCACAGGAATGTTCTTTTCGTGGACCTCTTTCAAAATTGTTCAAAGATTTAAATTCCATGGAGAACTTTGGTTGCTGTGGCAACAGAAAAGGGGAAAATTGCCAAATATTCCAAACTCTTCTTTTCCAAAAGAACTAGCCCGATTTGAAAATTATTTTGCACAAATGTTCCTTGGGGTACCATCTACCAAGATTGTTCAAATATTTCCGATCCCTTGAAAAACATGGCCGCCAGGGGGCGAAGCCTATTTTAAGCTCACCTATGCACAAAGTGCAAGGTGAGCTTTTGTGATCGCTCACCGTCCGTCGTCCGTCGTCCGTCGTCCGTCGTCGTCGTCGTCCTTCGTCGTCGTCGTCCTTCGTCGTCGTCGTCCTTCGTCGTCGTCGTCCGTCCATTCACATTTTCCTACAAACGACTTCTCCTCCTAAACCAATTAATCAAATACAAAATAATTTTACAGGAATGTTCCTTGGGTTGATCTCTTTCAAAATTGTTCAAAGAATTCTATTCCATGCAGAACTTTGGCTGCCACGGCAACACAAAAGGGGAAATTAACCAAAACTTAAAAAATCTTCTAGTCCAAAAGTACTGGCCCGATTTAAACATTATTTTGCACAAATGTTCATTTGGGTGCTCTCTACCAAGATTGTTCAAATATTTCCGATCTGTTGAAAAACATGGCCGCCAGGGGCGGAGCTTATTTTCCTTATATGTGCATTGTTAAAACTTTAAAAATCTTCTTGTCCAAAAGTACTGGCCCCATTTGAAAATTATTTTGCACAAATGTTCCTTGGTGCACCCTTTACCAAGATTGGTCAAATATTTCCGATCCTTTGAAAAACATGGCCGCCAGGGGGCGGAGCTTGTTCATAGACTCGTATAGGGAAAAAAAAAAAAAAAAATTCTTGTCTAAGAGTAGAGGGCCCAGACCTTTAATATTTGGTATGTAGAATCATCTAGTGGACCTCTACCAAGATTGTTCAAATTATAGCCCTGGGGTAAAAAATTACCCCATCCTGGGGGTCACTTGTTTCACATAGACTTGTACAGGGGAAAAACTTAAAAAATCTTCTTGTCTAAAAGTAGAGGGCCCAGGCCTGTGATATTGGGTATGTAGCATCAGCTAGTGGACCGCTACCAAGATTGTTCAAATTATAGCCCTTGGGTGAAAAATTACTCGTCCCCGGGGGTCACTTGTTTTACATAGACTCATAAATGGACAACAAATACAAAAACGTCATGTCTAAAAGTAGCCAGGCCAGGCCTTTGATATTTGGTATGTAGCATCATCTAGTGGACCCCTACCAAGATTGTTCAAATTGTTATAGCCCTGGTGTCAAACATGGCTCCACCATTGGGATCACTTGTTTTACATAGACTTGTTAAGGTAAACACTTTAAAAATATTCTTGTCCATTTGCCATGAATGTTCTTTGGGTGCCCCTCTACTAAGACTTCAAATTATTTTGATAGGATGATAAACACTGCCACCAGGGGGTGTTGCTTGTTTTCCGTATATATGTAAAGACAAAGAACAATGAAAACTTTTTAAGTTTGATTAAATCAGGTGAGCGATATAGGACCATCATGGTCCTCTTGTTTTAAGTTCTTGTCTGATATTAAGGAAATAGGAATCCTACTTCAGTGATCCTCTACCTAATTTGTTTAAGCCGTTTTGATTGGTTACAAAATCATAGCAACCTCGCGTCATCACAAAAGGGGTAAATTGAAGTTGAGCTACAAATGACAACTCCTACCATTCCACTCGACCAATTTCAACGTTACTTCACAGGAATGTTCCATTGCTGGTCCTCTTTCAAAATTGTTCAAAGACTTGCATTCTGTGTTGAACCTTTGTTGCTGCGACATCAGAAATTGAGAAAAATACCCAAACTTTAAAAACCTCTTATCTCCATAATCCATTTGTCAAATTCCAAGATAATTTGGCAGAAATGTTCTTTGGGTGACTCTACAAAAACTGTTCAAGCCATATTGATTTCGTTGACAAACAGGGCAGCAAAGCGGCATCTGGAAAGGTGCAAAATGACAAGACTTTATAATTCCATTCTTGTTGGATTTCAAGATACAAATGGCTTTTACTGATAAACTATTTCTTTAACAATGATGCCCACTCCTTGCAGTTTCATTTGAACTCCTGATCAAATTTTCACAGATATTTGCAGTTAAATATTTGCTTCTAATTTACTATCATTCAGGTGATCAATTTAGGCCCATCTTGGCCCTCTTGTTTAACTTAGAAATGCTGGTTAAAGTGTTGCATGCAACTTAAATGAAGAGTCCATATCTCAGTATTTACTTGCTGCATTGCATTGAAACTTTATACAACCCTACCCAACTAAAACACTTATGTAGATTATCAAGTTAGATAACTCCATCCAGGTTTTCATGCAAGTTATGGCCCTTTATTTACTTAATGCATTATATTGACACTTTCTACAATGCTTCTCAACTACCACACCTATGGAAATAATCAAGTTTGATAACTCTATCCTGCATTTAATGCAAATTATGGCTCTTTTTGACTTCGAAATCCTGGTTAAAGTTTTTCATACAAGTTACAACTTAATTAAGAGTCCATATCACATATCACAGTATTTACTTGATGCACTGCATTGAAACTTTATAAAACCCTACCCAACTACAACACTTATGTAGATTATCAAGTGATATAACTCTATCCAGCATTTCGTGCACGTTATGGCCCTTTATTACTTAGAAATTATGGTTAAAGTTTTGCGTGCAACTACATTAAGCGAACATATCTTAGGATAACCTACTTGATACTTGAAACGTTATACAACCGTTCCAAACCATCACACCTATGTATCCAATCAAGTATGATAAGTCTATCCAGTATATTTTGCAAATTATGGCCCTTTATGAAGTTCTGGTTAATGTCTTGCATTAGAGTCCATATCTCAGTAACTTAAATAAGCGGTGGAATAATCGAGCGCACTGTCCTCCGACAGCTCTTGTTTTGAAAGTGCTTGTCCGATTTTAAGAAAATTGAATAGGAATATTACTTAAGTGATCCTCTACTTAATTTGTTCAAGCCGTATTTAGTGGTTACAAAATCATAGCAACAGGCGTCATCACAAAAGGAGTGAATTGAACTTTTGTTAAGCAACAAATAGCAACTCTACCATTCCACATGACCAATTTCAACTTAACCGCGCAGGAATGTTCCTTTGTTGGTCCTCTTTCAAAGTTTTCGAGTCACGGTAGCTCAGTCGGTAACGACGCAGGCTGTCAATCCAGGGGTTGTGAGTTCGAATCACGGCTTGGCCAACTTTCTTTCCGACGATTGACAAAAGTCATTGCGACATGCGTTATTCGTCTTCCACCAATGGGCTAAGTCTATGTGGAAAAGCAGCTAGTTTATTGGGAAGATTGTTGTGTGGAGTACTGGTGTGCGAAAACCAGGAAACATGAGTAAGCGAACTGGCCGCCGTGATATGACTGAGAAATTGGTAAAAACGGCGTTAAACCCCAATCAATCAATCAATCTTTCAAAATTGTTCAACGACTTACATTCTGTGTAGAACTTTGGTTGGTGCAGCATCCGAAATGGAGAAAAATACCCAAACTTTAAAATCCTTTCCCTCCATAATCTGCTTGTACGCTTCCAAGATGATTTGGTAGAATTGTTCTTAAGAGTGACCCTCTACAACAATTGCTCAAACCATATTGATTTCGTTGAAAACAGGACAGCAAGGCGGCATCAGGAAAGGTGCAAAATGACTAAACTTTATAGTTCCATTCTATTTTAAGTTCTTGTTCAATTTTAAGACAGAAATGCCCTTTACAAATAAGCCATTTTACTATGTCTGTAACAACGTCCACTCCTTGCAGTTTCATTTGCACTCCTGGTCAAATTATCCCAGATATTTGCATATTAAACATTTGCTACTAATTTACTTTCACTCAGGTGATCGATTTAGGTCCATCTTTGCACTCTTGTTTTAGTAGAAAACCTGTAGTTTTCATGTTGTCTGTTAAATGCTTATGACAGCACAGACACTTACGTCACATTATAACATTACGTGACGTTTTCTTGTCTATAGAAAGCATGCAGGAAAATAAGGACCAAAATATTAAACACAATGAATATGACATTTTTATACGACCGTTTCTTAAAAACGGTACGTATTATGGTATGGTCATGTCATGGTCATGAAATTTTGTATAAGGCTTTGTAGTGATGTGTCACAGATCAAGTTCATATTTCCTGGGATTTCGTCAATTTTTGAATGAGTTATGCCCCTTTTTGGACATATTTGTTTTCCACACTTTTTTTCTACATTCTTTGATGTATTGAGCTGAAATTATGTATATGGCTTTGTAATTAAGTGTCACAGATCAAGTTCACATTTCCTCGAATTTCGTCAATTTTTGAATGAGTTATGCCCCTTTTTGGACTTAGAATATTGGTTTTCCGCACTTTTTTCCTACATACTTTGAGCTATTGACCTGAGTTTTTGTATATGGCTTTGTAATCATGTGTCACAGATCAAGTTCACATTTCCTCGGATTTCCTCAATTTTTGAATGAGTTATGCCTCTTTTTGGACTTAGAATATTTGTTTTCCGCACTTTTTTTCTACATGCTTTGATGTATTGAGCTGAAATTTTGTATACGGCTTTGTAGTGATATGTCACAGATCAAGTTAACATTTCCTCGGATTTCGTCAATATTTGAATGAGTTATGTCCCTTTTTGGACATAGAATATGTGTCAATTTCTACATGAGTTATGCATTTTTCATAGTTTCCCGTTATTCTTTAACAACTTATTCCTGAACGACTTTATTAACTTTAAAACAAACAATATATCGAAACAAAGAGGAAACTTACAAAGAAGTTCCTGACGGGCGTATTATGTACCGTTTGCGGTACTCTTGTTCACCTGCATGTTTGTGGTGGTTCTGAATTGAAATAAATTATATTTTAAACTTCTAAATCATATATTATACTACAACATTTATGGACGCTATTATATGCACTAAAGAAATAAAAAATGGAATGAGTCATTATTTGGAAAGTATGAATAAACTGTGTCAATAAATAATTTAAACAAATGCATTCTGAAAATGTCATGTAAATACTTTCACAATTTGAGACAGTTACTTGTTAAGTTATTGCGCGGGTGCATCAGCGCCAGTGCATATATTGGTTGTGAAAAAACTCTCACTGGTGCAATGGGTTAATCGTCTTGAGCGCTTGAGCTGTATTTTACCGTCAGCTCTCAGATATTTTCGTAGCAGTTCGTCACTAGACTTGTTCTCGTTCTAGTTTGCAATAGAATATTAAGATTAGTGAACCAGTCTTTTAATATGCGAGTAGTTATTTTTATATTTAAAATGTAAATTAAAACCATAGTTTTTGTGTCACCCTGCGTAGCATGGTAGGCACTTAGGGATTACTTTTTTTGTCTGTCTGTCTGTCCGTCCGTCCGTATGTCCGTCACACTTTTTCGTCACACTATTTCGTCCCACTTTCAATGAGCAGGTGCAGGTGACATACGTGCTCCGCGGAGCACTCCATTCTAGTTTAATAACACCCACCGTTGCTACCATTTGTCACGTGTACCGGCGTTAATCCATCGCGTGTCACCCATCCATGCACTAACCGCGATCAACGTTGCTTAACTTTACAAAAAGGTCAACTACTCTACCAACGTGGCTATAAACAACGGCTTCCATTCTTCAATGCGAAGTTATTGTGCGATTTTAAGAAAATATTAACCGGGAAAAAACGACGCGCATGCGCAGACAAATGTTTACAATAATAATGGGAGATCGAGGTCAACACGTTGGGAAAAGGTATATTTGTTTTCGTTTTACGAATTTAACTAAAAAACTATTGTTATCATATATTTATATCATATTTAAAAGCGGATTTCGTGTTTTTCGAATCAAACAGTATTTCTTAAGCCATAAAATGCTGATTCCCAAGCCAATTGCCGCATCTTGCAGCAACTCTTGTTAATATACATTTCCAATTCAACAGAAATGTATTAGTGACACATTTTTAGCTCGACTTTTGAAAAAAATGAGAGCTATTGTCATGACCCTGGCGTCGTCGTCGGCGTCGGCGGCGGCGGCGGCGTTGTCGTCCGGTTAAGGTTTTTTGTTCAGCTCAGCTTTTTTTCTGTTTTCTAACAAACTACTACTGTTAAAGTCACTAAACTTCATAAACATAATCATAATATGTTAAATAATAAAAGTATATAGCTGGAAATCTTTATTTGTTTCACTTAAAACTTCAAAACGTAAGGTTAAGGTTTTTTGTTTAGCTCAGGTTTTTGAATTTTTTTTACTCATGATTTTTCAATCTTAAAAACTTTTCTTTTTTTTGGCTTGAAACTTCACAAACTTACTGAGTGTCTTAAGTTGACCTTATATAACAAGTTTCATAACTCTGTAAATAGTATTGACAAAATTATCTCCCCATTTCGATTTAGAAAATCTACTTTGAAGGGAGAAAATGGTGATAACTGAAACACAATTTAACCTATAGCTTTGAAACTTCCTAAACTTATTCAATGTCTTAACATAACTTGATACGACAAGTTCCATAACCCTGAACTTAATATTGAACAAATTATCCCCCCTTTTGGACTTAGAAAATCCAAATCCATACATTTTCGATATAATTAAACTGTGCTATTAAAATTCCACGAATCCTCACGAATCTCAAAATTTACAATTCGTGGGATTCGTGGTCCGTGTGGAATAGTAGCATTAAGAACTAATTCGTGGATTTTTGTAATTCCACATACAATTTCAGGATTTCTTTTGATCAGTTCTGGATTTAAATCTCCATGCAGTAAAAAGCGTTTTAACCCTTACCATGTTTAAAGCAACATTGAAAACCTTTAAACGTTTAAAACATTGAGAAAACGGTTAAATTGCTGAAGACATGAACTTACTCCTTATTAATTATAGGCTAATTATAATAAGTATTTCACAGATATTAAAATTTATCTTCATATGTTTCAAAAGTAGACCACACTTGAAATACCATATCAGCTAAATTATTTATTTAAATCATCGATGCATACAATATATGGATGGCGCAATAGAAATGCCAGTTACTAGTCCCATTACAATTTAAATGGTGGCAAGTATGAAATTAATTGTGTGCGAACGGACCGATTTTCTTTAATTCTAAAATTATTGTTTATCAGAGTTTGTTCTTTTCTTAATTTGTTTCAAGCCAAATAAACATTTAATATCACCTATATATAATTATTTTAATGTGTAATATAAGAATTTGGGCATCTTTCGAAATGTTCATCTCGTGTCAAGGTCGAGTCGTTGTGACATCGAAGAAAGTGAAAAAATCAGACAAAGCTCTAGTGCATGATTCATTCCACTACATTCGAGAAAAAGAAAGCATTCTATATTATCTGTTATGTGAACAATATATTTTGTGTTAAATAAAATGATTTAAGTCTTTGTGGTGAATCAAAAGATCCAAAGTAAATTAAACAAGAGGGCCATGATGGCCCTAGTTCGCTCACCTGAATTATACAATGTACTGCAATGCAAAACAGATCAAGGCAATTATTCTAAATGCAACCTCCAGTGTTAACAAGATTTTTCTTCCTTTGGCCTAGTGATCTATATTTTTTCCTGATATGAAGCATATTCCAACATGGACTAGATATCATCAAGACAACATTCTGACAAAGTTTCAATTTGCTCAAAGTAAAAATGTAGCCTCTGGAGTTTGAACAATATTTTCCTTTATTGACCTAGTTTCTGACCCAATATGACCCATATTCGAACTTGACCTAAATATAATTCAGACAAACATTCTGACAACATTTTTGGACCCTACATAACCCGTATTCGAACTTGGCTTAGATATCATTTAGATAAACATTCTGATCAAATGTCATGCAGATGTAGCAGAAAATGCGTCTTCTACAGAGTTAACAAGATTTTACTTCAATTTTGCCTAGTGACCTAGATTCTGACTGTCAAGAGATAAGTTGACGTTTTTCGGGTTGTTTCGCAGGTGACAATGTCTTAACTGAGACTGTGTACAATGTGGACGGTATGTAGAATGTTCCTCGTCTCAAACAACCTTGGGTATGTGGTTTCAACTGTCTAGAACGGTGTTGAACCTATATGTTCAGCGTCTGTTTGAAAACGTCTCTTCCGAACCAACTCGAGCTCTGAGCTGGTGTTGAACCTATCCGTTCAATATCTGTTTGGAAACTTCTCTTCCGAACCAACTCAAACTCTGAGAAGATGTTGACTTTATCCGTTCAACGTATGTTTGTAAACTTCTCTTCCGAACCAACTCAAACTCTGAGACGGTGTTGAACCTATCCATTCAACGTCTGTTCAACGTCTGTTTGGAAACTTCTCAAACTCAGAGCACCCTATGTGAAATATCCTAGTGCTGGACCGATTCCGAACCACGTATGTAGATTCGAGCTGCTCAACCGATGTAGGGTGTTTCAGCTGATACTCCTCTGGTAGAGTGGTCTATATATGTCTAATAGACGTTTAAAGCATTGATGGAGAAATCGCAGTATTTCTTATAAAACGATAGCGTAGCGTAAACTTTTCTTCTAGAGAAATATGCACTACTTATACTAGTCTTATAAAACGTTCTATAAGGACTATGACTGAAACTTATTTAAAACTCATTTAAAGATAAAAATCGAAGGAAATTACTTTTGATACCACACTTTCATATATGCCACTTTATATATTAAATTAACCTTTTAATATACATGAAACATGTAACTAAAACTTGCATAATAATAAAACAGTTAAAAATCAACAATTTGTGTTTTATCAACGTAATCATAACATAATCAAAGTACGCTCGGTACTACATTTAAAAGGAACTATATACCAAATGTTGTACTGCCTGTAATACAATACGGCCTCTATAGTGTTAACAATATTTTCCTTCAATTTGACCTAGTGACCTTCTTTTTGACCCAACATGACCCATGTTCGAACTTGACTTACATAGTAACATATCATCAAGACAAACATTCTGATAAAGTTTCAACATGCTCAAGCTAAGAATGCAGTATCCAGAGTGTTAACAAGATTTCCCTTCAATTTGGCCTAGTGATCTATATGTTTGTACCTGATATGATATCTAAGCCAAGTTCGAATATGGGTCGTATAGGGTCAAAAACTAGGTCACTAGGCCAAATTGAAGGAAAATCTTTGGATGCCGCACTTTTTGCTTCAGCAGCTTGACATTTTGTCAGAATGTTTGTCTGAAGTATATCTAGGTCAAGTTCGAATATGGGTCATATTGGGTCAGAAAGAAGGTCAATAAAGGAAATTATTATATAACCTATAAATAGACGCCTTTTCATTGGCTAAAAAGTAATTTTTTAGAAAAAATATCTAGCGATATTGACCGGTTTTTAGCTCCACTAGCTATTTTGCCTTATATGACCATAGTGAAAATCTTCTTCTCTGAAAGTGTTGAGCAGATTTTCAAATAATTTTGTAGAAATGTTCCTTGGGTGACCCTCTATCAGATTCCTTCAAGCCATGTTGATTGGTAAAAAAACATGGCCGCCGGAGGGCGGGGCTATTTTGCCTCATATCAAGTGTCAGGCTGATTTTCAAATAATTTTGTAGAAATGTTCCTTGGGTGACCCTTAATTAGCTTCCTTCAAGAAATGTTGATTGGTGGAAAAACATGGCCGCCAGGGTCGGGGCTATTTTGGCTTATATAGCTATAGTGTAAACTTAAAAAATCTTCTTCTCCGAAAGTGTTGAGCACATTTTTAAATAATTTTGTAGAAATGTTCTTTGGGTGACCCCTCTATCAGATTCCTTCAAGCCATGTTGATTGGTTGAAAAATATTGCCGCCATGGGGTGGGGCTATTTTGCCTTATATGGCTATGGTGAAAACTTAAAATATCCTCTCCTCCGAAAGTGTCAAGCCGATTTTCAAATAATTTTGCAGAAACATTCCTTGGGTGACGCTCTACAAGATTCCTTTAAGCCATGGTGGTTGGTAAAAAGTATGGCCACTAGGGGGCAGGGCTGTTTGGAGATTTGATTTTTGCCTTATGGCCGTGGAGCGATACTGGCCCTCTTGGGCCTCTTGTTTTCTGATATTGACCAGTTTTATAAATAGTAACAGGGGAAGACCGGGGAATCCCACGAGCCGCCTATTAATATACTTCGCCTTTATCCGTACGCTACGGACTTTTCCGAGGCGTGTTCCGAATGACCACGGAAACTTCCGAGTGGTCATTCCGGTGACGTAATTTTTTTTAAATGACGTCATGCACGTGCATTACCATTTTTTTAGACGCGCGTTTTAGACTATTATCATGTCAAAAACGTACTGTTATCATGAGACATAAATACAACATACAACAGAAATGTTCCTTGAGTGGTCCTCTGTTTTCTTTTAAGTTGATCAATATCAAAACGATATGATAAATTGAGGGTTATACAATAAAACAGTTATGGGCTTTTCAGCTGTTATACGGTCAATAATGATTTTTTTGGTGCATATCACATGTATAACAGCTGAAAAGTCCATAATTGTATAATATTGTTCAAACTCCGGAGGCCGCATTTTTACTTTGAGCAAGTTGAAACTTTTGCCAGAATGTTGGCTTGATGATATCTAGTCGATGTTGGAATATGGGTCATATCAGGTAAAAAAATATAGATCACTAGGCCAAATGAAGGAAAATCTTGTTAACACCGTGAAGATTGCATTCAGAACAATTGTCTTGATGTGTTTTGCATTGCAGTACATTGTATAATTAGGGTGAGCGAACTAGGGCCATCCTGTTACGACAGGAATGTATTTACATTTCCTATATTCCTGTTTCATCAAGTACGACTTTTTAGCTCACCAGAGCACGAAGTGCTTAAGGTGAGTTATTGTGGTCGTCTGTCGTCCGTTTTCTGTCGCATTTTTTGCTTCAGCAACTTAACATTTGGTCAGAATGTTTATCTCAATGATATCTAGGCCAGGTTCAAATATACCGGGTCCATAACGAGGTCACTAGGCCAAATTGAAAGAAAATCTTTTTAACACTCTGGAGGCCGCATTCTTTGCTTTAGCATCTTGAAATATTTTCAGAATGTTTGTCTGAATGATATCTCGGTCAAGTTCGAAACTCTGCCATATTAGGTCAGAAACTAGGTCATTAGGCCAAATTGAAGAGAAATGTTGTTAACACTCTGTAGACGTTGCTTTGTTTGCTATAGCAGCTTGAAATTCGGTCAGAATGTTTATCTGAATTATATCTAGATCAAGTTCGAATATGGGTCATGCCACGTTAAAAACTAGGTCACTTTGCCAACTTGTAGAACAATTTTGTTAACACTATGGAGATCGCATTTTTAGATCACCTAGAGCCAAGGGCATCAGGAGGCATCAGAAAAGGGGCAAACTCATCTGGTTACCTTTTAGCTTTAAACATCATCTCCTCCTAAATCACAGGACCAATTTCATCCAAACTTCACAGGAATGTTCCTTTGGTGGCCCTCTTTCAAAATTGTTCTAAGATTTAAATTCCATTGAGAACACTGGTTGCTGCGGCATCAGAAAAGGGGCAAAATGTCCAAACTTTAAAAATCTTCTCCTCTGAATCTGCATGTCAGATTCCAACATGGCAGTCAGGAGGCATCAGAAAAGGGGCAAAATGACAAAATTTAGAAATTCCATTTCTTTTAAGTCCTTGTCTGATATTAAGAAAATTGAATAGGAATCTTACTTCAGTGATCCTCTACTTGATTTTTTCAAGCCGTATTGATTGGTTACAAAATCATAGCAACCTCGCGTCATCATAAAAGGGGTAAATTGATTTTTTATCTACAAATGACAACTCCTACCATTCCACTCTACCAATTTAAACGTTACTTCACAGGAATGTTCCTTTGATGGTCCTCTTTCAAAATTGTTCAAAGACTTACATTCTGTGTAGAACTTTTGTTGCTGCGGCATCAGAAATTGAAAAAAATACCCAAACTTTAAAAACCTTTATCTCCATAATCCATTTGTCAGATTCCAAGATAATTTGGCAGAAATGTTCTTTGAGTGACTCCCTAAAGAAACTGTTCAAGCCATATTGATTTTGTTGACAAACAGGGCAGCAAAGTCGCATCAGGAAAGGTGCAAAATGACAAAACTTTATAATTCCATTCTTATTAAGGTTCTTGTTAGATTTCAAGATACAAATGGCTTTTACTGATAAACTATTTCTTTAACTGAGTGTCCACTCCTTGCAGTTTCATTTGAACTCCTGATTAAATTTTCACAGATATTTGCAGTTAAATATTTGCTTCTAATTTACTATCATTCAGGTGATCGATTTAGGGCCATCTTGGCCCTCCTGTTGACTTTAGCAGCTTGATATTTTGTCAGAAGGTTTGTCTTGATGATATTGCCATTGGCGCTGAAAGAGTCTTAAAAAGCCCATTTTTAGGTGGGCGACTTAGGGCCTCATGGCCCACTTGTTTTGATAAGCAGACCAGAAACAGTCCATACATTTTACTATTTAAGACATTTATGCAATTACGTTTTATTTGAACTACACAAAGCAAGACGTGTCTTTTAATTTGGAAAAGAAAGTTCAGTAATGTGGAGCAACTACGAAAAAGAGAAATTGACTTTATTTGACTAAACAAAAAAGAATTCGACGTGATTTTGTCCCGATTTTGACACATTATTTATAGTCTGCTGCCAGTCTAAAAGGGAGGCGCATTTTTACTCATTTGTCTTCGTAAATATCAGAAAAACATAAATGCGAGTCAAAATAAAGAAACTGCAAATACTTAAAACATCGAAATATTTATTTCATTTTAGATGTGTCATTACTTAGTGTTTTTAAACAAACGCAATTGTAATATGTTCAAGACATTTAATTTTTTTTTTTTTCTAATAATCACTCGTCCTCCCATGTCATTTCCGAAAAGCTATTAAAAAAATAAGTCGTGGGCTTCTGCCCGGCGACTAATAAATGATCAATAATTAGATGTGTATTGTACTGGAAAATGAAATTATTGCTCTTATTTTATCTCAGAATTATGATTCTATTATTTCAAGACAACTTTTGAACGGTTTAAACACTTGGACTATACTATCTATAATCTCGGGTTCAGCAGCTATACATTGAACAACCCCCGAAGTAAATGGTTGATATGAAGATAAGTATCAGGTTGTTTAATGGATTAAACAGAGTGGTGAACAGAAAAACAACAACAATTTAGTGCAATCCAAAATGTAAGTATGCATAGTACTGTAACCCTTGAAGAAGTGTTGATCAATGCAAATATCCAATGTGTAACTACATGTAGGTCTTCTTAGGAAGTGTGTAGTCCAACGTTATACACATGTATGTGCTTTTTCCATATGTATCGCATGTCTTGTTATCTTTTCAGTACTTAACAGAACTTTTTCCGCAAAGACGTAAAGGAAAACCTATCAAGACACAGTGTGATAATAACGGCTTAGAAACTCTGTACCAGTGATGTTCGTTCAAAGATAATTCACACTGTAGATAAATGATGTGTTTGACCGAGTAGTGAAAGCAAACAGAACATGTATCATACTTGAAACATACATTATCAGTGTGATGTTTATGGACATGTTTGTCAGATAATCATTTTAATTCAGCATTTAAGATAACAAACTGAAGACAAAATGTTTATCAGTGATTTTTGTCAATATCCATGCAAATAGAAAATCGTTTTTATTGTTGATATTTATTCTTCAATTTGAGATATTGCGAGATGTTTAATACAATCGTATTCTGATAATAGAAACCTGCCTAGTTCTGGTTAAATTATTATCCATATTATTTCCCATGTCTTTGTTTTTCTTTAAAGACTAAACCCGGAATGGCAAAATCATGAAGTAAATCAATTCACCACACTGACTGATAAAAAAAACTTAGTGCTTACACAGCACGTTTTAATGTGCTTCGGCCTTCCACAAAAGTGACCATTTAACAGGAATAATAAAAGTGATTTAAATTGTAATATTCATACGATATTGCAAAGGGATATATCTTATTAATGTGATAGTTGTAAAAATGAGTGCAAACAGTAAGGTGATATCAATAGACACGAGAAGGAATACTGTAAAAAACACTTACGAATGTGAATTTTGTGAATATGCATGCAAACGGAAATATGATTTAATCAGACATAATAAGAGCATTCATACTAGGGAAAAGCTTTATCAATGTGATGTTTGTGAATATGCATGTAATAGGAAAGGTAACTTAATCAGACATAATTTAAGTCATACTGGAGAACAACCTTATCAATGTAATGTTTGTGAATATGCATGCAAACAGAAAGGTCATTTAATCATACATAAGAGAATTCATACTGGAGAAAAGCCTTATCAGTGTAATGTTTGTGAATATGCATGTACACAGAAAAGTCGTTTAATCAGACATAAGATGATTCATACTGGAGAAAAACCTTATCAGTGTAATGTTTGTGAATATGCATGTACACAGAAAGGTCGTTTAATCAGACATAAGATGCTTCATACAGGAAACAAACCTTATCGATGTAATGTTTGTGAATATGCATGCAGAGAGAAAGGTAATTTAATCAGACATAAGAAAATTCATACTGGAGGAAAACCTTATCAATGTAATGTTTGTGAATATGCATGCACACAGAAAAGTCATTTAATCAGCCATAAGAGAACCCATACTAGAGAGAAACCTCATCAGTGTGATGTTTGTGAATATGCATGCACAGTGAAATGTAATTTAATCAGACATAAGATAATTCATACTGGAGGAGAAAAACCTTATCAGTGTAATGTTTGTGATTGTGCATGCGCAGTGAAATGTAATTTAATCAGACACAAGAGTATTCATACTGGAGTAAATCATTCTGGAGAAAAACCTTATCAGTGTAATGTTTGTGATTATGCATGTAAACAGGAAAATCATTTAATTAATCACAAGAGAATTCATACTGGAGAAAAGCCTTATCAGTGTAATGTTTGTGAATATGCATGCACAGTGAAATGTAATTTAATCAGACACAAGAGTATTCATACTGGAGAAAAACCTTATCAGTGTAATGTTTGTGAATATGCATGTACACAGAAAGGTTGTTTAATCAGACATAAGATGCTTCATACAGGAAACAAACCTTATCGATGTAATGTTTGTGAATATGCATGCAGAGAGAAAGGTAATTTAATCAGACATAAGATAATTCATACTGGAGGAAAACCTTATCAATGTAATGTTTGTGAATATGCATTTACACAGAAAAGTCATTTAATCAGCCATAAGAGAACCCATACTGGAGAGAAACCTCATCAGTGTGATGTTTGTGAATATGCATGCACAGTGAAATGTAATTTAATCAGACATAAGATAATTCATACTTGAGGAGAAAAACCTTATCAGTGTAATGTTTGTGATTATGCATGCACAGTGAAATGTAATTTAATCAGACACAAGAGTATTCATACTTGAGTAAATCATTCTGGAGAAAAACCTTATCAGTGTAATGTTTGTGATTATGCATGTAAACAGGAAAATCATTTAATTAATCACAAGATAATTCATACTGGAGAAAAGCCTTATCAGTGTAATGTTTTTGAATATGCATGCACAGTGAAATGTAATTTAATCAGACACAAGAGTATTCATACTGGAGAAAAGCCTTATCAGTGTAATGTCTGTGAATATGCATGTAAACAGGAAGGTCATTTACACAGACATAAGGGAATTCATACTGGAGAAATTTGTTATCAGTGTAATGTTTGTGAATATGCATGCAGAGAGAAATATATTCTAATCAAGCACTCGCTAATTCATACTGGCGGAAACCCTTCTAAACATGAGGAAAACCATAATGCTGATGACCAACCAAAGAAATTTATGTTTGGATATGACAGTAAAGAATATTTAAAGGGACACGGTAGACTAGATGTAAACGAGCAACCTTATCAATGTGACTTTTGTGGATATGAGTGTAATGCTTAAGACGATTTAATTATACATATTAAAGGACATTATAGTTGGACACAATTCCCGTGGTAAAATGTTGAATACATTGTTGTATACAAATTGCTGAGACAGTCTCGGTAGTGATATGGTTAGAGCGTCCACCTTTAGCGGTTGTGACATACCAAATACATTACAATTGGTAGTAATGGCTTTCCTCCTTGGCGCTCAGATACGCCAGATTGTATTTAGATATATGGAATTGTTTTAGGTAAACAAAACTTTGAAACCATTTTTAACTAGCTTTAATTTTTGCTCACCTATGCACGAAACTTGTGCAATGTGCTATTGTGATCACATTTTGTCAGGCGTACGTCCGTTGTGCGTCGTGCGATGTCCACAGTTGAGCTTGTTAACACTCTACAGGCTATATTTTGCATCCAATCGTCATTAAAGTTTATCAGAACATTCATCTCCATCAAATCTTGGACAAGTTCGAAACTGGACCATATGAGGTCAAAAACCAGGTCACAAGGTCAAATTGAAGGGAAATCCTGTTAACACTCTGGAAGTCACATTTTGAACTTGAGCATGTTGAAACTTAATTAGAATTTTTGTCTTGATGATATGTGAGTCAAGATCGAAAATGGGTCATATCGGATCAAAAAGTAGGTCACTAGGTCAAATTGAAGGAAAATCTTGTTAACACTCCAGAGGCTACAATTTTCGCTTCAGCAGTTTGAAATTTGTCAGTATGTTTGTCTTAAAAAGATCTAGGTCAAGTTCGAATATGGGTCATATTGGGTCAGAAACTAGGTTATAATGGAAATTGCTAACTTTAACACGCTCCTGTTCTGTTCAATAGACAGTTTTTCACATTTCATGGTCTGCAGTTCAACAACTAGTTACCACCATCCTTTTGTTAACGCTCTTTCTGCTGGAAACAAATATTGTTAGACCTGTCCCACCAGTCTAGAGCCAGGTCGGCCGGCGCATATATGCGGTGTCTGACCACGATCTTTACGTTTGACTGCTCAACTCAAAATATTTATGGTAATATCCGAACAATTGGTTAATCGGACTTTTTCAATGCAAAGGCTTTAAGCTGTACACGTTCATTTATAAAAATCAGCATTGAAATGGTTACGGGTGGATAACTGTTTATCGAACAATAAACATTAAGATCATACTGGCAAATGTTGTTTAACCTTAATTCCCCTTGCACATGCGTTTTGACTTTGATTGGTCGAAAAACATGGCCTACAGGAGGCGGGGCTACTTTGCATTATATGGCTAAAGTGAAAACTTAAAAAATCTTTTCCTCCGAAAGTGTCTGGCCGTTTTTCAAATAATTATGTAGAAATGTTCCTTGTGTGGCTCTCTATCAGTTTCATTCAAGCTATGGTGCTTGGTCGAAAACAATGATTTAATGTTTGCCTAATGGCAGTGGAGCAATACTAGCCCTCAACGTGCTTCAGATGAGTTATTTTGATTGCCCTTTGTCCGTCGTGTGGCGTTCGTCGTGCGTCCGTCAACATATTATCCTCTGTAACCAGTGGATCAATTTGGATGAAATTTCAAGGCAATCATCCTCTAATTGTACTCTCCAGATTTCCTTCATTTTGATGTCACCAGAGCACGAAGTGCTCAATGTGAGTATGTGCTCGCCTTTTGTCCGTCGTCCGTTGTCAACATTTGCTTGTTAACACTCTATAGGCAACATTTTGCATCCAAGCTTCATGAAAGTTTATCAGAACATACATCTCCATAAAGTCTAGTCCAAGTTCGAAACTGGGTCATGTGTGATCACAAACTATGTCACTAGATCAAATTAAATTTAAATCTTGTTAACACTCTGGAAGCTGCATTTTAAACTTGAGCTTATTGAAACTTTGTCAGAATGTTGGTCTTAGTTATATCTAGGCCAAGTTCGAATATATGTCATGTCGGGTCAAAAACTACGTCACTATGCCGAATTGAAGGTAAATCTTGTTAATACTCTGGAAGCAGTGTTTTTGACCGGAACATGTTGAAACTTAATTAGTATGTTTGTATTGATGACATCTAGGCTAAATTTTAATATGGGTCATGTCTGGTCAAAAACTAGGTCACTATGCCAAATTTAAGAGAAATCTTGGTAACACCGCTTTTTTGACTACAGCAGCTTAAAACATTGTCAGAAAGTTTGTCTTGATTAAAAAATGTTAGTGTGTTAGGCATCCTAGTCTCATTGCATAATTAAGGTGAGCGATACAGGGCCATATCATGGCCCTATTGTTTTGTTTTAGCTCACCAGAGCACAAAGTGCTCAAGATGAGTTGTCGTCGAGTAGGTCACTAGGTCAAATTTAAGGAAAATCTTGTTAACACTCTGGAAGCCACATTTTTGGCTTTAGCATGTTGACACTATGTCAGAATGTTTGTCTGAGTAATATCTAGGCCGAATATGGGTCCTGGCCGGTCAAAAAATAGGTCACTAGGCCAAATTTAAGGAAAATCTTTACACTCTAGAAGCCACAGTTTGGATTGATCATGTTGAAACTTTGTCAGAATTATTGTCTTAGTGATATATATGCCAGGTTCGAATATAGGTCATGTCAGGTCAAAACTAGATAATTAGGTCAAGTTTAGGAAAATCTTGTTAACACTATGGAAGCTGGATTTTAAACTTGAGCATGGTGAAACTCGATCAGGACGTTTGTCCTAATGATGTCCAGGCTAAGTTTGAATATGGGTCATATCATGCCAAATATTCGGTCACACGGCCAAATTGAAGAACAATCTTGTTAACACTCTGGAAGCCTCATTTTTGGCTTGAGCATGTTGAAACTTTGTCAGAATATTTGTCTTGATAATATCTAGGCTAAGTTCGAATATGGGTCAGGTCAGTTTATTAACTAGGTCACTAGGCCAAATTGTAGAACAATCTAGTTAACACTATAGAAATCGCAATTTTTGACTTGAGCAGCTTGACATTTTGTTAGAAGGTTTTTAGCTCCACTGGCTGAAAGCCAGTCGAGCTTATGTCATGGCGAATTGTCCGGCGTGCGTGCGTGCGTGCGTGCGTGCGTGCGTGCGTGCGTGCGTGCGTGCGTGCGTGCGTGCGTGCATAAACTTTTTCCTTTAAACGACTTCTTCTCACTAACCACTTGGCCAATTTGGTTGAAACTTCATAGGAAGCATCCTCTCAATGTCCTCTCTTAAATTCCTTCAATTTTTTTTGATCCATCCATAATTCTGGTTTCCATGGCAACCAAAAGAAAAAAATAGTGAAAACTTAAAAAATCTTCTTCTCTGAAAGTGTCAGGCCGATTTTCAAATAATTTTGTAGAAATGTTCCTTGGGTGACCCTTTATTAGATTCCTTCAAGAAATGTTGATTGGTCGAAAAACATGGTCGCCAGAGGGCGGGGCTATTTTGCCTTATATGACCATAGTGAAAACTTAAAAAATCTTCTTCTCCGAAAGTGTTCAGCCGATTTTCAAATAATTTTGTAGAAATGTTCATTGGGTGACCCTCTATCAGATTCCTTCAAGCCATGTTGATTGGTCGAAAATATGGCCGCCAGATGGCGGGGCTATTTTGCTCTATATGACCATAGTGAAAATTTAAAAAATCTTCTTCTCCGAAAGTGTTGAGCAGATTTTCAAATAATTTTGTAGAAATGTTCTTTGGGTGACCCTCTATCAGATTCCTTCAAGCCATGTTGATTGGTTCAAAAATATGGCCGCCATGGGGTGGGGCTATTTTGCCTTATATGGCTATTGTGAAAACTTTAAAAATCTTCTCCTCCGAAAGTGTCAGGCCGATTTTCAAATAATTTTGCAGAAACATTCCTTGGGTGACACTCTACAAGATTCCTTTAAGCCATGGTGGTTGGTAAAAAATATGGCCACTAGGGGGCAGGGCTGTTTGGAGATTTGATTTTTGCCTTATGGCCGTGGAGCGATACTGGCCCTCTTGGGCCTCTTGTTCTTGATGATATTGCCATTGGCGCTGAAACTGTTAAGTCTTAAATAGCCCATTCTCATGTGAGCGATTCCAGGGCCTCATGGCCCTCTTGTTTTAATAGAGAAGGCTTGAGAGGTAAATATATTAGAAGTAAATAATGCAAAGAATGTTTAGATGTGCAATCTGATTTTGATCTACCTTCTTCGCATATTGTATTTGAAGTGTATGAACACATGTCGTTGTATGTCGCATGTAAGAAGATAGACGATAAACCTTTCCGAAAAGTGGAGCTACTGATCAGCTTGAATAAGCACATAGTTCTATCTTTTTCTTAATGTATAGACTCGCACTAAGGTAACAACAGGAGAAATAAATAGTTATGAATTACAAATAGATGTTATTATTTATTATCCCCTCGGCATAGGTTAAAGGTCAAGGTCAAAATTGGACTGACTATTTTGCCATATCGACAACCTTTTGACCACTCTACACTGAACATCCCTCGACCGATCTTAACTTAACAAACAGTATACAGTTAGTATATGGCAAGGTCTAGAAGCCTATTTTTTTCAAGGTCATAGGTTAAAGGTCAAGATCATAATTGGACCTTGACTATTCCATATCAACAACCTTTCGACCACTCTACACTGAACATCCTTCGACCAATATTAACCAAACTTGATATACAGTTAGTATATGGCAAGGTCTAGAAGCCTATTTTTCAAGGTCATAGGTTAAAAGTCAAGGTCAAAATTGTTCTATGACTATTCCATATCAACAACCTTGTGACCACTCTACACTGAACATCTTTCGACCGATATTAACCAAACTTGGTATACAGTTAGTATATGGCAAGGTCTAGAAGCCTTTATATTTTCAAGGTCATAGCTTAAAGGTCAAGGTCAACATTTGACTGATCACAAGAGAACTCGATGTGATGATTGAATACCGAGGGGATGCATACGCTTTGCGGTGCCCTTGTTTTAATTACGGTGAAACCAGGAGTACACGACTATTGCTCTTGGCTTATATTGTCAATATATCGGTATAAACATTATTTATTGGTTATGGTTTAACGCCGATTTGAACATTTGTTCAGTTATATCACGGCGTTCAGTTCATATATGTATGTGTTTCCTGGCTTTCTCACACCAATACTCCACACAAGTGTCTTATAAATCCATTTAGAAAACATTTAGGAGCAGCGTCGTATAAAAGCGTAGTCCGAAACAGCTTTTCTATATGCCTAAAAGTGATTCGATGTTGGAATTGCAACAATACCTGGAGTGGAAGAAGAACGTTAATTAGTTTCCGTATAACATACGAACAAACGTAGTTTATTATCCCCTCGGCTAACGAAGTTTGCGATGGGGATATTATTATATCCGATATAGTAATGGGACAGTCCGTTTGTTCGTCCGTGCGTCTGTCCTCAACAACCGTGTGACCACTCTACACTGCACATCCTTCGATTGGTCTTAACCAAACTTGGTTTACAGTTAGTAAATGGCAAGGTCTAGAAACCTTGGACTTTGAACACCGAGGGGATGCATCCGCTTTGCGGTGCCCTTGTTTTTCTTAGTACGAGCATATCGGAAAAAAAACAAAAACATATTTCTCTTTGTCCGTTAGTATTAGATGGATTAAAGTCGACTGTACCAAGTGATTGCATTGCTGTATTAACCTTCAAGTGAATATCAACTACCGCCGGAACATTGAATGAATATTTCTATTGTTACACGAAAAACACGACAATTTGGTATGTCAGTTATATGACGGCGACAATACTCGTATTCGTGATCCCATGTTGACTTACCAGTACTAAGCTAGGGAAATGTGTCTTGTCCGTGGAAACTCCATCATGACCGCCACTAACGGGATCGAATCCGTATTACCCCGTCTAAAATACCGCTCATTTACATTTCTTCTACGTTGGAGTCATTGTTAAAGGTTAACATGGCGGATCGGTTGTTTTATACAAAGCTTTCCTATAACAACAATATTGTGGGTACGGTGTGTAAGGTTATTTTACATGAGAATTTAATAAATTGATTGTTTGATTTTTAACGCCCCTTTCAACAATTTTCAGTTATATTACGGCGTTTTCTGGGTAAGTTACCAGTACAACTGGTCCATTTATTCTGACGACAGTCAGTCAGTCGTAATGATAAGCACACAACCTGAACGACAAGGAAGGCAGCCATTACTGCCATTTTGAAAGTCCTCAGTATAGATGTTAATAAAATAGAACAAATATTACGTAATCACAGCGTATCCAAGGAGGCCAGCCATTACTGCCCTTTTGAAAGTCCTCAGTATAGATGTTAATAAAATAGAACAAATATTACGTAACCACAGCGTATCCAAGGAGGGCAGTCATTACTTCCATTTTGAAAGTCTTTGGTTTATATTTTAATAAAATAGAACAAATATTACGTAACCACAGCGTATCCAAGGAGGGCAGCCATTACTGCCCGTTTGAAAGACCTCGGTATAAATTTTAATAAAATAGAACAAATCATACGTAATCACAGCGTATCCAAGGTGGGCAGTCATTACTTACATTTACTTACATTTTGAAAGTCTTTGGTTTATATTTTAATAAAATAGAACCAATCTTACGTAATCACAGCGTATTCAAGGAGGGCTGTCTTTACTACCATTAGAGTCTTTACTTAAAAATGGTTAGTAATGGCTGGCCTCCTTGAATAAGTTATTTAAGTGATTACGTAAGATTGGTTCTATTTTATTAAAATATTATTTGGTATCGATTTTAATGAAATAGAACCAATCTTACGTAATCACAACTTATTCAAGGAGGCCAGACATTACTAACATTTTTGGGATAGAGGCGTTTCGCCACTATACCATACTCAGGCTGCTTTCGAAAAGTCGGATTACGGCTGCAACCACAGTCCACTCAAATTGAATTCCTACGCCAAATCGATTTTGATTGGTTATAATCTGCCTTTTCAACGATTTCATTGGTTCGACCGAATCACGAAAAACCCTCCGCTTGCATTAAATAATGAGACAAAATAGTTCCAACGGGTGAAACACACTCTGAACTTTGATTGACCTCAATGTCAGTGGTGTTGGGTAACGTGGACCGTGCTGTGACCCCATTAGTTTACAACAGTCGACTCATATAGAGAACTGTGCAAATCACTGTAAATAAAAATATTGAAAGGAGTTGAAACCATTGTGGCAAAAGTAGAAATTGCCTACGATAAGACATTTCTCCTTTTGACACAATGTTTTCGATTGTCGTCTGCTGCACATCTGTAAGCGGAAAATGGTTCCATCCTCCCCATGGAAGCGGAATCCTTTACGTGATACTATAACAGTTCGAATATTGAAAATATTGTTGAAAATGGAGCTATTGCTGACAATGAGAAATTTCTCCTTTTCACACAATGCTTTCAAACACGTTTCAAATTAATTCTTTTCATATTTGAACGTTTTACTATGGACATTTTTTTACTCGACACATTTTGAATAACATGCTAGAGATGAATGATAACGAGCAATGTTGCCTTACATCAAGGGGGAAAATATATAGTTGAAACTTTGTGGAAAAAGAGGAAATGAGTCACGATAAACAATTTTGCAGCCATCTGCTGCACATGCGTAAACAAGCGACTGTAAGCGGGAAAGGGTTGAACCGTTTCCGTTATAGCTACTTAGTTACATACGAATGTTGAAAGTGTATTTGCACACGGAGCAATTGCTGACAATGAGCAATTCCTCCTTTCCAAACAATGCTTTGAAACATGAATCAATTTTTTTCTATAACCTAGATAACGAAAACATTTGTCTTCAGTTATTATTTTAACCGTTGCCCCTTTTAGACACATTTGACTCACCTTAACAGATGAATGATAATCAACAAGTTTGTCCTTTTCCACAATGTTTTCATCACTATTCAAAATAGGAAATAGAAATTAAATCTACTAATTAAAGATAAGTTAAATTCAACATTGATTGATATGGGTTAACGCCTTTTTTAACATTTCCTCAGTTATACCACGGCGGCCAGTTCACCTACAAATGTATTTCCTGGTTTTCTCACACCAGTCAGCACTCCACACAACGATCTTCCCAAGCAACTGGCTGCTTTTCCACATAGACTTAGCCCATTGGTGAAAGACGAATGACACATGTCGCATTCACTTTTGTCTAACGTCGGGTAGAAATTTGGCCGAAAATGTCAACATACACACGAGTTATAACCGCAAGGTCATTATTTATTTTATAATTGAGGCGCTTCTAGCGATTTTGGGACAGGATGTATAATGTATATGCATTTGCGTTAATTGAAGACTCAACGTCCGTCAACGTGTAATCTAGTCCGTGATGTATCTGTTGACAAAAAAACTAGAAATGTATCTAAATAGTATTTTTAGATCACCTAGAGCCAAAGGCTCAAGGTGAGCTATTCTGATCTTTTTTTGTCCGTCTGGCATCGTCCGTTGTCCGTCGCCCGTCGTCCGTCGTTAACATTTAGACATTTAGATCATCTCCTCCTTAACCACTTGACCAATTTCAACCAAACTTCACAGGAATGTTCCTTTGGTGGACCTCTTTCAAAATTGTTCAAAGATTTAAATTCCATCAAGAACTATGGTTGCTGCGGCAACAGAAAAGGGGAAAATTGCCAAATCTTAAAAAATCTTCTTGTCAAAAAGTACTGGCACGATTTGAAAATTATTTTGCACAAATGTTCCTTGGGGTACCTTCTACCAAGATTGTTCAAATATTTCCGATCCGTTGAAAAACAAGGCCGCCACAGGGCGGAGCTTATTTTCCTTATATGTGCATTGTTAAAACTTTAACAATCTTCTTGTCCAAAAGTACTGGCCCGATTTGAAAATTATTTTGCACAAATGTACATTGGGGCACCCTTTACTATGATTGTTCAAATATTTCCGATCGGTTGAAAAACATGGGTGCCAGGGGGCGGAGCCTGTTTTCCTTATATGTGCATTGTTAAAATTTTAAAAATCTTCTTGCCCAAAAGTACTGGCCCGATTTGAAAATAATTTGCACAAATGTTCCTTGGGGCACCCTTTACCAAGATTGTTCAAATATTTCCGATCGGTTGAAAAACATGGCCGCCAGGGGTCGGAGCTTGTTTTCCTTATATGTGCATTGTTAAAACTTTAAAAATCTTCTTGTCCAAAAGTACTGGCCCGATTTGAAAATTATTCTGCACAAATGTTCCTTGTGGCACCCTTTACCAAGATTGTTCAAATATTTCCGATCGGTTGAAAAACATGGCCGCCAGGGGGCGGAGCTTGTTTTCCTTATATGTGCAAACTTAAAAAATCTTCTTGTCCAAAAGTACTGGCCCGATTTGAAAATTATTTTGCACAAATGTTCATTGGGGCACCCTTTACCAATATTGTTCAAATATTTCCGATCGGTTGAAAAACATGGCCGCCAGGGGGCGGAGCCTGTTTTCCTTATATGTGCATTGTTAAAATTTTAAAAATCATCTTGTCCAAAAGTACTGGCCCAATTTGAAAATTATTTTGCACAAATGTTCCTTGGGGCACCCTTTACCAAAATAATTTGTGCAAAATAATTTTCAAATCGGGCCAGAACTTTTGGACAAGAAGATTTTTAAAATTTTAACAAAAAAAAAACAGGGTCCGCCCCCTGGCGGCCATGTTTTTCAACCGATCGGAAATATTTGAACAATCTTGGTAAAGGCTGCCCCAATCAACATTTGTGCCTCTACCAAGATTGTTCAAATATGTCCGATCTGTTGAAAAACATGGCCGCCAGGGTTGCTGCAGCATCAGAAAGGGGGCAAAATGTCCAAGCTTTAAAAAACATCTTGTCAGATTCCAATATAGTTTGGTAGAAATGTTCCTTAGGTGAGCCTCTACAAAGATTGTTCAAGGCATACTGTTTGGTTGAAAAACATGGCAGTCAAGAGGCATCAGAAAAGGGGCAAAATGACAAAATTTGGAAATTCCATTTTTTTAAGTTCTTGTCTGATATTAAGGAAATTGAATATAAATCCTACTTCAGTGATCCTCTACATTTAATTTGTTCCAGCCGTTTTGATTGGTAACAAAAATCATAGCAACACAAAAGGGGTAAATTGAACTTTTAGCTACAAATGACAACTCCTACCATTCCAATTGACCAATTTCAACGTTACTTCACAGGGATGTTCCTTTGATGGTCCTCTTTCAAAATTGTTCAAAGACTTGCATTCTGTGTAGAACCTTTGTTGCTGCAGCATCAGAAATTGAGAAAGCTCTTGTTAGATTAAAAGATAAAAATGGCTTTTACTGATAAACTATTTCTTTAACTGAGTGTCCACTCCTTGCAATTTCATTTGAACTCCTGATCAAATTTTCACAGATATTTGCAGTTAAATATTTGCCTCTAATTAACTATCATTCAGGTGATCGATTTAGGGCCATCTTAGCCCTCTTGTTTTAAAATTAACCTTGTACGACTTCTGTAATCAATACTTCGTGGATTGCATGTATTGGTCAACTAGTTGTTACTGTATACTTTGTCCGGAGCGACTGTTCATCCATCCGTTCGTCTGTCCGTTACGGTTTGCATTAACGGGTCAAAACTTTGTTTCTGTTTCGCGGATCCATTTCAAAGTCGTCACACGTATACTTGGGATTAGGAGATCGATACAATATTTTGAACACAAATCTGATCTGGTTTTTTAGGTGTAAACTTTTTTTTTTTCATTTCTTCGGCTATTGTCTCAATAGATGTCCAATGTATCAAGTTAAGACTTAGTGTATATGGAACTCTGAGATACAGAGGTGCAGTGCAAAAAGAAACATAACTCTAGCATGCTTTCGATTGTCTTTCATTTATCAGCATGATTACAATATACGTTTTGGACCTTTAGTGATTTCTGAACTGGAAATATTTTAATTAAGGGTCCCTACTCGGTTTTTTGTCAATCTTTTGTCCTTCCTGATTTATTTTCTTTATACAAGAAAAGGGTCAAACTTTGATAAATAAGGAATATGTTATTGGCAGGCAGTATGTGTTGCTTCACACATTTTTGGTTTGTTTAAAAGATCATTGTTTATTGTTTCAACAATGTTTGTCCATATTATCTATGCCATATATTTTCAACTTACATATGACCCTATACCATTAGCGCTTTCAGCGCTTTGATTAAAGTATGTTGTATAGATTTTAATAAAATAGAACCAATCTTACGGAATCACAGCGTATCCAAGGAGGGCAGCCATTACTACCATTTTTAAAGCCTTTGGTATATATTTTAACAAAATAGAACAGATCTTACGTAATCACAGCGTATCCTCTTCACTGCACTATCTTTAAATCTTTCAATGCTGACCTTTTTCTATTAAATATAGACTTGTCAGGCTTTGTATTTGGAAAGATCCATAACCAATTCTAGTAAAGATCAAGATAAACAGTTAGAGATGAGCAGTCGAAATGGGGTACGCCGTGGTGCATTCTATGACATATCTGGTGGTTATTATAGACGTCGGGAAAATGTACCCTTTTTAGGTTAGAATAACAACATCATCAAGAGTTTCAATTTTATTTCCTTTTATAATCATACTAACAATTAATCAATTAAAATATATGTCATTCATAACACCATAAAAAAACCATATTAAACAATTAATTAATTATCTTCCACAGACTCGACTTTTGCTAGGTGTGGAATAACTGAAATAACATGTTGTATAACAGAGCATATTTTAGTTAATTGTAACTGTGTGCAGACTTGTAAGCTCCTTTTCAAAGAATGTTTTAATCGAGAATTCGGTTTTACTGTGTCTGAGTTCATTTACTCTCTACATGGAGAGGAGTATGTTCGAGCATGGTTTGGTTTGGACCCAAATTTGGAACGTCTTCTACAGGGAAAAATTGACATGTTTTTGAATGTGGTTGCATCGTTTCTCCATGACGCATGAACTTGCTACAGGTACGTTATGTAACTTTGTCAATTCTGTACATTATGGAACTTATATCGTCACTTTGGTTATGCAAGCTCCCATTTTTTGTACATTTATGCAATATTTTGTTTTGTACTATGCATCGTGAAGGGATATGCAGTTGCATATACACCTGTGTTATTGCATGATTCTCCATGTTTCTATAGTGCCTGTCCTATGTTTATACGTTAGCTATAAGAACTCTTTAGAGCGTCTCGGTTAAACACATTCACTTTCGTTTCGTGAAAGTGTTCTGTATTGGGTCCTCTTTTGAAAAGTTGGCCTATGTTTGTATTTCGACTCTTATATACCGCATTCTTCTGGCCTACACTTGATGGAGTTATTTGAGGAGTGTGGTTGATTTTCTTGTTGTATATATAACTGGATTCTTCTTTTGAGGGGATAGATACACATTTGTATTTATATATACTCATCCTGTACCACATCAGGAATGCTGCCAAATCATTGATGTCATTATATTGTGTAAGGATTGCAGATGAGGATGCATTTATCAATAAGAATACTCTCATTTTCTACATTTCTTCAACCTGAAGTAAGTAAACTCACTTTCGTGCATTTATTTTGTTCCAGTGATCGCGATGTTTTCAATCTTTTCTATCAGATGATAGGCATTGGCTCTGATATAAATATGGTAATTTAAAAAGATATGTGGGTGTGTGTGAGTGTGTAGAACCTTTTCTTTTCTTTTCTTTGTTAAGGGTAGTGTTCATCTTTGCATGATTTTCATATATTAGAGGAAATAAAGGTTATATATATATATATATATACTTATCGTATGATTGGCGATGACCATACCGACACATGTAACAATACACGGATAAGTGTCAACATGTCTTACGCGGAGCGTGTCGAGACCAGCGCCAACTGCTTACTTAGATTGGTAAAGTTATTGGTCTAATTTCTTTTTTCCTTTTGTTATAAATTTCAGGGACAGATATATGATTTCCGGGACAAACGTGCGTCTCTCCGGAATTCCGGGACAGATATATGATTTCCGGAACAATCCTGGACGCCCGTGGCGATATCGCATGTATGATTGAAGCATGAGAAAATGCTCAACAAAGTGAGTTGAAAAGAAATACATTATATGATAAACTGACTATAGTTGTATTGTTTAACCATGTTGAACGAACATCGATTGAGATATAAATTTCACCTTATATTATTTACGCGTGTTATCGGTAAACTCGAAGCATTCTTGAGATATGTGTGACATTTAGTAGAAAGGGTGATCGGAATTATATGTATTTTTTTAAAAAAAAAAGAGCCTTTAGTAAAATTTTAATCAGGAAATGGCTTTAAAAATATTCCTGCGAAATTCCTGGAGACTTAATCAGAAATTCCTGGAGACTTAATCAGTGATCGCGCCGTTTGTGTGGAAAATCCCACAGACTGAACGTGCCCCTCACGGGAGTCTAACCTGGGACCCTTTAAAGGAGATGGCTGACGGTCTTAGGTTAAAACCTTAAATTGTTATGTATTCATCATATGACATTTCAATTTACACAGAAATCACAGTTTTGTGTTATACTTACACAATAGATGGGAAACCAGTCATTATTATTATGTTGAGGATTGAAAAATACTAAACCATTTCATACGTTGTTCTTGATATACTGTAGTATATATGACTTAAAGAATTGTAAACAATAAACAAACTATTAAATGAAATGTAACGGTTTTTAAAATGTCTATTAAACATTTTTGTTTATATTTTTTTTGTTAAATATAGCCTAGTGAATAAATAACAACGTCAACGATGTCCACAATTTCAGATAAATATACGAACTATACATTTTTTTTAAGATATGCATTTATGTTGCAAATATAAGGATTATACATCGAATGAACCAGTATCCATACACGCCTCTATAAACCAGAGACAAACCGGAGACTTATAAATACACGAATGAATTATATGTCTCTGTATAAACCGATAATTCAGGGGTCGAAAAGTTGAAGGGTCGAAATGTCTTAATACCTTTAAGTTACCTCCCTTTTCTAAAAGTCCGCCATTTGTACAACAAGATCTCGTGTCTTTCTGCATTATTAAAGCGCATGAAATTCTGAAATAGCAGGTACGTCATGTTTATCACTTTAGCTTACACAGTTCATCAATTTGTGTTTTTAATATTTTGCATAAAGTAATTAATATTAGACATAGGAAGAAAAGGACAAACCACAAACTGATAAATAGGGTGCATGGAAATGTCGGAATGCACATTTGATGGACCGGAATGGACATAATAGGGTTAAGTACGTGTGGAAATACCGGAATGGACCTAATAGGTTTTAGTACGTATGGAAATACCGGAATGGACCTAATAGGGTTAAGTACGTATGAAAATACTGGAATGGACATGATAGAAGTTATGATGCTCGTAGTATCCAAAAATATTTCTTAGTGGTACTGCTTAACCCTTTCCCTCATATAGACGCTTTCTGACGCCTCTGTAGCAGATGGCTTTTTGAAAACATAGTGACAAAAGAAGAAATTGCTCAAAACGAGCAATTTCTCCTTTTGACACTATGTTTTCCATTTTTAGACATAGGTTATCCATTCAATTAAAGAGATTTTCTATTTTTTGACAATATATGTTCAAAGTCGTCTGCTGCAGAACATATGGTAAAAAATTATTTCACCTGGACCGATTGGGATTTCAAAATTTCCGGAGCCCTGCTTGTCATATATATGTTTTTCCCTATTCTTAACTTACTACCAGTGAGTGGTTCAAAATGGGTTGTACTTCCACATGAAGTGGTTGAGCGTCTCCCTTGGGTTCTGGAGGTCATGAGTTCGATCCCCAGCCGGATCAAAACAAATACTTGAACAAATATTAGTAATGGATGCCCTCATTGGTGCTCAGTGTTGCGAGGTAAGCAGTGTTTAGCATTGCGACTGACTCGATGGTGTCAGGATAAATGGACCAATAATACTGGTAACTTAATCAGGAAACCGCTGTGACTTTATATAGGTCCATTCCGGTATTTCCACACGTTCAATAAGTCCATTCCGGTGCATTCCAATATTTCCATTGTCCATTCCGGTCCAATTTGGTATTTATATAAGTCCATTTTGGTCTATTTCGGTATTTCCATAAGTCCATTCCGGTACCCATACGTCCATTCCTTTTCATTTCGGCCCATTTCGGTCCCAGAAAAATGCGCAAAATAGTTCTACTCATTATTTTGTAAAACATTCTCCATTTTTGAGACATATATTATATCATAAAACCAAAAATGGATTCATTTTTTAGATCACCTAGAGCCAAAGGCTTAAGGTGAGCTATTCTGATCACTTTCTGTCCGTCGTCTGTCGTTAACTTTTATACTTTTAAACATAATCTCCTCCTTAACCACAAGACCAATTTCAACCAAACTTCACAGGAATGTTCCTTTGGTGGCCCTCTCGAAATTGTTCAAAGATTTAAATTCCTTTGAAAACTCTGGTTGCCATGGTAACAAAAAAGGGGAAATTAACCAAAACTTAAAAATTATTCTTGTCTGAAAGTAGAAAGCCCATGCATTTGATATTTGGTATGAAGCATCATCTAGTGGACCTCTACAATGATTCTTCAAATTTAAGCCCTGGGGTTAAAAATTACACCTCCTCCGGGGTAATTTGTTTTACATAGACTTGTATAGGGATTTTTATGCCCCCGGAATCACCGATTCGGTGGGCATCTAGTTTTTGGCCTGTCTGTCTCTTTGTCTGTCCGAAAAAAACTTTAACCTTGACCACTACTTTTGAACCATAACAGGTACGGCTACCATATTTCACATGTGTATTCTTTGTGACATGACCTTTCTGTTTCAAAATGTTTGACCTTGCGACCTTGACCTTTGACCAAGATGTTGCCATTCGGGGGCATCAGTGTTTCACAAACACATTTTGTTTTTGTCTCGCCCACGATAGTGGAGTGAAACATAGCAGTCACTTTTCCGGCGACGGCGACAACGGCCGCTTTTACAAATAGCTTTATCTCAGCAACCCCTGCTTGAATTTTTCTGAAACTTTGTCAGATGTATTGTTTAGTCATGGGACATCTGTCAACGTCAAAATGTACAGGGTCAATGTCATGATTGTGCAGAACTTGACCTTTGTTAGGTAACTTAACCTCAAAACTTAAGCTTCTTATATCTCAGCAACCTCTGCTTGAATATATCTGAAACTTTGTCAGATGTATTGTTTGGTCATGGGACATCTGTCAACGTCAAAATTTTCAGGGTCAAGGTCATAATTGTGCAGAACTTGACCTTTGTTAGGTAGCTTAACCTCAAAACTTAACCTTTCTTATATCTCAGCAACCCCTGCTTGAATTTTTCTGAAACTTTGTCAGATGTATTGTTTGGTCATGGGACATCTGTCAACGTCAAATTTCTTAGGGTCAAGGTAATAATTGTGCAGAATTTGACCTTTGTTAGGTAACTTAACCTCAAAACGTAACCTTCTTATATCTCAGCAACCTCTGCTTGAATATATCTGAAACTTTGTCAGATGTATTGTTTGGTCATGGGACATCTGTCAACGTCAAAATTGTCAGGGTCAAGGTCATAATTGCGCAGAACTTGACCTTTGTTAGGTAACTTAACCTCGAAACTTAACCTTACTTATATCTCAGCAACCTCTGCTTGAATTTTTCTGAAACTTTGTCAGATATATTGTTTGGTCATGGGACGTCTGTCAACGTCAAAATTGTCAGGGTCAAGGTCATAATTGTGCAGAACTTGACCTTTGTTAGGTAACTTAACCTCAAAACTTAACCTTTCTTATATCTCAGCAACCTCTGCTTGAATTTTTATGAAACTTTGTCAGATGTATTGTTTGGTCATGGGACATCTATCAACGGCAAAATTGTCAGGGTCAATGTCATAATTGTGCAGAACTTGACCTTTGTTAGGTAACTTAACCTCAAAACTTAACCTTTCTTATATCTCAGCAACCCCTGCTTGAATTTTTCTGAAACTTTGTCAGATATATTGTTTGGGCATGGGACATCTGTCAACGTCAAAATTGTCTGGGTGAAGGTCATAATTGTGCAGAACTTGACCTTTGTTAGGTAACTTAACCTCAAAACTTAACCTTTCTTATATCTCAGCAACCTCTGCTTAAATATATCTGAAACTTTGTCAGATGTATTGTTTGGTCATGGGACATCTGTCAACGTCAACATTTTCAGGGTCAAGGTCATAATTGTGCAGAACTTGACCTTTGTTAGGTAACTTAACCTCGAAACTTAACCTTACTTATATCTCAGCAACCTCTGCTTGAATTTTTCTGAAACTTTGTCAGATATATTGTTTGGTCATGGGACGTCTGTCAACGTCAACATTTTAAGAGTCAAGGTCATAATTGTGCAGAACTTGACCTTTGTTAGGTAACTTAAGTTCAAAACTTAACCTTTCTTATATCTCAGCAACCTCTGCTTGAATTTTTCTGAAACTTTGTCAGAAGTATTGTTTGGTCATGGGACATCTGTCAACGGCAAAATTTTCAGGGTCAAGGTCATAATTGTGCAGAACTTGACCTTTGTTAGGTAGCTTAACCTCAAAACGTAACCTTTCTTATATCTCAGCAACCCCTTCTTGAATTATTCTGAAACTTTGTCAGATGTATTGTTTGGGCATGGGACATCTGTCAACGTCAAAATGTTCAGGGTCAACGTCATAATTGTGCAGAACTTGACCTTTGTTAGGTAACTTAACCTCAAAACTTAAACCTTTCTTATATCTCAGCAACCTCTGCTTGAATATTTCTAAAACTTTGTCAGATGTATTGTTTGGTCATGGGACATCTGTCAACGTCAACATTTTCAGGGCCAAGGTCATAATTGTGCAGAACTTGACCTTTGTTAGGTAACTTAACCTCAAAACTTAACCTTTCTTATATCTCAGCAACCTCTGCTGGGATTTTTCTGAAACTTTGTCAGATGTATTGTTTGGTCATGGGACATCTGTCAACCTCAAAATGTTCAGGGTCAAGGTCATAATTGTGCAGAACTTGACCTGTGTTAGGTAACTTAACCTCAAAACTTAACCTTTCTTATATCTCAGCAACCCCTGCTTGAATTTTTCTGAAACATTGTCAGATGTATCGTTTGGTCATGATACATTTGTCAACGTCATAATTTTCAGGGTCAAGGTCATAATTGTGCAGAACTTGACCCTTTCTTATATCTCAGCAACCCCTGCTGGAATTTTTCTGAAACATTGTCAGATGTATTGTTTGGTCATGGGACATCTGTCAACGTCAAAATTGTCAGTGTCAACGTCATACTTGTGCAGAACTTGACCTTTGTTAGATAACTTAACCTAAAAACTTAACCTTTCTTATATCTCAGCAACCTCTGCTTGAATTTATCTGAAACTTTGTCAGATGTATTGTTTGGTAATGGGACATCTGTCAACGTCATAATTTTCAGGGTCAAGGTCATAATTGTGCAGAACTTGACCCTCTCTTATATCTCAGCAACCCCTGCTGTCAGATGTATTGTTTGGTCATGGGACATCCATCAACGTCAACATTTTCAGGGTCAAGGTCATAAGTGTGCAGAATTTGACTTAACCTCAAAACTTAACCTTTCTTATATCTCAGCAACCCTTGCTGGAATTTTTCTGAAACTTTGTTAGATGTATTGTTTGGTCATGGGACATCCGTGTCAACATCAAACTTTTCAGGGTCGAGGAAACTTTGTCAGATGTATTGTTTAGTCATGGACATCTGTCAACGTCAAAATTTTCAGGGTCGAGGTCATAATTGTGCAGAACTTGACCTTTGTTAGGTTACTTAACCTCAAAACTTAAGCTTTCTTATATCTCAGCAACCCCTTCTTGAATTTTTCTGAAACTTTGTCAGATGTATTGTTAGGTCATGGGACATCCGTCAACGTCAAAAAACGTTGTAAAAACCTACTATCATAATCATAGTGATTGCAATTATTTACAATTTTATGTAGTATTATTGATCTCTCTTTACTTCATGTGTGAATAAATATATTAAGATATATACACATGTAGTGAGTTTATTATTTATCATGACATGTTGATAACAATGCATTGACAGACACTTACTTTTTCACATTTTATCAACTTTACTTTCTTTTTGCATAGTGATACCATTTAATATCTGATTTTCTTAGAATGGCGAGATACCCTCAGCCCGAGGTCTTGTTTAAAAATCTTGTCTAAAAGCAGAAGGCCAAGGCCTTTGATATTTGGTATGTAGCTTCATCTAGTGGACTTCTACCAAGATTGTTCAAATTATAGCCCTGGGGTCAAAAATTACCCATTCCCGGGGGTCACTTGTTTTACATAGACGTATAGAGATTTTTTTTAAAAATCTTTTTGTCTAAAAGTAGAAGGCCAAGGCCTTTGATATTTGGTATGTAGCTTTATCTAGTGGACCTCTTCAAAGATTGTTCAATTTATAGCCTGGGGTCAAAAATGACTCCTCCCCGGAGGTCACTTGTTTTACATAGACTCTTATAGGGAAAAAGTTTTAAAAATCTTCTTGTCTAAAAGGAGAAGGCACAGGCCTTTGATATTTGGTATGTAGCTTCATCTATTGGACCTGTATTAATCTTGTCCAAATTATAGCCCTTTGATAAAAAATGGCCCCACCCCGGGGGTCACTTGTTTTACGAAGACTAGTATAGGGAGAAACTTTAAAAATCATTTTGTCTGAAGGTAGAATGTCGAGGCTTTTGATATTTGGTATGTAGCTGCATCTAGTTGACCTCTAGCAAGATTGTTATACCCCCGATAAACGAAGTTTAGAGGGGGTATATTGGAGTCACCCTGCGGTCGGTCGGTCGGTCGGTCGGTCGGTCGGTCGGTTGGTCCGTTGCAATTTTCCTTGTCCGGAGCATAACTTTAAAACTAATTGTTGGAATTTAATAAAACTTCATAGGATGATACAACACATTGAGAGGAAGTGCGGTGTACAGGAACCATAACTCTATTTTACCTAAATACAGAGTTATTGTCCTTTGTTACCTTTTCTTGTCCGGAGAATTACTTAATAACTAACAGATGGAATCTAATAAAACTACATACAATGGTAGAGCATAATGAGAGGAAGTGCAGTATACAAGAACCATAACTCTAATTTACATAATTACAGAGTTATTGCCCTTTGTTACTTTTTCTTATTCGTAGAGTCTTGTCCGGAGCATAACTTTAAAACTAATTGTTGGAATTTAATAAAACTTCATAGGATGATACAACACATTAAGAGGAAGTGCGGTGTACAGGAACCATAACTCTATTTTATCTAAATACAGAGTTATTGCCCTTTGTTACTTTTTCTTGTCCAGAGAATTACTTAATAACTAACCGATGGAATCTAATAAAACTACATACAATGTTAGAGCATAATCAGAGGAAGTGCAGTGTACAAGAACCATAACTCTAATTTACATAATTACAGAGTTATTGCCCTTTGTTCCTTTTTCTTGTTCGTAGAGTCTTGTCCGGAGCATTACTTTAAAACTAATTGTTGGAATTTAATAAAACATCATAGGATGATACAACACATTGAGAGGAAGTGCGGTGTACAGGAACCATAACTCTATTTTACCTAAATACAGAGTTATTGCCCTTTGTTACTTTTTCTTGTCCGGAAGATTACTTAATAACTAACAGATGGAATCTAATAAAACTACATACAATGGTAGAGCATAATCAGAGGAAGTGCAGTGTACAAGAACCATAACTCTACTTTACATAATTACAGAGTTATTGCCCTTTGTTACTTTTTCTTGTTCCTAGAGTCTTGTCCGGAGCATAACTTTAAAACTAATTGTTGGAATTTAATAAAACTTCATAGGATGATACAACACATTAAGAGGAAGTGCGTTGTATTGGAACCATAACTCTATTTTATCTAAAAACAGAGTTATTGCCCTTTGTCACTTTTTCTTGTCCGGAGAATTACTTAATATCTAACAGATGGAATCTAATAAAACTACATACAATGGTAGAGCATAATCAGAGGAAGTGCAGTGTACAAAAACCATAACTCTACTTTACATAATTACAGAGTTATTGCCCTTTGTTACTTTTTCTTGTTCATAGAGTCTTGTCCGGAGCATAACTTTAAAACTAATTGTCGGAATTTATTAAAACTTCATAGGATGATACAACACATTGAGAGGAAGTGCGGTGTACAAGAACCATAACTCTATTTTACCTAAATACAGAGTTATTGCCCTTTGTTACTTTTTCTTGTCCAGATAATTACTTAATAACTAACAGGTGGAATCTAATAAAACTGCATGCAATGGTAGAGCATACTGAGAGGAAGTGCAGTGTACAAGAACCATAACTGTTTTTTACATAATTACAGAGTTATTGCCCTTTGTTACTTTTTCTTGTCCGGAGAATTATTTAATAACTAACAGATGGAATCTAATAAAACTACATACAAAGGTAGAGCATAATCAGAGGAAGTGCAGTGTACAAGAACCATAACTCTAATTTACATAATTACAGAGTTATTGCCCTTTGTTATTCAAAAATGAACAAAACAAGAATAACCTGATCCATTACATGGGGTTTCTAAATATTTCACAACCTTTCCTATCAGGGCGGCGTTCGGGGGTATTAATCACATTCAGTGATAGTTCTAGTTTAAATTATAGCCCTGGGGTAAAGAATAGCCCCATCCCGGGTCACTGGCTGAAAGCCAGTCAAGCTTATGTCATGGCGAATTGTCCGTCGTGCGTGTGTGTGTGCATGCGTACATGCGTCCGGGCGTCCGCTAACGTTTTGCTTCAAACGACTTCTTCTCCCTAACCACTTGGCCAATTCGGATGTCCTCTCCTAAATTCCTTCAAATTGGTTGGATCCATGCAAAATTCTGGTTTCCATGGCAACCAAAAGAAACAAATAGTGTAAACTCAAAAAAATCTTCTCCCCAAAAGTGTCAGGCCGATTTTCAGATAATTTTGTAGAAATGTTCCTAAAGTGACCCTCTATCAGATTCCTTCAAGCAAAGTTGATTGGTCCAAAAACATGGACGCTAGGGGGCGGGGCTATTTTGCCTTATATGGCTATAGTGAAAACTTGAAATATCGATATCGTTTAGAGCGGCTGTTTGCATAACGCTTTCAATAATACAACAATAGACAGATAAAAAAAATCGATATCCGGTGTAATTATTGTGTGTATAGGGAAATGCTTTAAAAAAAAATGTCTAAAAGTTGATATTTGAAATCTAACTGCATCTAGTGGACCTTTACCAAGATTTGTCAAATTATAGCCCTGGTGTTAAAAATGGCCCCACCCTGGGGATCACTTATTTTACATAGACTCGTTTAGGTAAACACTTTAAAAATATTCAGGTGATCGCTTTAGGGCCATCTTGGCCCTCTTGTTTGAAAGTCCTTGTCTAATATTAAGAAAATTGAATAAGAGTCTTACTTCAGTGATCCCCTACTTAATTTGTTCAAGCCGTATTGATTGGTTATAAAATCATAGCAACCAGGCGTCTTCACAAAAGGGGTAAATTGAATTTTTAGCTACAAATGACAACTCCTACCATTCCACTACAAAATACCCAAACATTAAAATCCTTTTCTCCATAATCTGCTTGTCAGATCATTTGGCAGGTTTGTAGAACTTTCAGTGACCATCTACAAAAGCTGTTCAAGCCATATTGATTTCGTTGACAAACAGGGCAGCTAGGCGGCATCAGGAAAGGTGCACAATGATAAAACTTTATAATTCCATTCTTGTTAGATTTTAAGATACTTATGGCTTTTACTGATAAGCTATTTCTTTAATAGTGTCCACTGCTTGCAGTTTCATTTGCACTCCTGATTAAATTTCCACAGATATTTGCAGTTAAACATTTGCGACTAATTTACTATCATTGATTTGGTCATCTTGGCACTCTTGATTTCTTTTGTCACTATTTTTAGCTCACCTGAGCACGAAGTGCTAAAGTTATTGTGATCTCCTTTTGTCCAGCGTGCGTCGTTCGTCGTCCGTCAATATCTTCTCCTATGTAACCAGTAGGTCAATTGTGATGACACTTCACAGAAAGCATCCTCTCAATGTTCTCACCAGAATTCCTTAAACATTTTGGGATCCATGCAGAATTCTGGTTTCCATGGCAACCAATCGAAAAGAACTTAAAATATTTTCTTCTCCTAAACTGGTTGGCCGATTTTCAAATAATTTTGTAGAAACGTTCCTTGGGTGACCCTCTACCAGATTCCTTCAAGTCATGTTGATAGGTCAAAAACATGGTCGCCAGGGTGCGGGGCCTTTTTGCCTTATATCGCTAAAGTGGAAACTTAAAAAATCTTCTTCTTCAAAAGTTTCAGGCCGATTTTCAAATAATTTTGTAGAAAGGTTCCCTGGGTGACCCTCTATCAGATTCTTTCAAGCCATGTTGATTGGTCGAAAAACATGGCCCCTAGGGGGCGGGGCTATTTTGCCTAAAATGGCTATAGTGAAAACTGAAAAAATCTTCTCCTCCGAAAGTGTCAGGCCGATTTTCAAATAATTTTGTAGAAATGGTCATAGGTTGACCCACTATCAGATTCCTTCATGCCATGTTGATGGCTAAAAAGAAATGGCCACCACTGGCGTATAATAACTCAAAACACACAACTAAGTTCATAAGATATTTAATACACAGTCTGTCAGCTTAGTGAGCCGACGGCTATGCCGGTCTACCACAATAGTCTAACTCCCTTCTTTATATAGAGCCTTCTTAACTCTTACATAAACGGCGACCTGTGTATTCTTGACAGGTGGTTACGTATATCGTAGACAGTTATTACATTAAGATGTAACCTGTCATACAGAATACTTCATATATACGTGAACACCCCGTCCTAAATAAGAATAATATCCATTATTCTACACCACAGGCTGGGGCTATTTTGCCTTATATGGCTATAGTGAAAACTTAAAAAATATTCTCCTCCGAAAGTGTCAAGCCGTTCTTCAAATAATTGTGTAGAAACGTTCCTAGGGTGACCCTCTATCAGATTCCTTCCAGCCATGTTGATTGGTCGAAAACTATGGCAGCCATGGGGCGGGGCTTATATGGCTGAAGTAAAAAAAAAAAAAAATATATATATTCTCCTCCGAAAGTGTCAAGCCGTTCTTCAAATAATTTTGTGGAATCCGCTGTAGTCGAGTGGTTAGCGTCGGGGATTTCGAAACCGGGTGTCCCGGGTTCGATCCCCAGTCGTGGCACTACGGTCATGGTGGAGTGCCCTTGGGCAAGGCACATTTTCTAGCCTAGTACTGGTTTGTTTACCCAGGGATCATGAATAATTAAATTTAATTGCGCGCTAAATGACCTTAGCTGTCGATGCGCCATAAAACAATATACATTCATTCAAATAATTTTGTAGAATTTTGTAGAAACGTTCCTAGGGTGACCCTCTATCAGATTCCTTCAAGCCAGGTTGATTGGTCGAAAACTATGGCCGCCATGGGTCGGGGACTTATATGGCTGAAGTAAAAAATCAGTCTGCTGCAGAGGCATTAATAAGCGTCTATTAGAGGGATAGGTTTAACAGTGATAATTAAGTACACAAGTCAGTCAGTGCGAGCGTCTATTAATAGATACTGGATGTTCCGTAAATTGCAAATGGCTGTACCGCCGAGTATGAGGGTAAACAAACCCGGAGAAGATACAAACTCGTAAATGAACTATAAATCGGGTTTTAATTATACATCACTTATGTTTTCAACTCGACCATTCAGACGTTGGGTATGGGTGTTGTGTCCCTGGCAGGCCCAAAATGTAAAATATATTGTGCCCTTTCAAATTTCAACGGGTCTATGGTCTAAGACAAAAAGGCCAATAACTTTTGATTATGAAAGTCAATATGTAATATTGAAATTCACAATTTTATCAAAAACAATGCTATTTTTCACAATTTCCCTGGTACCGGACCCATTCACAATTAAGGATTTAGATCTGTAATGCTTTTGGTAAAATTTGCCTTTCACCGTGATCACTCGTAACCTTCCGATACGTATTTCCGCCAGACGTAAAATAGTCTGTAGTAGTTAAATATAGTACAACAAGTTTCCCCCCCCCCCCCCCATTTCAAGCAAGCTATGGCCCTTTATTACTTAGAAATTCTGGTTAAAGTTTTGCGTGCAACTAAATTAAGAGTCCAGTCTAGACAGGACCATATCTCAGTATTTACTTGATGCATTGCATTGAAACTTTATACAACCCTTCCCAACTATCACACCTATGTATATTAGATAACTCTATCCTGCATTTTATGCAAGTTATGACCTTTTTTATGCCCCCTTCAAGAAAGAGATTGATTGATTGATTGATTGGGGTTTAACGCCGTGTTTAACAGTTTCATATCACGGCGTCCAGTTCACCTACTCATGTGTTTCCTGGTGTTCTCACACCAGTACTCCACACAACAATCTTCCCAAGCAACTGGCTGCTTTTCCACATAGACTTAGCCCATTGGTGGAAGACGAATGACGCATGTCCCAATGTTCAAGGAAGAGGGTTATATTGCTTTGAACATGTCGGTTGGTATGTTGGTCGGTCCGTCGGTAGACCAAAGCTTGTCCGAGTGATAACTCAACGATGCCTGTACCTATGGTCCTCAATCTTGACTTGGCGGTTGGGGATGACAATTAGCCGAACACTATTGATTTTAAGATCATTTGGTCAAAGGTCAAGGTCACAGTGACCTTGAACCTGAAAAGCTTGTCCGAGTAATACTCGACATTGCCTGCACCCATGGCTCTCAAACTTTACTTGGAGGTTGGGTATGACCAGTAGACGAACCCTATTGATTTTGAGGTCATCAGATCAAAGGTCAAGGTCACAGTGACCTTCAACTTGAAAAGCTTATCCAAGTGATTACTCGACATTGCCTGCACCCATTGCCCTCAAACTTGACATTGAGGCTTTGGGTGACCAGTAGATGACCCCTATTGTTTTTAATATCATTTGGTCAAAGGTCAAGGAGGTCACAGTGACCTTGAACCTGAAAAGCTTGTCCGAGTGATAACTTGATAACATGACATGGAGGCTGAGGGTGCCCAGTAGATGACCTCTATTAATTATGAGGTCATCGGGTCAAAAATCTTCCAAATATTCCTGACAACATGCGCTCAGGGGGCGCATAATGTTTGACAAACATCTTGTTTAACTTAGAAATTCTGGTTAAAGTTTTGCTTTAGTTAAGAGTCCATATCTCAGTATTTACTTGATACATTGCATTGGAACTTTATACAACCCTACCCAACTATTACACCTATGTAGCTTATCAAGTAAGATAACTCCATCCTGCATTTTATGCAAGTTATGATCCTTTTTATACGCCCGTTTTGAAAAAACGGATCGTATTATAGATTTACCTGCGGCGTACGGGCGGCGTCCAGTATGTTGTCAGCTCAATAACTTTAGAAGCCTTTGTCCAATCATCACCAAATTTGGTCAGAATGTGTATTGGGATAATATCTCGGACAAGTTCGATAACTAGCCGTATTGCTTTAGTTAATAAAGAGTTATCGCCCTTTAATTATAGAAATTACCTAAAATTGGTATTGTCAGCTCAATAACTTCAGACGCCTTTATCCAATCAATACCAAATTTGGTCAGAATGTGTATTGGCATAATATCTCGGACAAGTTTGATAACTAGCCATATCGCTTAAGTGAATCAAGAGTTATTGCCCTTTAATTATACTAATTACCTAAAATTAGTCTTGTCAGCTCAATAACTTTAGAAGCATTTGTCCAATCATCACCAAATTTGGTCAGAATGTGTATTGGCGTAATATCTCGGACAAGTCTGATAACTAGCCATATTGCTCCAGTCAATCGAGAGTTATATCCCTTTGAATATAGAAATTCCCTAAAAATGGTATTGTCAGCTAAATATCTTGTGAAGCCTTTATCCGATCATCACCAACTTTAGACAATATGTTGATGGGCAGAATGTCTTGGTCAGGTTTGATAACTTACAACATTATCTTAGTCACTACAAAATTATGTCCCTCGAAATGGCCAAAACTGTACTAACAGTGTCTGCTCTGTAAGTTTGGCTGATGTACAACCAATCATCGCTATACTTGGTCTCAAAATAACAGGACGGGCGTATTTTGTGACATTTGGCGCTCTTGTTTAACTTAGAAATTCTGGTTAAAGTGTTGCATGCAACTTAAATGAAGAGTCCATATCTCAGTATTTACTTGATGCATTGCATTGAAACTTTATACAACCCTACCCAGCTAAAACACTTATGTAGATTATCAAGTTAGATAACTCTTTCCAGCATTTCATGCAAGTTATGGCCCTTTATTTACTTAATGCATTATATTGACACTTTCTACAATGCTTCTCAACTACCACACCTATGGAAATAATCAAGTTTGATAACTCTATCCTGCATTTAATGCAAATTATGGCTCTTTTTGACTGAGACATTCTGGTTAAAGTTTTTCATACAACTTAATTAAGAGTCCATATCGCAGTATTTACTTGATGCATTGCATTAAAACTTTATACAACCCTACCCAACTCCTAACAACCCTACCCAACTACACCACATATGTAGATTATCAAGTGAGATAACTCTATCCAGCATTTCGTGCACGTTATGGCCCTTTCTTACTTAGAAATTATGGTTAAAGTTTTGCGTGCAACTACATTAAGAGAACATATCTTAGTAACTACTTGATACTTGAAACTTTATACAACCGTTCCAAACCATCACACCTATGTATCCAATCAAGTATGATAAGTCTATCCAGTTTATTTTGCAAATTATGGCCCTTTATGACATTCTGGTTAATGTTTTGCATGCAACTACATTAGAGTCCATATCTCAGAAACTTAAATAAGCGGTGGAATAGTAAGTTCCTCTACTTAATTTGTTCAAGCCGTATTTATTGGTTACAAAATCACAGGCGTCATCACAAAAGGAGTGAATTGAACGTTTGTTTAGCTACAAATAGCAACTCTACCATTCCACATGACCAATTTCAACTTAACCGCACAGGAACGTTCCTTTGTTGGTCCTCTTTCAAAATTGTTCAAAGACTTACATTATGTGTAGAACTTTGGTTGGCGCAGCATCCGAAATGGAGAAAAATACCCAAACTTTAAAATCCTTTTCCTGCATAATCTGCTTGTACGCTTCAAGATTATTTGGTAGAAATGTTTTTAGAGTGACCCTCTACAACAATTGCTCAAACCATATTGATTTCGTTGAAAACAGGACAGCAAGGAGGCATAAGGTAAGGCGCAAAATGACAAAACGTTATAGTTCCATTCTATTTTAAGTTCTTGTTAGATTTCAAGACAGAAATGCCCTTTACAAATAAGCTATTTTACTATGTCTTTATCAGCGTCCACTAACGTCAAATCATAACATTACGTGACATTTTCTTGGCTATAGAAAGCATGCAGGAAAATAAGGACCAAAATATTAAACACAATGAAATATGACATTTTTCACCTGAATGTTTGTGGTGGTTCTGAACTTAAATAAATGATATTTTAAACTTCTAAATCATATATTATACTACAACATTTATAGACGCTATTATAAGCACTAAAGAAATAATAAATGGAATGTGTCATTATTTGAAAAGTATGAATAAACTGTGCCAATAAGAAATTTAAACAAATGCATTCTGAAAATGTCATGTAAATACCTTCACAATTTAAAACAGTTACTTGGTAAGTTATTGCGCGGATGCATCAGCACCAGTGCATATATTGCTTGTGAAAAAACTATCATTGGTTCAATGGGCTTGCGCATGCGCCGTATTTTACCGTCAGCTCTCGGATATTTTCGTAGCAGTTCGTCACTGGACTGGTTCTCAAATATTGGTTATGCCGTGTACATAAGTAGGTAACTAGGCCAAATTGAAAGAAAATCTTTAGAACACTCTGGAGGCCGCATTTTTTGCTTCAACAGTTTGAAATATTTACAGAATGTTTGTCTGAATGATATATCGGTCAAGTTTGAAACTCCGCCATATTGTGTCAGAAACTAGGTCATTAGGCCAAATTGAAGAGAAATATTGTTAACACTCTGGATGGTGCATTTTTAATTTGAGCATGTTGAAACTTTATCAGAATGTTTGTCTTGATGATATGAAGGTCAAATTCAAACATGGGTCATGTCTGGTAAAAAAAAAGGTCACTAGGTCAAATTGAAGGACAATCTTGTTAACATTCTATAGGCCACGATTATGTCTTCAGCAGCTTGAAATTTGGATAATATCTATGTCAAGCTCGAATATGGGTCATATTTTAACTAGGACACTAGGCCAAATTGAAGGAAAATCTGTAGAAGTTGCTCTTTTCGCTATAGCCGCTTGAAATTTGGTCGGAATGTTTATCTGAATTGTATCAAGGTCAAGTTCGAATATGGGTCATGCCACGGTAAAAACTAGGTCACTTTGCCAAATTGAAGGGAAATCTTGTTAACACACTGGATGCTGCATTTTTAATTTGAGCATGTTCAAACTTAATCAGAGTTTTTGTCTTGATGATATCTAAGCTAAGTTCGAATATGGGTCAGGTCAGGTCAAAAGATAGGTTACTAGGCCAAATTGTAGAACAATCTTGTTAACACTATAGAGATCCCATTTTTGACTTGAGCAGCTTGAGCAGCTTGACATTTTGTCAAAAAAATTGTCTTGATGATATTGCCATTGGCTCTGAAAGAGTCTTAAATAGCCCATTTTCAGGTGAGCGATCCAGGACCTCATGACGCTCTTGTTTTGATTAGCAGACAAGAAACAGTCCATACATTTTACTATTTAAGACATTTATACAATAACGTTTTATGCGAACATAAATCAAGACGTGTCTTTTAATTTAGAAAAGAAAGTTCAGTAATGTGGAGCAACTACGAAAAAAGAGAAAATTACTTTATTTGACTAAACAAAACAGAATTCGACGTGATTTTGTCCCGATTTTGACACATTATTTATAGTCTGCTGCAAGTCTAACAGTGAGGCGCATTATTACTCATTTGTCTTCGTAAATAACAGAAAAACATAAATGCGAGTCAAAATAAAGAAACTGCAAATACTTAAAACATCAAAATATTTATTTCCTTTTAGATGTGTCATAACTTAGTGTTTTTAAACAAACGCAATTGTAATATGTTCAAGACATTTAATTTTTTTTTTCTAATAATAACTCGTCCTCCCATGTCATTTCCGAAAACATATTACAAATATAAGTTGCGGGCTTCTGCCCGGCGACTAATAAAAGATCATTGCTCTAATTTTATCACAGAATTAAGATTCTATTATTTCAAGACAACTTTTGAACAGTTTAAACACTTGGACTATACTATCTATAATCTCGGGTTCAGCAGCTATACATTAAACAACCCCCCGAAGTAAATGGTTGATATGAAGGTGAATACCAGATTGTTTAATGGATTAAACAGAGTGGTGAACAGAAAAACAACAACAATTTAGGGCAATCCAAAATGTAAGTATGCATAGTACTGTAACCCTTGAAGAAGAAGTGTTGATCAATGCACATATCCAATGTGTAACTACATGTAGGTCTTCTTAAGAAGTGTGTAGTCCAACGTTATACATATGTATGTGCTTTTTTCCCATGTACCGCATGTCTTGTTTTCTTTTCAGTACTTAACAGATCTTTTTCCGCAAAGACGCAAAGGAAACCCTATCAAGACACAGGGTGATGATGTCCGTTCAAAGACAATTCACACTGTAGAACAAGTATGTGTTTGACCGAGTAATGAAAGCAAACAGAACATGTATCATACTTGAAACATACATTATCAGTGTGATGTTTATGGACATGTTTGTCAGAAAATCATTTTAAATCAGCATTAAAGATAACAAACTGAAGACAAAATGTTTATCAGTGATTTTTGTCAATATCGATGCAAATAGAAAATCGTCTTTATTGTAGATATTTATTCTTCAATTTGAAATATTGCGAGATGTTTAATACAATCGCATTCTGATAATAGAAACCTGCCTAGTTCTGGTTAAATTATTATCCATGTTATTTCCCATGTCTTTGTTTTTCTTTAAAGACTAAACCCGGAATGGCAAAATCATGAAGTAAATCAATTCACCACACTGACTGATAAAAAAACTTAGTGCTTACACAGCACGTTTTAATGTGCTTCGGCCTTCCACAAAAGTGACCATTTAACAGGAATAATAAAAGTGTGATATTCATAGGGTATTGCAAAGGGATATATCTTATCAATGTGATAGTTGTAACAATGAGTGCAAACAGTAAGGTGTTATCAATACACACGAGAATGAATACTGGAAAAAACTCTTACGAATGTGAATTTTGTGAACATGTATGCCAACGGAGATATGATTTAATCAAACACAAGATAATTCATACTGGAGAAAAACCTTATCAATGTTATGTTTGTGAATATGCATGCAGAGAGAAAGGTAATTTAATCCATCACAAGAAAATTCATACTGGAGAAACACCTTATCAATGTAATGTTTGTGAATATGCATGCAAACAGAAAGGTCATTTAATCAGACATAAGAGAATTCATGCTGAAGAAAAACCTTATCAGTGTAATGTTTGTGAATATTCATGCAGAAAGAAATGTAATTTAATCAGACATAAGTTAATTCATACTGGAGAAAAACCTTATCAATGTAATGTTTGTGAATATGCATGCACACAGAAAAGTCATTTAATCAGCCATAAGAGAATTCATACTGGAGAATATATTTCTGTAGAAAAACATTATCAATGTAACGTTTGTGAATATGCATGCACACAGAAAAGTAATTTAATCAGCCATAAGATAATTCATACTGGAAAAAAACCTCATCAGTGTGATGTGTGCGAATATGCATGCAGGAGGAAAAGTAATTTAATCAACCACAAGAGAATTCATACTGGAGAAAAACCTTATCAGTGTAATGTTTGTAAATATGCATGCAAACAGGAAAGTCATTTAATCAGCCACAAGAGAATTCATACTGGAGAAAAACCTTATAAATGTAATGTTTGCGAATATGCATGCAAACAGAAAGGTCATTTAATCAGACATACGAGAATTCATACTGAAGAAAAACCTTATCAGTGTAATGTTTGTGAATATGCATGCAGAGAGAAATATAATTTAATCAAACACAAGAGTATTCATACTGGAGAAAATATTTCTGTAGAAAAACCTTATCAGTGTAATGTTTGTAAATATGCATGCAAACAGAAATGTAATTTAATCAGACATAAAATAATTCATACTGGAGAAAAACCTTATCAATGTAATGTTTGTGAATATGCATGCAGAGAGAAATATAATTTAATCAAACACAAGAGTATTCATACTGGAGAAAATATTTCTGTAGAAAAACCTTATCAGTGTAATGTTTGTAAATATGTAGCACACAGAAAAGTCATTTAATCAGCCATAAGATAATTCATACTGGAAAAAAGCCTCATCAGTGTGATGTTTGTGAATATGCGTGCGGGGAAAAAAGTACGTTAATCAACCACAAGAGAATTCATACTGGAGAAAGACCTTATAAGTGTAATGTTTGTGAATATGCATGTAAACAGAAAGGTCATTTAAACAGACATAAGCGAATTTATACTGGAGAAATATCTTATCAGTGTAATGTTTGTGAATATGCATGCAGAGAGAAATATATTTTAATCAAGCACTCGCTAATTCATACTGGCGTAAACCCTTCTAAAACTGAGGAAAACCATAATGCTGATGACCAACCAAAGACATCTGTGTTTGGATATGACAGTAAAGAACGCTTAAAGGGACATGGTATAATAGACATAAACGAGCAACCTTATCAATGTGACTTTTGTGGATATGAGTGTAATGCTAAAGATGATATGATTATACATATAAAAGGACATTATAGTTAGACACAATTCCCGTTGTAAAATGTTGAATACATTGTTTTATACGAATTAATGAGACAGTCTCGGTAGTGATGAGGTAAGAGCTTCCACCTTTAGTGGTTGTGACATACCAAATACATTAAACATGGTAGTAATGGCTTTCCTCCTTGGCGCTGAGATATGCAAGATTGTTTTTAGATAGATGGAATTGTTTTAGTTCTGCAAATGTTTGAGTTCTGCAAAAGTTTGAAACCATTTTTAACCAGCTTTCTTTTATATAAAGAATGTTGTCAATTGTCCTTCATCTTTCTTAAGATAAACATATAGCAAAACTTTACGCTAGAAAGCTAGTTGACTGAATAAATGGTTCTCTTTACTTGTTTTAAACGATATCTTTGAAATTCTGAAAACGGATTTAACAAACCAATTTAATTTGAAGAAAAAGAGTCACCAGAGAAATGTAAATATGATTTAAATAGATTTTAAGTTTAGACAATGTAATCGTACTTATGATGAATATGTAGCATACGGATATTATTGATAGTTTGATACATGAACTTGCTTTTTGTTTTTAATCATTTTAGCTAAATGCTCAAGTTGATCTATTTAGACCACTTTTTGTCCGCCGTCGGTCGCTGCCGTCGTCAATTTAAACTTCAGACGACTTCTCCTACTAGAAGAAAACAGGCCAATGTTTTCTCTTTCATTTATAGAGAGTTTTCTTAACTCTGACTAAATGTTTTCAAAGCCGTCTGCTGCAGATTTGTGGTATAATGAAAATGGCTAACTTTAACACGCTCCTGTTCTGTTCAAATGACAATAGACACTGTTTTTCACATTTTATGGTCTGCAGTTCAACGAGTCACCACCAAAGGCATCGTTTTGCTAACAATCTTTCTGCTGGAAACAAATATTGTTAGACTTGTGCCACCAGTTTAGAGCAAGGCCAGTCGGCGCATATATGCGGTGTCTGACCACGATCTTTACGTTTGACTGCTCAACTCAAAATAATTTGGTAATATACCAAAAATTGGTTAATCGGACTTTTTCAAAGGCAAAGGTTTTAAGCTGTACACGTTCATTAAAAAAAATCAGCATTGAAATAGTTACGGGTGGATAACTGTTTATCAAACAATAAACATTAAGATCATACTGGCAAATGTTGTTTAACCTTAATTCCGCTTGCACATGCATTTTGACTTATATGCAACAGACGACTTTCGAAAGCATTGTGACTTAAAGAGGAAATTGCGTATAATTAGTGATTGGTCGAAAAATATGGCCTATAGTGGGCGGGGCTATTTTGCATTATATGGCTAAAGTGAAAACTTAAAAAATCTTTTCCTCCGAAATTGTCGGGCAGATTTTTAAATAATTATGTAGAAACGTTCCTTGGGTGACCCTCTATCAGTTTCATTCAAGCTATGGTGCTTGGTCGAAAAAAAAAAGATTTAATTTTTGAATAATGGCAGTGGAGCAATACTAGCCCTCTTGGGCCTCTTGTTTTAAATTTCCGCACATTATAGATTGTTAATACGTTTTATCTCACTTTAGCACAAAGTGCTCAAGATGAGTTATTTTGATTGACCTATGTCTGTCGTGTGGCGTTAGTGTGCGTCCGTCAGCATCTTCTCCTCAGTAACCAGTGGATCAATTTGGATGAAACTTCAAGGCAAGCATCCTCTAATTGTACTCTCCAGATTTCATTCATTTTTATGTCACCAGAGCACGAAGTGCTCAATGTGAGTTTATGTGATCGCCTTTTGTCCGTCGTCCGTTGTCAACATTTGCTTGTTAACACTATATAGGCAACATTTTGCATCCAAGCTTCATGAAAGTTTATCAGAATATACATCTCCATTAAGTCTAGTCCAAGTTCGAAACTGGGTCATGTGTGATCACAAACTATGTCACTAGATCAAATTAAATTAAAATCTTGTTAACACTCTGGAAGCTGCATTTTAAACTTGAGCGTGTTGAAACTTTGTCAGAATGTTGGTCTTAGTTATATCTAGGCCAAGTTCAAATATATGTCATGTCGGGTCAAAAACTAGGTCACTAGGCCTTATTGAAGGAATCTTGTTAACACTCTGGAAGCAGTGTTTTTGACGGGAACATGTTGAAACTTAATTAGAATGTTTATATTGATGATATCTAGGCTAAATTTTAATATGGGTCATGTCTAGTCAAAAACTAGGTCATTATGCCAAATTTAAGAGAAATCTTGGTAACACTATAGAGACCGCTTTTTTGACTACAGCAGCTTAAAACATTGTCAGAAGGTTTGTCTTGATTATATTTAGCCCAAGTTCTAATATAGGTAATTTCGTGTCAAAAACTAGGGTCACTAGGCCAAATTGAAGGAAGGTGCATTTTGGGCTTGAGCATGTTGAAACTTTGTCAGAATGTTTGTCTTGATGATATCTAAACATAATTTCATTTACAGTTGTGTTGAGACGTATTAACAATTCTTTGTAACAAACCCGTAAAAATCAATTAGCGTTGTCAGAAAATGCTTCCAGTTAACCAACATTGCCGCCTGCCAAAAACCTAATATTGCCATTGGCGCTGAGAGTGTTCAGTCTTAAATAGCCCATTCTCAGGTGAGCAATCCAGGGCCTCATGGCCGTTTTGTTTTTTTCGATCCATGCAGAATTCCATGGCAACCAAACCTACTTTTTTTTTGCAATTCTTCTTCTCATTTACTGGTTGGTCGATTTTCATTTTGTTTGTAGAACTGTCCCTGGGTAACAATCTATCAGATTCCTTCAAGCCATGTTGATTGATCAAAAAACATAGTCCCATGGGGGCGGGCTGTCATGCCTTATATGGCTGTCATGCCTTATATGGCTATAGTCAAACCTTTAAACATATTCTTCTGCAAAGGTCTCTGTCCGATTTCCAATTAATTTTGTAGCAATGTTTCATGGGTGTCCCTTTATCATTTTCCTCCAAAAGTCTCCGTCCGATTTCCAATTTGGTGACATTCTAACTGATTTCGTAAAGCCATGGTAATTGGTCGCAAAATGGTTATAGAGAAATTATTCTTTATTGACCCCCTAACAGATTAAAAAATGTTAGTGTGGTAGGCATCCTAGTCACATTGCATAATTAAGGTGAGCGATACAGGGCCATATCATGGCCCTCTTGTTTTGTTTTTAGCTCACCACAGCACAAATTGTTCAAGATGAGTTGTCGTCAAGTAGGTCACTAGGCCAAATTTAAGGAAAATCTTGTTAACACTCTGGAAGCCACATTTTTGGCTTTAGCATGTTGACAATATGTCAGAATGTTTGTCTGAGTAATATCTAGGCCAAGTTCGAATATGGGTCATGGCCGGTCAAAAAATAGGTCACTAGGCCAAATTTAAGGAAAATCTTTACACTCTAGAAGCCACAGTTTGGATTGATCATGTTGAAACTTTGTCAGAATTATTGTCTTAGTGATATATAGACCAGGTTCGAATATAGGTCATGTCAGGTCAAAAACTAGATCATTAGGTCAAGTTTAAGGAAAATCTTGTTAACACTCTGGAAGCTGGATTTTAAACTTGAGCATGTTGAAACTCGATCAGGACGTTTGTCCTAATGATATCCAGGCCAAGTTTGAATATGGGTCATATCATGCCAAATATTAGGTCACAAGGCCAAATTGAAGAACAGTCTTGTTAACACTCTGGAAGCCTCATTTTTGGCTTGAGCATGTTGAAACTTTGTCAGAATATTTGTCTTGGTGATATCTAGGCTAAGTTCGAATATGGGTCAGGTCAGTTTAACAACTAGGTCACTGGGCCAAATTGTAGAACAATCTAGTTAACACTATAGAGATCGCATTTTTTGACTTGAGCAGCTTGACATTTTGTCAGAAGGTTTGTCTTGATGATATTACCATTGGCGCTGAAAGAACATGAGCATGAGAGAGTTATGTCTTAAATAGCCCATGCTCAGGTGAGCGATTCCATGGCCTCATGGCCCTCTTGTTTTAATAGAGAAGCCTTGAGAGGTAAATATATTAGTAGTTAATAATGCAAAGAATGTTTAGATGGGCAATCTGATTTTGATCTACCTTCTTCGCATATTGTATTTGAAGTGTATGAACACATGTCATTGTATGTCGCATGTAAGAATATAGACGATAAACCTTTCCGAAAAGTGGAGCTACTGATCAGCTTGAATAAGCACATAGTTCTATCTTTTTCTTAATTTATAGACTCACACTAAGGTAACAACAGGAGAAATAAATAGTTATGAATTACAAATAGACGTTATTATTTATTATCCCCTCGGCATAGGTTAAAGGTCAAGGTCAAAATTGGACTGACTATTTTCCCATATCAACAACCTTGTTACCACTCTACACTGAACATCATTCGACCGATATTAACCAAACTTGGTATACAGTTAGTATATGGCAAGGTCTAGAAGCCTATTTTTTTCAAGGTCATAGGTTAAAGGTCAAGGTCAAAATTGGACTGACTATTCCCCATCAACAACCTTTTGACCACTCTACACTGAACATCCTTCCGCCAATATTAACCAAACTTAATATACAGTTAGTATACAGTTAGTATATGGCAAGGTCTAGAAGCCTATTTTTTCAAGGTCATAGGTTAAAGATCAAGGTCAAAATTGGACTTTGACTATTCCATATCAACAACCTTGTGACCACTCTACACTGAACATCCTTCGACTGATATTAACCAAGTAATTATATGGCAAGGTCTAGAAGTCTATTTATTTTCATAGCTTAAAGGCAAGGTCAAGGTTAGACTGATCACAAGAGAACTCGATGTGATGATTGAATACCGAGGGATGCATCCGCTTTGCGGTGCCCTTGTTTTAATTACGATGAAACCAGGAGTACACGACTATTGCCTTTGGCTTATATTGTCAATATATCAGTATAAACATCATTTATTGGTTATGGTTTAACGCCGATTTGAACATTTGTTCAGTTCATATATATGTATGTGTGTCCTGGCTTTCTCACACCAATACTCCACACAAGTGTCTTATAAATCCACTGGCTGCTTCTTATAGGAAGAAAATATCTAGGAGCAGCGTCGTATAAAAGCGTAGCCCGAAACAGCGTTTCTATATGCCTAAAAGTGATTCGATGTTGGAATTGCAACACTATCTGGAGTGGAAGAAGAACGTTGATTAGTTTCCGTATAACATACGAACAAACGTAGTTTATTATCCCCTCGGTTAACGAAGTTTGGGATGGAGATATAGTAACGAGACAGTCCGTTCGTTCGTTCGTTCGTCCGTCCGTAACAACCTAGTGACCACTCTACACTAAACATCTTTCGATTGATCTTAACCACACTTGGTTTACAGTTAGTAAATGGCAAGGTCTAGATGCCTATTTATTTTCAATGTTAAAGGTCAAGGTCAAAATTGGACTTTGAATACCGAGAGGATGCATCCGCTTTTTGTCTAAGTACGAGTATATCGAAAACAACAACATATTTCTCTTTGTCCGTTAGTATTAGATGTATTAAAGTCGACTGTACCAAGTGATGCATTGCTGTATTAACCTTCAAGTGAATATCAACTACCGCCGGTTTATTGAATGAATAATTATATTGTTACACGAAAAATACGACAGTTTTTGTCCCATTTATTCATCAATATTGTGTTCAGTTCAGTATAGCATATTCAGGGTTATGTTTCTATTAATTCAATGGCGGTCTATATCGTTTCCATCAGTATGTCAGTTATATGACGGCGACAATACTCGTATTCGTGATCCCATGTTGACTGACCAGTACTAAGCTAGAGAAATGTGTCTTGTCCATGGAAACTCCACCATGACCGCCACTAACGGGATCGAATCCGTATCACCCCGACTAAAATACCACTCATTTACATTTCTTCTACGTTGGAGTCATTGTTAAAGGATAACATGGCAGATCGGTTGTTTTATACAAAGCTATCCTATAACAACAATATTGTGGGTACGGTGTGTAAGGTTATTTTACATGATAATTTAATAAATTGATTGTTTGATTTTTAACGCCCCTTTCAACAATTTTCAGTTATATTACGGCGTTTTCTGGGTAAGTTACCAGTACTACTGGACCATTTATTCTGACGACAGTCATTCAGTCGTAATGCTAAGCACACAATCAGAACGACAAGTAGGGCAGCCATTACTGTCATTTTGAAAGTCCTCAGTATATATGTTAATAAAATAGAACAAATCGTACGTAATCACAGCGTATCCAAGGAGGGAAGCCATTACTTCTCTTCTGAATGTCCTCAGTATAGATGTTAATAAAATAGAACAAATCAAATGTAATCACAGCGTATCCAAGGAGGGCATTACTACCATTTTAAGTCTTTGATTTAGACTTTAATAAAATAGAACCAATCTAACGTTACCACAGCGAATCCAAGGAGAGCAGTCTTTACTACCACTTTAAAAGTATTTGGTATCGATTTTAATAAAATAGAACCAATCTAACGTTACCACAGCGTATCCATGGAGGGCAGTCTTTACTACCATTTTTAAAGTCTTTGGTATCAATTTTAATAAAAAAGAACCAATCTTACGTAATCACAACGTATTCAAGGAAGGCAGCCATTACTACCATTTTTAAAGTATGTTGTATAGATTTTAATAAAATAGAATCAATCTTACGGAATCACAACGTATTCAAGGAAGGCAGCCATTACTACCATTTTTAAAGTCTGTTGTATAGATTTTAATAAAATAGCACCAATCTTACGTATTCACAACGTATTCAAGAAGGGCAGCCATTACTACCATTTTTAAAGCCTTTGGTATATATTTTATTAAAATAGAACAAATCGTACGTAATCACAGCGTAACCAAGGAGGGCAGTCATTACTACCATTTTAAAAGTCTTTGATATAGATTTTAATAAAATAGAACCAATCTTACGTAATCACAACGTATTCAAGAAGGGCAGCCATTACTACCATTTATAAAGCCTTTGGTATAGATTTGTTAACAAAATATAACATATCTTACGTAATCACAGCGTATCCTCTTCACTACACTATCTTTAAATCTTTCAATGCTGACCTTTTCTATTAAATAAAGACTTGTCAGGCTTTGTATTTGGAAAGATCCATAACCAATTATAGTAATGATCAAGATAGACAGTTAGAGATGAGCAGTCGAAATGGGGTACGCAACATCATCAAGAGTTTCAATTTTATTTCCTTTTATAATCATACAAACAATTAATCAATTAAAATCTGTCATCCATAACACCAAAAAACACAGACTCGACATTTTCCAGGTGGGGAATAACTGAAATAGCATGTTGTATAATAGAGCATATTGTAGTTAATTGTAACTGTGTGCAAACTTGTAAGCTCCTTTTCGAAGAATGTTTTAATCGAGAATTCGATTTTTAGGCCTGGAGGAATTTTCTGTACGGGCCCTATTTAAGGAGGAACTCCTACCGGAAGTATAACAAGCCGATTTTTTGTGTTTTTAAGTAGGTTAATACCTGCTTCATATTAGGTAAGTTCTCGCAAGTAATCGCGGTCTTAGAAATACCGAAATGTTGAGCTTTTCCAAGAGGCCCAATTTTGTATTATTTTTTTTAGATAAAATTTAAATGTTTTTTTATGTACAGACGAAGCCATGATGTTCAAAATTTGTTATTTATGTGTTTTTACGTTAATTTCTTCTGCGCATGCGCAAATGTAGTTAAACGAGTACGGTTTAAATCGGTAAATAAGTTAATTAACACATATATCATGTTATTTCTTTACAAAATCATCTCAACATACACATCCGAAGCAAGACATACATTCAAGGGTTACTTGTGCCTTTCATATTTTTTTACCCATACTTTTATCCGTCTGTCCGTTCATTAATGCAACATTTCGATAAACACATTTTTTTCATTTTTTTTTTTAGCTCACCTATGTACGAACTGCAAGGTGAGTTATTGTGATTACATTTTGGCCGTCGTCCGTTCGTCGTCAACATTTGCTCTTGTGAACACTCTACAGTCTATTCTTTGCATCCAATCATCATGAAAGTTTATCAGAACATTCATCTCGATGAAATCTTGGACAAGTATGAAACTGGGTCATGTCTGGTCAAAACTAGATCACTAGGTCAAATTTAAGGAATATATTTTTAACACTCTGGAAGATAATTTTTTGGCTTGAGCATGTTGAAACTTTGTCAGAAGGTATGTTTTAGTGATATATAGGCCAAGTTTGAAACTGAGTCATGTCCGGTCAAAAACTAGGTCACAATTTAAGGAAAATCTTGTTAACACTCTGGAACTGTTAGTGATATCTAGGCCAAGTTTGAAACTGGGTCATTTCAAGTCAATAACTAGGTTACTTGGTCAAGTTTAAAGAACCTCTTGTTAACACTCTGGAAGTCACATTTTTGGCTTGAGCATGTTAACACTTTGTCAGAATGGTTCTCTTAGTGATATCTAGGGCAAGTTTGAAACTGGGTCATGTCTGGTCAAAAACTTGGTCAATCGATCACATTTAAGGAAAATCTTGTTAACACTCTGGAAGTCACATTTTTGGCTTGAGCATGTTAAAACTTTGTTAGGATGGTTGTCTTAGTGATATCTAGGCCAAGTTCGAAACTGGGCTATGTCCGGTCAAAACTAGGTCACAAGGTCGAAATTAAGAATTATATTGTTAACAGTCAGGTGAGGAATCAAAGGCCATCATGGCCCTCTTGTTTGTTATAACAATAAACACAATTTTGATTGTGATTTGATGTCCCTTTTTATGCCCCCGGAATCATAGATTCGGTGGGCATATAGTTTTTGGCCTGTCTGCACGTCTGTCTGTCTGTCTGTCTGTCTGCACGAAAAAAAACTTTAACCTTGACCACTACTTTTGAATCATAACAGGTACGGCTACCATATTTCACATGTGTATTCCTTGTGACATGACCTTTCTGTCAGTACCAACATTTTTGACCTTGCAACCTTGACCTTTGACCTAGATGTTGCCATTCTCGAAAAAAAACCTTTAACCTTGGCCATTACTTTTGAACCATAACAGGTACGGCTACCATATTTCAAATGTGTATTCCTTGTGACATGACTTTTCTGTCAGTACCAACATGTTTGACCTTGCGACCTTGACCTTTGACCTAGATGTTGCCATTCTAAAACAAAAACTTTAACCTTGACCACTTCTTTTGAACCATAACAGGTACGGCTACCATATTACACATGCGTATACCTTGTGACATGACCTTTCTGTCAGTACCAACAATTTTCACCTTGTGACCTTGACCTTTGACCTAGATGTTGCCATTCTCGGAAAAAAACTTTAACCTTGACCACTACTTTTGAACCATAAAAGTTACGGCTACCATATTTCGCATGTGTATACCTTGTGACATGACCTTTCTGTCAATACCAAAATTGTTCACCTTGCGACCTTGACCTTTGACCTAGATGTTGCCATTCTCGAAAAAAACTTTAACTTTGACCACTACTTTTGAACCATAACAGGTACGGCTACCTTATTTCACATGTGTATTCCTTGTGACATGACCTTTCTGTCAGTACCAACATTTTTGACCTGGCGACCTTGACCTTTGACCTAGATGTTGCCATTCGGGGGCATCAGTGTTTCACAAACACATCTTGTTTTATTAGGGTCCACTATTACACGTTTGGAGTGAAATATTGAAGAACTGAAATATATTTAGTTTACTGATTGAAAGTTACGAAAATTTGCAATTTTATAAAACGATAATTAGTCACAAAGTTACGGTAAAAATAAATGATTATCACAATGAAAATTGTGTTTATTGAGCGCAGCATTGAACAGACTCCATGAAGGTATTCTTTTTATTTAAGCTTTATTGAAATCGGGACAATATCCAAAGAAAATCTTTCATTTCTTTGTTTCTGATAATAAGTAAATCTTGTTTCGTTATTCGTTATTAATGAAGCTATGCACTTTGTGCCTTTACGAAACCGTTCGGTGAGTCGTTTTATTCGAGAAAACGTTGTCACACTGTCACTTCGTTGGTATTTTACCATAGCCATAGCATGTGTAGTAGATTTGCCATCAATGTTTTCCTCCTTTTGGTCAAAGTTATCGATTGATGCATCAATCATTGGTCCAGTAGAGTCAACATGTTCTAACCCAAAGGACATATCTTTCAATACTGACTGTCAGGCAATGTTTTGCTGCAGAACTCAAAAACATTCGCACCTCATTTAAGTTACACATACGCCTTAGCTTTTCAGAGTGTCCATTAAGATTTTACAACCAAAGTCATGGTGAAGTTGAACAGTCAACCCAAGAATCAGGGGCCTCTTCATATTTCGATTGATTGATTGGGGTTTAACGCCGTTTTTAACAATTTCTCAGTCATATAACGGCGGCCAGTTCACCTACTCATGTGATTCCTGGTTTGCTCACACCAGTACTCCACACAACAGTCTTCCAAAGCATCTGGCTACTTTTACACATAGGCTAAGTCAATTGGTGAAAGACAAATGACGCATGTCGCATTGATTTTTGTCAATCGTCGAAAAGAATGTTGGCCGAGCCGGGATTCGAACTCACAACCCCTTGATTGACAGCCCGCGTCGCTACCGACTGAGCTGTTGGGGCTCGTCTTCATATTTCGACAGATGGACACTATTTGGTGACACATAAATATAGACTTGATTGACCGTTTGTTATCCCTTGTTATATTTGAAAGAGACATTGCCTTGTTAAATGCCTTTTCATCCAGCAGCCAAAAGATAAAATCTGCCAAATCCTGGGGAATAAACTCTTTAACGGCATGAAGATTGAATTCTGAAGGCGCAACATACTCATCCAGTCTTATTCCAGTCGCTGCTTGTACTTTGTATCGGGTACTCTCTCCTGTCCCAGTTGAAATGCAAGTTAGCATTTCTTTCCATGTATTACCCTTGTCACATATAACGCAACACTCTCTGCTATTGAATGAGACACATGGATCTCTTACTGAATGACGTTTACTAGTTGATGGACTGTCGTGTGCGTCTCATCTTGATCAATCCATGGGTAACGCCGGGTGTATAGAGATATACATTTGGGATGAAATCACAATATAGCCTCTCTATATTGGTTCAATTGGATGTGAACAGTGTCACGTTTTTTATCAGCAATGAATAAAATTGCATGAAGACCCTGTTTTGATGGATTTTTTTATAACCACGCCAAATCGCCAAATTTGAGTCTGTTAAACTTTTGTAACAAATAATACATAAACTAGCATTGAAAGTACAATCGTCAATGACTAGTGAAGCCATCGTTTGGTTAATAAAATAAATGTTTATCACAGATTTAGAACAACCTTGATCTTTTCAATACAAGAGCTTACTAGTATTATTTATCTTGGAAATCTTCTTAGGCAATAATTTTATAAAACTGCGTCACTGCTTATGTCAGAGCAAATGACACCGATTGGCCAGTTAATAAATAACACGCTGACATTTATAATTTACCTGTAAACTATATCAGTTGATTCAAGCTCTATATTCAACTGATAAATTAAACAACACATATGTTTTTAAAATAGTATTAAGACCGTTTATATGTCGACTGAATGTAGATGTACTTGCTTTAAATAAAATTATCCAGTTATCATTTTAAATTGACACGCTTACATTTATAATTTATTGCGTTCATATATAAAGCAATTGATTTCAGATTAATTATTTTAATAAACATTGTATTAATATTGAGCATTCAGAACGATCATACTTTATTTGCTTAACGATTAGTAAACTGTTAATTAGACAGTGTTATGTACACATTTTAAATTGCTTTAAACGCCGATTACATGGATTCATTTGCATGTTTACAAACACAATCATTGATAAATTCAATACATTAAACGTCTTCAATAACAAAAATAACAATAAACCTGATAAAGTATGCGATTTTTTTTGGTTAACATGTACATCAATACCTTCCGAAAAATATTAAAATCGCTTTGTTATACTCCCGGTGGAACCTTTCAAAAACACCAACCCGTTTTCTACAGATCTATTTACTGTGTCTGAGTTCATTTACTCTCTACATGGAGAGGAGTATGTTCGAGCATTGTTTGGTTTGGACCCAAATTTGGAACAGGGAAAAATTGAAATGTTTTTGAATGTGGTTGCATCGTTTCTCCATGACGCATGAAATTGCTACAGGTACTTTATGTAACTTTGTCAATTCTGTACATTATGGAACTTATATCGTCACTTTGGTTATGCAAACTTCCATTTTTTGTACATTTATGTAATATTTTGTTTTGTACTATGCATCGTGTAGGGATATGCAGTTGCATATACAACTGTGTTATTGCATGATTCTCCATGTTTCTATAGTGCCTGTCCTATGTTTATACGTTAGCTATCAGAACTCTTTAGAGCGTCTCGGTTGAACACATTCACTTTCGTTTCGTGAAATTGGGTCCTCTTTTGAAAAGTTGGCATATTTGTGTATTTCGACTCTTATCTACTGCATTCTTCTTGCCTACACTTGATGGAGTTATTTGAGTAGTGTGGTTGATTTTCTTTTTGTATATATAACTGGATTCTTCTTTTGAGGTGATAGATACACATTTGTATTTATATATACTCATCCTGTACCACATTAGGAATGCTGCCAAATTATGATGTAATTATATTGTGTAAGGATTGCAGATGAGGATGCATTTATCAATAAGAATACTCTCATATTCTACATTTCTTCAACCTGAAGTAAGTAAACTCACTTTCGTGCATTTATTTTGTTCCAGAGATGTTTTCAATCTTTTCTATCAGATGATAGGCATTGGCTCTGATATAAGTATGGTAATTTAAAAAGATATGTGAGTGTGTAGAATCTTTTCTTTTCTTTTCTTTGTTTAGCGTAGTGTTTATCGTTGCAGGATTTTCATATATTAGAGGAAATAAAGGTTTTATATATATAACTTATCGTATGATTGGCGATGACCATACCGACACATGTGACAATACACGGATAAGTGTCAACATGTCTTACGCGGAGCGTGTCGAGACCAGCGTCAACTGCTTACTTAGATTGGTAAAGTTATTGGTCTATTTTTTTGTTTTCCTTTTGTTATAAATTTTCGGGACAGATATTTGATTTCCGGGACAAACGTGCGTCTCTCCGGGATTCCGGGACAGATATATGATTTCCGGAACAGTCCCGGACGCCCGTGGCGATATCGCATGTATGATTGAAGCATGAGAAAATGCTCAACAAAGTGAGTTGAAAAGAAATACATTATATGATTAAATTAACTATACGTCACCTTAGTGCAAAAACTCAATAAGTCCATTTTTTCACAAAATCACTTTTTTGCATAAAATGATTTAAGATATAAAGATACATGTCCTCAAAAAGTATTAAAACCAAATTCAACCTCAAAATATGCTTTTATAAGAAAGAGGCATAAAGTGATAAGTACGCTGATATTATTTTGTTGTGCAAAAAACCAATATGTGCACATAGTGATGTATTGCACTACATCATTTTAATATTTCAAACAACTATTTGGTGCAAGAAAGATATATGTCCATATTTGTATACAAAATAGCTGCATAAATAACACTAATTTCTGTTTCTTCATTCTTTCCATAATATATACAAATTGTCAACTGTAGAAAACAACTTTCAAAATCATTGCAGAAAACGGAAATATTGCTCATATCGAAAAATATTTGTTTCAATTTTTATCAGATTTTTTTAAAAGTTTCATTTTGTCAGACTTCACATTTTCTTCTAAGATCTTTCCATTTTTAAGAGAATTATAGATAAATAACATTGACAAAATAAAACTGGATGGTTGGTCAAATGATGAGAAAACCTAGTCTCCCTGGCTACCTGATTGGGAAAGGCTTATTAGTCCCCTACCGGTTTGAGATTTGTTTGGGGACTATAGGTTTGCTCCTGTCCATTACCCAGATCTGGCGCCAGCATACACTTTGCATTCCTAAACCAAGAAAATAATTTTACAGAAAATCTTTGGCATACTCTGGACCAAAAATATTGAATCCACTGCATATCAGGAACTGCGAAAAATTAAAGAAATTTGAATCAACATATCTTTCATTGTACCACGCTGGTGCGGTCATCGGTTAATTACATAACTTATTCCCATAGCGGTGCTTGTATCTTGAATATATAATAAAGTCTATTATTATTATTATTATTATTAAACTGAGGCAACTCTTTTATTTATTCTAAATCTAAATTTACAATAAGCTTATTGTTTTAATTTGGTTGCGTTTTAGTCTTGCTTCAGTTGTATTTCAGATTTATCAAAGCATTTCCTAGGTTACCATAGAACAGAGTAAATATTTAATAATATCAATCTTGGAGTAATAATAAATCAATATTTGTCTATCTGTTCACATGTAGTAAAGGATAAATGGCACTTATGTAGTTTTTGCACCAAAATATCAAGTGCAATAAAGTGATAGGTGCACTTATAATTTTATTGCACCAAACAAGTTCAGTGAAATATAAACATATAAGTGCATTTTTTCCAAATATCTCTTTTATTACAAATCTTTTTCAGAAAATATTATTTGGACTATTTTGTTTCTTTGTTTTTAAATAAAAACTTTAAAACAAAATAAAATCAAGTGTCATTTCTCTAAGAAAATCAGTTTAAATGCTCTCCTGTAAAATTACAAAAACGTACTTATTGAGTTTTTACACTAAGGTGACGTATAGTTTTATTGTTTAACCATGTTGAACATCGATTGAGAAATAAATTTCACCTTATATTATTTACGCTTGTTATCGGTAAACTCGAAGCATTCTGATTCACACAAAAACCGGTTATACAGATTTTCTTGAGATATGTGTTACATTTAGTAGAAAGGGTGATCGGAATTATATGTATTTTTTTTTTATAAAAAGAGCCTTTAGTAACATTTTAATCAGTAAATGGCTTGGAAAATATTCCTTCGAACTTCCTGGAGACTTAACCCTTTTAAGGAGATGGCTGGCGGTCTTAGGTTAAAACCTTAAATTGTTATGTATTCATCATGTGACATTTCAATTTACACATAAATCACAGTTTTGTGTTATAGTTACACAATAGATGGGGAACCAGTCATTATTATTATGTTGATGATTGAAAAATACTTTAAACGATTTCATACGTTGTTCTTGATATACTGTAGTATATATGACTTAAAGAATTGTAAACAATAAACAAATTATTATATAAAATGTAACGGTTCTTAAAAGGTATATCAAACATTTTTGTTTATATTTATTTTGTTAAATATAGTCTAGTGAATAAACAGCAACGTCAACGATGCCAGCAATTTCAGATAAATATACAAACTATACCTTTTTTATAAGATATGCATTTATGTTACAATATAAGGATTATACATCGAATGAACCAGTATCCATACACGCCTCTATAAACTAGAGACGTATAAATACACGAATGAATTATATGTCTCTGTATAAACCGATAACTCAGGGGTCGAAAAGGTAAAGGGTCGAAATGTCTTAAAATAACTTTAAGTTACCTCCCTTTTCTAATAGTCCGCCATTTGTACAACACGATCTCGTGTCTTTAATTGATTATATTTCTGCATTATTAAAGCACATCAAATTCTGAAATAGCAGGTACGTCATGTTTATCATTTTAGCTTACACAGTTAATCAGTGTGTGTTTTTAATATTTTGCATAAAGTAATTAATATTAGACATGTAGGAAGAAAAGGACAAACCACAAACTGATAGAAAAGTGAAATAGGGTGCATGGAAATACCGGAATGCACATTTGATGTACCGGAAAGGACATTTGAAATACCGGAATGGACCTAATAGGTTTTAGTACGTTTGGAAATACCGGAATGGACCTAATAGGGTTAAGTACGTATGAATATACCGGAATGGACATGATAGAAGTTATGATGCTCGTAGTACTTATCCAACAATATTTCTTAGTGGTACTGGTTATTAACCCTTTCCCTCATATAGACGCTTTCTGACGCCTCTGCAGCAGACGGCTTTTTGAAAACATAGTGACAAAAGAAGAAATTGCTCAAAACGAGCAATTTCTCCTTTTGACACGATGTTTTCCATTTTTAGTCATAGGTACTGGTTATCCATTCAATTAAAGAGATTTTCTATTTTTTGACAAAATATGTTCAAAGTCGTCTGCTGCAGAATTGATGTATGAGAGAAAGCCCAAAGGGTTAACTCTTTTAACAAATAAGATAATTTAAAGATTGGTTGTTGATAACCACCAATTTATAAACCACACATTTAATGACTTATGCAATGACTTTGATGGATGGCATAAGGTGGTTGTTACTTGGTATTTACATGTATAATTCATTTTTAGCTCCAATGGCTAAACCCTTTCCCTCATATAGATGCTTTCTGACGCCTCTGCAGCAGACGGCTTTTTGAAAACATAGTGACAAATGAAGGAATTGCTCAAAACAAGCAATTTCTCCTTTTGCCACAATGTGTTCTACCAATGTGTCTAAGGTGGTTGTTCGTGTCCCATTGGGACTGATGGTTAAGGTTTACCAGTTCATGTCAGTTGATTAAATACAATACCGATGTTTTGATTCAATCATCTTGAAAGCAAATAACGTAAATAACTTATAGATCATTGGGTTGTTCACCTTAGTCGTACGATCGTTGTTTTGTTTATAAGCGATCTGGTAAAGGCGCTCTGTTTAAAGAAGACATGCACACGACCCATTAAAAGTGAAATATCCAAATGTGTGTTAAGTGTCCAGATAATTCTAAAGATACTTGTCATATATATGTTTTTCCCTATTCTTAACTTACTACTTACAGCAATTATCCGTACACATGCGTCCATGGAAATGTACCAGTGAGTGGTTCATAGTGGGTTGTACTGCCACATGAAGTGGTTGAGCGTCTCCCTTGGGTTCGGGAGGTCATGAGTTCGATCCCCAGCCGGATCAAAATAAATACTTGAAAAAATAGTAGTAATGGCTGCCCTCATTGGCGCTCAGGGTTGCGAGGTTAGCAGTGTTTAGTATTGCGACTGACTCGATGGTGTCAGGATAAATGGACCAGTAATACTGGTAACTTAATCAAGAAACCGCTGTGATATGACTGCACAATCTTTCAAAGAGGCGTAAAATATCAAACAATCAATTATCTGGTTTGAGTTTTTGGGATTATACGCAGTTTTACAAAATACTTTTAATAAGTCCATTCCGGTGCATTCCAGTATTTCCATTGTCCATTCCGGTCCAATTCGGTATTTATATAAGTCCATTTTGGTCTATTTCAGTATTTCCATAAGTCCATTCCGGTATTCCCATATGTCCATTCCTGCCCATTTCGGCCAATTTCGGTCCCAGAAAAATGCGAAAAATAGTTTTACTCATTATGTAGTAAAACATTCTCCATTTTTGAGAAGAATATTATATCATAAATCCAAAAATGGATCACCTAGAGCCAAAGGCTTAAGGTGTCACCTCTTCTGTTCACTTTCTGTCCGTCGTCTGTCGTTAACTTTTATAGTTTTAATCATCATCTCCTTCTTAACCACAGGACCAATTTCAACCAAACTTCACAGGAATGTTCCTTTGCTGGCCCTCTATCAAAATTGTTTAAAGATTTAAATTCCTTTGAAAACTCTGGTTGCCACGGCAACAAAAAAGGGGAAATTAACCAAAACTTAAAAAATATTGTCTGAAAGTAGAAAGCCCATGCATTTGATATTTGGTATGTAGCATCATCTAGTGGACCTCTACAAAGACTGTTCAAATTTAAGCCCTGGGGTCAAAAATGGCCTCTCCCTTGGGGTCACTTGTTTTAAATAGACTAGTATAGTGAAAAAACTTTAAAAATCTTCTTGTCTAAAAGTAGATGGCCAAGGCCTTTGATATTTGGTAGGTAGCTTCATCTAGTGGACCTCTACAAAGATCGTTCAATTTATAGCCTCGGGTCAAAAATGACTCCTCCCCGGAGGTCACTTGTTTTACATAGACTCTTATAGGGAAAAAGCTTTAAAAATCTTTTTGTCTAAAAGAAGAAGGCCCAGGCCTTTGATATTTGGTATTTATTCATCTAGTGGACCTCTTCCAAGATTGTTCAAATTTAAGCCCTGGGGTTAAATATTACCCCTCCTCGGGGGTAACTTGTTTTACATAGACTCGTATAGGGATTTTTTTTTTAAAAATCTTCTTGACTAAAAGTAGAAGGCCAAGACCTTTGATATTTGGTATGTAGCTTCATCTGATGGACTTCTACCAAGAATGTTCAAATTATAGCCCTGCGGTCAAAAATTACCCATTCCCGGGGGTCACTTGTTTTACTGTTCAAATTTAAGCCCTGGGGTCAAAAATGGCCTCTCCCTTGGGGTCACTTGTTTTAAATAGACTAGTATAGGGAAAAAACTTTAAAAATCTTCTTGTCTTAAAGTAGAAGGCCAAGGCCTTTGATATTTGGTATGTAGCTTTATCTAGTGGACCTCTACAAAGATCGTTCAATTTATAGCCTGGGGTCAAAAATGACTCCTCCCCGGAGGTCACTTGTTTTACATAGACTCTTATAGGGAAAAAGCTTTAAAAATCTTTTTGTCTAAAAGGAGAAGGCCCAGGCCTTTGATATTTGGTATTTAGCTTCATCTATTGGACCTGTATTAATCTTGTTCAAATTATAGCCCTTTGATAAAAAATGGCCTCACTTGTTTCACGAAGACTGGTATAGGGAGAAACTTTAAAAATCTTCTTGTCTGAAGGTAGAATGTCGAGGCTTTTGATATTTGCTATGTAGCTTCATCTAGTTGACCTCTAGCAAGATTGTTCAAATTATAGCCCTGGGGTAAAAAATGAACCCATCCCGGGTCACATGTTAGCTTCAGTAAGTTCACTGGCTGAAAGCCAGTCGAGCTTATGTCATGGCGAATTGTCATTCGTGCATGTGTGTGTGTGTGTGCATGCGTCCGGGTGTCCGTTAACTTTTTGCTTCAAACGACTTCTTCTCCCTAACCACTTGGCCAATTCGGATGTCCTCTCCTTAATTCCTTCAAATTGGTTGGATCAATGCAAAATTCTGGTTTCCATGGCAACCGAAAGAAAAAAATAGTGTAAACTCAAAAAATCATCTCCAAAAGTGTCAGGCCGATTTTCAAATAATTTTGTAGAAATGTTCCTTAAGTGACCCTCTATCAGATTCCTTCAAGCAAAGTTGAATGGTCCTAAAAAAATGGCCGCCAGGGGGCGGGGCTATTTTGCCTTATATGGCTATAGTGAAAACTTGAAAAATCTTCTCCTTCGAAAGTGTTTGGCCAATTTCAATTATTTTTGTAGATATGTTCTTTGGGAGACCTCTATCAGATTCCTTCAAGCCATATCTATTGGTCGAAAAAACATGGCCACCAGAGGGCGGGGCTATTTTGCCTTATATGGCTGTTTTGAGATTTAATTTTTGCCTAATGGCTGTGGAGCGATACTGGCCCTATAGGGGCTCTTGTTTCACATGATATTATACTTGTACACTGGGTTTAAGGCTGGTCTTGCTTGGCTCCCAAATTTTATTGCATGAAATATGTGGGAATAGAATGATAAATTATAAATTTTCAAAAACCTAACGTTTTCAACACCTTAATACGATCCGAGTAATAGATCTCCATTACTGCAATACAACTTTAATCCACATGTTTGCATAACGCTTTGTTCAACATTACAACAATAGACAGGTAAAAAAAAATCGATATCGTTATAGAGTGGCTGTTTGCATAACGCTTTCAATATTACAACAATAGACAGTTAAAAAAATCGATATCGGGTGTAATTATTGTGTGTATAGGGAAAAACTTCTTGTCTAAGAGTTGATATTTGAAATCTTACTGCATCTAGTGGACCTCTGCCAAGATTGGTAAAATTATAGCCCTGGTGTTAAAAATGGCCCCACCCTGGGGATCACTTGTTTAACATAGACTCGTTTAGGTAAACACTTTAAAAATATTCAGGTGATCGATTTAGGGCCATCTTGGCCTTCTTGTTTAAAGTCCTTGTCTGATATTAAGCGGCGTTAAACTCCAAACAAACAAACAAACAAACTGATATTAAGAAAATTCAATTGGAGTCTTACTTCAGTGGAACATTCTTTCGGGGCGGGGCGATGTTTTCCATTGCCTCTCACCTCTGATCTATGTGAGAAAGTAGTCAGTGGCTTCGAAAGAATGTTGTGTAAGTACTGGTGTGGGAAAGCCAGGAAAACATGGGTAGGTGCACTGACCGCCGTGATATGACCAAAGCTGTTGAAAGCGGCGTTAAACTCCAAACAAACAAACAAACAAACAAACAAACAAACTTCAGTGGAATCCGCTGTGGTCGAGTGGTTAGCGTCGGGGATTTCGGAACCGGGTGTCCCGGGTTCGATCCCCAGTCGCGGCACCTCTGTCACGGTGGAGTGCCCTTGGGCAAAGCACATTTTCTAGCCTAGTACTGGTTTGTTTACCCGGGGATCATGAATAAGTGAACTGTCGCCGTGATATAACTGAAATAATGTTGAAAGCGGCGTAAAACCCCAATAAATAAATAAATAAACTTACTTCAGTGATCCTCTACTTAATTTGTTCAAGCCGTATTGATTGGTTATAAAATCATAGCAACCAGGCGTCTTCACAAAAGGGGTAATTTGAACTTTGAGCTACTTTTACTCCTACCATTCCACTAGACCAATTTCAACTTAAATTCAAAGGAATGTTCCTTTACTGGTCCTCTTTCAAATAGTTCAAAGACTTACATTCTGTGTAGAACTTTGGTTACAAAATACCCAAACTTTAAAATCCTTTTCCTCCATAATCTGCCTGTCAGAGTATTTGGCAGAATTGTAGAACTTTGAGTGACCATCTACAAAAGCTGTTCAAGCCATATTGATTTCGTTGACAAACAGGGCAGCAAGGCGGCATCAGGAGAGGTGCACAATGACAAAACTTTATAATTCCATTCTTATTTAAGTTCTTGTTAGATTTCAACATACAAATGGCTTTTACTGATAAGCTATTTCTTTAATAGTGTCCACTTCTTGCAGTTTCATTTGCACTCCTGATTAAATTTCCAAGATATTTACAGTTAAATATTTGCTACTAATTTACTATCATTGATCGATTTAGGGTCATCTTGGCACTCTTGTTTTCTTTTGTCACTATTTTTAGCTCACCTGAGCACAAAGTGCTCAAGGTGAGTTATTGTGATCTACTTTTGTCCAGCGTCCGACTTGCGTCGTTCGTCGTCCGTCAATATCTTCTCCTATGTAACCAGTGGGTAAATTGTGATGACACTTCACAGAAAGCATCCTCTCAATGTCTCACCAGAATTCCTTCAAATTGTTGGGATCCATGCAGAATTCTAGTTTCCATGGCAACCAATCTAAAAAAACTTTTTTTCCTAAACTGGTTGCCTGATTTTCAAATAATGTTGTAGAAATGTTCTTTGGGTGACCCTCTACCAGATTCCTTCAAGTCATGTTGATAGGTCAAAAACATGGCCGCTAGGGGGCGGGGCCTTTTTGCCTTGTATGGCTAAAGTGGAAACTTAAAAAATCTTCTTCTCCAAAGGTGTCAGGCCGATTTTCAAATACTTTTGAAGAAATGTTCCTTAATAAGTGACCCTCTATCAGATTCCTTCAAGCAAAGTTGAATGGTCCTAAAAAAATGGCCGCCAGGGGGCGGGGCTATTTTGCCTTATATGGCTATAGTGAAAACTTAAATCTTCTCCTCCGAAAGTGTCAGGCCGATTTTCAAATAATTTTGTCGAAATGTTCCTTAAGTGACCCACTATCATATTCTTTCAAGCAATGTGATTGGTCGAAAAACATGGTCCCCAGAGGGGCTATTTTGCCTAATATGGCTTTAGTGAAAACTGAAAAAATCTTCACCTACGAAAGTGTCAGGCCGATTTTCAAATAATGCCATGTTGATGGGTAAAAAAACATGGCCACCACAGGCTGGGGATATTTTGCCTTATATGGCTATAGTGAAAACTTAAAAAAATCTTCTCCTCCGAAAGAGTCAAGCCGTTCTTCAAATAATTTTGTAGAAACGTTCCTAGGGTGACCCTCTATCAGATTCCTTCAAGCCATGTTGATTGGTCGAAATATATGGCCGCCATGGGGCGGAGCTTATATGGCTGAAGTAAAAAAAATCAAAAAAAATCAGGTGAGCGATCATCATGGCTCTCTTGTTTTAACAATCATCAGTCTGCTGCAGAGGCATTAGTAAGCGTCTGTCTATATGAGGGATAGGTTTAACAGTGATAATTAAGTACACATTAATAGATACTGGATTTTCCGTAAATTGCAACTGGCTGTACCGCCGAGTACGAGGGTAAACAAACCCGGAGAAGATACAAACTCGTAAATGAACTATAAATCGGGTTTTAATTATACATCACTTATGTTTTCAACTCGACCATTCAGACGTTGGGTATGGGTGTTGTGTCCCTGGCAGGCCCAGAATGTAAAATATATTGTGCCCTTTCAAATTTCAACGGGTCTATGGTCTAAGACAAAAAGGCCAATAACTTTTGATTATGAAAGTCAATATGTAATATTGAAATTCACAATTTTATCAAAAACAATGCTATTTTTCACAATTTCCCTGGTACCGGACCCATTCACAATTAAGGATTTAGATCTATAATGCTTTTGGTAAAATGTGCCTTTTACCGTGATCACTCGTAACCTTCCGATACGTATTTCCGCCAGGCGTAAAATTGTCTGTAGTAGTTAAATATAGTACAACAAGGGTTTTCCCCCGCGTGCCGTGACGTTACATCAGAAATCCAACATGGACCGACGATCGAGAAGAAATAAACGTGATCGACAATTTGCCAAAAAAAAAGTTAAATAGGCATATACCGGACTAGAAAAATAGATTATATGTTGTTATTGATTATACATATATTGTGTCCGTAATGTTTGTTACAGTTTTGCGTGCGTCCATATCTCAGTATTTACTTGATGCATTTACTTGATGCATTGCATTGAAACTTTATACAACCCTACTCAACTATCACACCTATGCAGATTATTAAGTAAAATAACTCCATCCTGCATTTCAAGCAAGCTATGGCCCTTTATTACTTAGAAATTCTGGTTAAAGTTTTGCGTGCAACTAAATTAAGAGTCCAGTCTAGACAGGACCATATCTCAGTATTTACTTGATGCATTGCATTGAAACTTTATACAACCCTTCCCAACTATCACACCTATGTATATTATCAAGTTAGATAACTCTTTCCAGCATTTCATGCAAGTTATGGCCCTTTATTTACTTAATGCATTATATTGACACTTTCTACAATGCTTCTCAACTACCACACCTATGGAAATAATCAAGTTTGATAACTCTATCCTGCATTTAATGCAAGTTATGACCCTTTTTATGCCCCCTTCAAGAAAGAGATTGATTGATTGATTGATTGGGGTTTAACGCCGTTTTTAACAGTTTCTCAGTCATATCACGGCTGCCAGTTCACCTACTCATGTGTTTCCAGGCTTTCTCACACCAGTACTCCACACAACAATCTTCCCAAGCAACTGGCTGCTTTTCCACATAGACTTAGCCTATTGGTGGAAGACGAATGACGCATGTCGCAATGTTCAAGGAAGAGGGGTATATTGCTTTGAACATGTCGGTTGGTATGTTCGTCGGTCAGTCGGTAGACCAAAGCTTATCCGAGTGATAACTCAACGATGCCTGTACCTATGGTCCTCAAACTTGACTTGGCGGTTGGGGATGACAAGTAGACGAACACTATTGATTTTAAGATCATTTGGTCAAAGGTCACAGTGACCTTGAACCTGAAAAGCTTGTCCGAGTAATACTCGACATTGCCTGCACCCATGGCTCTAAAACTTGACTTGGAGGTTGGGTTTGACCAGTAGACGAACCCTATTGATTTTAAGATCATTTGGTCAAAGGTCAAGGTCACAGTGACCTTGAACCTGAAAAGCTTGTCCGAGTGATAACTTGACATGGAGGCTGAGGGTGCCCAGTAGATGACCTCTATTAATTATGAGGTCATCGGGTCAAAAATCTTCCAAATATTCTTGACAACATGCGCTCAGGGGGCGCATAATGTTTGACAAACATCTTGTTTAACTTGGAAATTCTGGTTAAAGTTTTGCTTTGGTTAAGAGTCCATATCTCAGTATTTACTTGATACATTGCATTGGAACTTTATACAACCCTACCCAACTATTACACCTATGTAGATTATCAAGTAAGATAACTCCAAGTTATGACCCTTTTTTAACTTAGAAATTCTGGTTAAAGTGTTGCATGCAACTTAAATGAAGAGTCCATATCTCAGTATTTACTTGATGCATTGCATTGAAACTGTATACAACCCTACCCAACTAAAACACTTATGCAGATGATCAAGTTAGACAACTCTTTCCAGCATTTCATGCAAGTTATGGCCCTTTATTTACTTAATGCATTATATTGACACTTTCTACAATGCTTCTCAACTACCACACCTATGGAAATAATCAAGTGTGATAACTCTATCCTGCATTTAATGCAAATTATGGCTCTTTTTTACTTAGACATTCTGGTATAAGTTTTATTATACAACTTAATTAAGAGTCCATATCGCAGTATTTACTTGATGCATTGCATTGAAACTTTATACAACCCTACCCAACTACAACACTTATGTAGATTATCAAGTGAGATAACTCTATCCAGCATTTCGTGCACGTTATGGCCCTTTATTACTTAGAAATTATGGTTAAAGTTTTGCGTGCAACTTCATTAAGAGAACATATCTTAGTAACTACTTGATACTTGAAACTTTATACAACCGTTCCAAACCATCACACCTCTGTATCCAATCAAGTATGATCAGACATCGAGCGTGATTAATATAAGCTTAAAGCTTGTTTCGCAATCGATTTAAAATAAATAAGTTTAAACTAAGTATGAATAGTCTATCCAGTATATTTTGCAAATTATGGCTCTTTATGAAATTCTGGTTAATGTTTTGCATGCAACTACATTAGAGTCCATATCTCAGAAACTTAAATAAGCGGTGGAATAGTCGAGCGCACTGTCCTCCGACAGCTCTTGTTTTGAAAGTGCTTGTCCGATGTCAAGAAAATTGAATAGGAATCTTACTTAAGTGATCCTCTACTTAATTTGTTCAAGCCGTATTTATTGGTTACAAAATCATAGCAACAGGTGTCATCACAAAAGGAGTGAATTTAACTTTTGTTTAGCTACAAATGGCAACTCTACCATTCTACATGACCAATTTCAACTTAACCGCACAGAAACGTTCCTTTGTTGGTCCTCTTTCAAAATTGTTCAAAGACTTACATTCTGTGTAGAACTTTGGTTGGTGCAGCATCCGAAATGGAGAAAAATACCCAAACTTTAAAATCCTTTTCCTCCATAATCTGCTTGTACGCTTCAATATTATTTATTGGGAATGTTCTTAGAGTGACCCTCTACAAAAATTGCTTAAACCATATTAGTGATTTCGTTGAAAACAGGGCAGCAAGGCGGCATAAGGTAAGGCGCAAAATGACAAATCTTTATAGTTCCATTCTATTTTAAGTTCTTGTTAGATTTTAAGACAGAAATGCCCTTTACAAATAAGCTATTTTACCCTGTCTTTATCAGCGTCCACTCCTTGCAGTTTCATTTGCACTCCTGATCAAATGTTCCCAGATATTTGCATATTAAACATTTGCTACTAATTTACTTTCACTCAGGTGAATGATTTAGTTCCATCTTGGCACTCTTGTTTTAGTAGAAAACCTGTTGTTTTCATGTTGTCTGTTAGATGCTTATGACAGCACAGACACTAACATCAAATTATAACATTACGTGACATTTTCTTGGCTATAGAAAGCATGCAGGAAAATAAGGACCAAAATATTAAACACAATGAAATATGACATTTTTCACCTGAATGTTTGTGGTGGTTCTGAATTTAAATAAATGATATTTTAAACTTTTAAATCATATATTATACTACAACATTTATGGACGCTATTATAAGCGCTAAAGAAATAAAAAATGGAATGTGTCATTATTTGAAAAGTATGAATAAACTGCCAATAAGAAATTTAAACAAATGCATTCTGAAAATGTCATGTAAATACACAATTTAAAACAGTTACTTGGTAAGTTATTGCGCGGATGCATCAGCACCAGTGCATATATTGGTTGTGAAAAAACTATCACTGGTGCAATGGGCATGCGCATGCGCCGTGTTAATCGTCTTGATCGCGCATGCGCCGTATTTTACCGTCAGCTCTCGGATATTTTCGTAGCAGTTCGTCACTGGACAGGTTCTCAAATATTGGTTATGCCGGGTACATATATAGGTAACTAGGCCAAATTGAAAGAAAATCTTTATAACACGCTGGAGGCAACTTGAAATATTTACAGAATGTTTATCTGAATGATATCTCGGTTAAGTTCGAAACTCGGCCATATTGTGTCAGAAACTAGGTCATTAGGCCAAATTGAAGAGAAGTATTGTTAACACTCTGGATGGTGCATTTTTAATTTGAGCTTGTTGAAACTTTATCAGAATGTTTGTCTTGATGCTGCCCTCACACTGTGGCGAATATGCTAGCGAATGTGCTTACGAATGGAAAAATTTGACAATCGCTCAAACTTCGCAACATTCGCCGTATCTTCGTAAGCATTGGTAACAAATTCGAAACGTTCACAAGTCATTCCCCACCTCCTTACGAAGATCGGTCAATTTAGGAAGCGCTTCCTAAATTTCAGCGAATGTTGTGAAGACGGTCATTCCCCGTCGATTTTCGTAAGCATTGGTAAGCCATTGGTAACGTTGGTAAGACATTCGTAAGTGCATTCGTAACGTTTGTTAGCCCATTCGTAATCATTCGCAGGCATTCGTAACATTCGCATAATAGTGAAATAATGAAAGTCTTGAAATTCTTGATGAAATGTGGTGTTGCTGGGTTTTTTTCCAAAGTCATACGAACAATGAGCCAGAGGCAGATTCGCTCCGCTATTTATACCAATCGCGGCCGCGTCATCAAATATTCGTAAATTCGTAAGAAAATGGCAAGGCATTGGGATCGTTGGTAAGCCATCCGTAAGTGCATTCGTAACGTTTGTAAGACCATTCGTAAGCATTCGTAACATTCGCAAGGCATTCGCTGCATTTATTTGAAATTTGAAACATTCGCAACATTCGCAGCGTTCGTTAGCTATTCGTAAGGCATTTGCAAGCATTGGCAAGCGCTGGTAAGCATTCGTAATATATTCGTAAGATATTAGTAATGAGAGGTCAAGGGACGACAGAGGGGTGACCGAGATGAAAATATTCACTATCCAATCGCAATTTTTGTGCGAATTCACCACGAAATTCCAATATTCATATTCGCAAGAATATTCGCCACAGTGTGAGAGCAGCATGATGATATGAAGGTCAAATTCAAACATGGGTCATGTCGGGTAAAAAAGTAGGTCACTAGCTCAAATTGAAGACAATCTTGTTCTGGCTTCAGCAGCTTGAAATTTGGATAATATCTAGGTCAAGTTCGAATATGGGTCATATTTAAACTAGGACACTAGGCCAAATTGAAGGAAAATCTGTATAAGTTGCTTTTTTCGCTATAGCAGCTTGAAATTTGGTCAGAATGTTTATCTGAATTGTATCAAGGTCAAGTTCGAATATGGGTCATGCCACGTTACAAACTAGGTTACTTGGCCAAATTGAAGGGAAATCTTGTTAACACTCTGGATGCTGCATTTTTAATTTGAGCATGTTGAAACTTAATCAGAGTGTTTGTCTTGATGATATGTAGGCCAAGTTCAAATATTGGTCATGTCTATTAAAAAGTAGGTCACTTGGCCAAATTGAAGAACAATCTTGTTAACACTCTGGAAGCCGCATTTTTGGTTTGAGCATGTTGAAACTGTCAGAATATTTGTATTCAGGATATCTAAGCTAAGTTTGAATATGGGTCAGGTCAGGTCAAAAGATAGGTTACTAGGCCAAATTGTAGATCAATCTTGTTAACACTATAGAGATCCCATTTTTGACTTGAGCAGCTTGAAATTTTGTCAGAAAAGTTGTCTTGGTGATATTGCCATTGGCTCTGAAAGAGTCTTAAATAGCCCATTTTCAGGTGAGCGATCCAGGGCCTCATGTCCCTCTTGTTTTGATTAGCAGACAAGAAACAGTCCATATATTTTACTATTTAAGACATTTATGCAATGACGTTTTATGCGAACTACACAAATCAAGACGTGTCTTTTAATTTAGAAAAGAAAGTTCAGTAATGTGCAGCAACTACGAAAAAAGAGAAAATTACTTTATTTGACTAAACAAAACAGAATTCGACGTGATTTTGTCCCGATTTTGACACATTATTTATAGTCTGCTGCAAGTCTAACAGGGAGGCGCATTATTACTCATTTGTCTTCATAAATAACAGAAAAACATAAATGCGAGTCAAAATAAGAAACTGCAAATACTTAAAACATCAAAATATTGATTTCCTTTTAGATGTGTCATAACTTAGTGTTTTTAAACAAGCGCAATTGTAATATATTCAAGACATTAAAATTTGTTTTTTTCTAATAATAACTCATCCTTCCATGTCATTTCCGAAAACCTATTACAAATATAAGTTGCGGGCTTCTGCCCGGCGACTAATAATAGATCAATATTTAGATGTGTATTGTACTGGAAAATGACATTATTGCTCTAATTTCATCTTAGAATTATGATTCTATTATTTCAAGACATCTTTTGAACAGTTTAAACACTTGGACTATACTATCTATAATCTCGGGTTCAGCAGCTATACATTAAACAACCCCTCGAAGTAAATGGTTGATATGAAGATGAGTATCAGGTTGTTTAATGGATTAAACAGAGTGGTGAACAGAAAAACAACAACAATTTAGGGCAATCCAAAATGTAAGTAGGCATAGTACTGTAACCCTTGAAGAAGAAGAGTTGATCAACACAAATATCCAATTTATAACTACATGTAGGTCTTCTTAGGAAGTGTGTATACATATGTATGTGCTTTTTCCCTATGTATCGTATGTCTTGTTATATTTTCAGTACTTAACAGAACTTTTTCCGCAAAGACGTAAAGGAAAACCTATCAAGACAAAGGGTGATGATGTTCGTTCAAAGATAATTCACACTGTAGAACAATTATGTGTTTGACCGAGTAATGAAAGCAAACAGAACATGTATCATACTTTACTTGAAACATACATTATCAGTGTGATGTTTATGGACATGTTTGTCAGAGAATCATTTTAATTCAGCATTAAAGATAACAAACTGAAGACAAAATGTTTATCAGTGATTTTTGTCAATATCCATGCAAATAGAAAATCGTCTTTATTGTAGATATTTATTCTTCAATTTGAGATATTGCGAGATGTTTAATACAATCGCATTCTGATAATAGAAATCTGCCTAGTTCTGGTTAAATTATTATCCAATATATTTCCCAAGTCATTGTTTTTCTTTAAAGACTAAAATCAGAATGGCAAAATCATGAAGTAAATCAATTCACCACACTGACTGATAGAAAAACTTCGTGCTTACACAGCACGTTTTAATGTGCTTCGGCCTTCCACAAAAGTGATAATTTAACAGGAATAATAAAAGTGTTTTAAATTGTGATATTCATAGGGTATTGCAAAGGGATATATCTTATCAATGTGATAGTTGTAAAAATGAGTGCAAACAGTAAGGTGATATTAATACACTCGAGAACGAATACTAGACAAAACACTTACGAATGTGAATTCTGTGAATATGTATGCCAACGGAAAGATGATTTAATCAAACACAAGATAATTCATACTGGAGAAAAACCTTATCAGTGTGATGTTTGTGAATATGCATGCAGAGAGAAAGGTAATTTAATCAATCACAAGATAATTCATACTGGAGAAAAGCCTTATCAATGTAATGTTTGTGAATATGCATGCAAACAGAAAGGTCATTTAATCAGACATAAGAGAATTCATACTGAAGAAAAACCTTATCAGTGTAATGTTTGTGAATATTCATGCAAAGAGAAACATAATTTAATCAGACATAAGATAATTCATACTGGAGGAGAAAAACCTTATCAGTGTAATGTTTGTGAATATCAATGCAGAGAGAAAGGGAATTTAATCAGACATAAGAGAACTCATACTGAACAAAAAACTTTTCAGTGTAATGTTTGTGAATATTCATGCAGAGAGAAAGGTAATTTAATCAGACATAAGATAATTCATACTGGAGAAAAACCTTATCAATGTAATGTTTGTGAATATGCATGTACACAGAAAAGTCATTTAATCAGCCATAAGAGAATTCATACTGGAGAAAATATTTCTGTAGAAAAACCTTATCAGTGTAATGTTTGTGAATATGCATGCACACAGAAAAGTAAATTAATCAATCACAAGAGAACTCATACTGGAGGAAAACCGTATAAATGTAATGTTTGTGATTATGCATGCGCAGAGAAAGGTAATTTAAGCAGACATAAGATAATTCATACTGGAGAAAAGCCTTATCAATGTGGTGTTTGTGAATATGCATGCAGAGAGAAAAGTAGTTTAATCGATCACAAGATAATTCATACTGGAGACAAACCTTATAAATGTACTGTTTGTGAATATGCATGCAAAGAGAAAGGTCATTTAATCAGACATAAGAGAATTCATACTGAAGAAAAACCTTATCAGTGTAATGTTTGTGAATATGCATGCAGAGAGAAATGTAATTTAATCAGACACAAGAGAATTCATACTGGAGAAAATATTTCTGTAGAAAAACCTTATCAGTGTAATGTTTGTGAATATGCATGCACAGCAAAAAACAATTTAATCAATCACAAGAGAATTCATACTGGAGAAAAACCTTATCAATGTAATGTTTGTGAATATGCATGCACACAGAAAAGTCATTTAACCAGCCATAAGAGAATTCATACTGGAGAAAAGCCTCATAAGTGTGATGTTTGTGAATATGCATGCAGGGTGAAAAGTAATTTAATCAATCACAAGATAATTCATACTGTAGAAAGACCTTATCAGTGTAATGTTTGTGAATATGCATGTAAACAGAAAGGTCATTTAAACAGACATAAGAGAATTCATACTGGAGAAAAATCTTATCAGTGTAATTTTTGTGAATATGCATGCAGAGAGAAATATATTTTAATCAGGCACTCGCTAATTCATACTGGAGGAAACCCTTCTAAACCTGAGGAAACCCTTAATGCTGATGATCAACCAAAGAAAGTTGTGTTTGGATATGACAATAAAGAACGTTTAAAGGGACATGTTAGAATAGATGTTAACGAGCAACCTTATCAATGTGACATTTGTGGATATGAGTGTAATGCTAAAGATGATTTAATTATACATATTAAAGGACACTATAATTAGACACAATTCCCGTCGTAAAATGTTGAATACATTGTTGTATACAAATTGATTAGACAGTCTCGGTAGTGATGTGGTTAGAGCGTCCACCTTTAGCGGTTGTGACATACCAAATACATTAAAAATGGTAGTAATGGGTTTCCTCCTTGGTGCTCAGATATATGCAAGATTGTATTTAGATATATGGAATTGTTTTAGTTAAACAAAAGTTTGAGTTCTGTAAAAGTTTAAAAAAAAATTAATCAGCTTTCTTTTATATATAAAGAATGTTGTCAATTGTCCTTCATCTTGCTTAAGATAAACATATAGCAAAACCTTACGCTAGAAAGCTAGTTGACTGAATAAATGGTTCTTTTTACTTGTTGTAAACGATATTTTAGACATTCTGAAAACGGATTTAACAAACCAATTTAATTTGAAGAAAAAGAGTCATCAGAAAAATGTAAATATTATTTAAATTGATTTTAAGTTTAGACAATGTAATCGTACGTATGATGAATATGTAGCATGCTTATATTGTTGATAGTTTAATACATGAACTTGCTTTTTGTTTTTAATCATTTTAGCTAAATGCTCAAGTTGATCTATTAAGGCCATTTTGTGTCCGCCGTCGGTCGCTGCCGTCGTCAATTTAAACTTCAGACGACTTCTACTAGAAGAAAACAGGCCAATGTTTTCTCTTTCATTTGTAGAGAGTTTTCTTAACTCTGACTAAATGTTTTCAAAGCCGTCTTCTGCAGATTTGTGGTATAATGGAAATGGCTAACTTTAACACGCTCTTGTTCTGTTCAAATGACAATAGACACTGTCTTTCACATTTTATGTTCTGCAGTTCAACAACGAGTCGCCACCAAAGGCTTCCTTTTGTTAACAATCTTTCTGCTGGAAACAAATATTGTTAGACTTGTTCCACCAGTTTAGAGCCAGGTCGGCCGGCGCATATATGCGGTGTCTGACCACGATCTTTACGTATGACTGCTCAACTCAAAATATTTATGGTAATATACCAAACATTTTTTAATTGGACTTTTTCCAATGCAATGGCTTTATACGGGTGGATAACTGTTTATCGAACAATAAACATTAAGATCATACTGGCAAATGTTGTTTAACGTTAATTCCGCTTGCACATGCGTTTTGACTTATATGAAGCAGACGACTTTCGAAAGCATTGTGACTTAAAGAGGAGATTGCGTATAATTATCGATTGGTCGAAAAACATGTCCTACGTGGGGGCGGGGCTATTTTGCATTATATGGCTAAAGTGAAAACTTGTAAAATCTTTTCCTCCGAAAGTGTCGGGCCGATTTTCAAATAATAATGTTGAAATGTTCCTTGGGTGACTCTCTATCAGTTTCATTCAAGCTATGGTGCTTGGTCGAAAAAAATGATTTAACTTTTGCCTAATGACAATGGAGCAATACTTGCCCTCTTGGGCCTCTTGTTTTAAATTTCCGCACTATTATATATTGTTTTTTGTTTTAGCTCACCTTAGCACAAAGTGCTCAAGATGAGTTATTTTGATTGCCCTATGTCCGTCGTGTGGCGTTCGTCGTGCGTCCGTCAACATCTTCTCCTCAGTAACCAGTGGATCAATTTGGATGAAACTTCAAGGCAAGCATCCTCTAATTGTACTCTCCAGATTTCCTTTATTTTTAGAGCTATTCCTATCACTTTTTGTCCGTCGTCCGTCGTCTGTCGTCCGTCCGGCGTTAACTTTTAGCTTTAAACATCATCTCCTCCCAAACTCCAAGGACAATTTCCGTGAAACATCACAGGACTGTTCCTCTGGTTGGCCTCTTTCAAAGTTGTTCAAAGATTTAAATTCCATTGAGAACTTTGGTTGCTGCGGCATCAGAAAGGGGACAAAATGTCCAAACTTTAAAAATCTTCTTCTCCGAATCTGCCTGTCAGATTCAAATATAATTTGGTAGAAATGTTCCTTGGGTGACCTTCTATAAAAATTGTTCTAGCCATACTGATTGGGCGAAAAACATGGCAGTCAGGCGGCATCAAAAAAGGGGCAAAATGACAAAATTTGAAAATTCCATTTTTATGAAAGTGCTTGTCTGATTTTAAGAAAATATAATACGAATCTTACTGTAATGATCCTCTTTTTAATTTGTTTAAGCCGTTTTGATTGGTTACACAATCATAGCAACCAGGCGTCATCACAAAAGGGGTAAATTGAACTTTTAGCTACAAATGACAACCAACTCCTACCATTCCAATAGAACAATTTCCACAAAACATCACAGGAATGTTCCTTTGGTGGTCCTCTTTCAAAATTGTTCAAAGATTAAAATTCCAATCAGAACTTTGGTTGCTGCGGCATCAGAAAAGGGGACAAAATGTCCAAACTTTAAAAATCTTCTCCTCCGAATCTGCCTGTCAGATTCAAATATAATTTGGTAGAAATGTTCCTTGGGTGACCCTCTATAAAAATTGTTCAAGCCATACTGATTGGGCGAACAACATGGCAGTCAGGCGGCATCAAAAAAGGGGCAAAATGACAGAATTTGAAAATTCCATTTTTATAAAAGTGCTTGTCTGATTTTAAGAAAATATAATATGAATCTTACTGTAATGATCCTCTATTTAATTTGATTAAGGCGTTTTGATTGGTTACACAATCATAGCAACCAGGCGTCATCTCAAAAGGGGTAAATTGAACTTTTAGCTACAAATGACAACCAACTCCTACCATTCCAATAGACCAATTTCCACAAAACATCACAGGAATGTTCCTTTGGTGGTCCTCTTTCAAAATTGTTCAAAGATTAAAATTCCAATGAGAACTTTGGTTGCTGCGGCATCAGAAAGGGGACAAATTGTCCAAACTTTAAAAATCTTCTCCTCCGAATCTGCCTGTCAGATTCAAATATAATTTGGTAGAAATGTTCCTTGGGTGACCCTCTATAAAAATTGTTCAAGCCATACTGATTGGTCGAAAAACATGGCAGTCAGGCGGCATCAGAAAAGTGGCAAAATGACAAAATTTGAAAATTCCATTTTTATGAAAGTGTTTGTCTGATTTTAAGAAAATATAATACGAATCAAGAATGTTCCTTTGGTGGTCCTCTTTCAAAATTGTTCAAAGATTTAAATTCCATTGATAACTTTGGTTGCTGCGGCATCAGAAAGTGAGAAAAATACCCAAATTTTAAAATCCTTTTCCTCCATAATCTACTTGTGCGATTGCAAGATAATTTGGTAGAAATGTTCCTTAAGTGACCCTCTAAATAAACTGTTGAAGCCATATTGATTTCGTTGAAAAACAGGGTAGCAAGGCGGCATCAGGAAAGGTGCAAAATGACAAAAACTTTATAATTCCATTCTTATTAAAGTTCTTGTTAGATTTCAAGTTATAAATGGCCTTTACTGATAAGCTGTTTCTTGAGAAGTGTCCACTCCTTTGCAGTTTCATTTACACTCCCTGATAAAATTTTCCCAGATATTTGCAGTTAAATATTTGCTACTAATTTACTATCAATTAGGTGATCGATTTAGGGCCATCTTGGCCCTCTTGTTAGTCACCAGAGCACGAAGTGCTCAAGGTGAGTTCATGTGATTGCCTTTTGTCCGTCGTCCGTACATACATCTCCATACATTCCAGTCTTAGTTCGAAACTGGGTCATGTGTGATCACAAACTATGTCACTAGATCGAATTAAATGAAAATCTTTTTAACACTGGAAGCTGCATTTTAAACTTGAGCGTGTTGAAACTTCGTCAGAATGTTGGTCGTACTTTTATCTAGGCAAAGTTCGAATATGTGTCATGTCGGGTCAAAAAATAGGTCACTAGGCCAAATTGAAGGAAACTCTTTTTTTAACTCTCTGGAAGCAGTGTTTTTGACGAGAACACGTTTGAACTTAATTAGTATGTTTGTATTGATGATATCTAGGCTAAATTTAAATATGGGTAATGTCCGATAAAAAAAAACTAGGTCACGAGGCTTTTTTTACTAGAGCAGCTTAAAACTTTGTCAGTGATATAACTGAGAAATTGTTAAAAACGGCGTTAAAACCCAATTAATCAATCAATCTAGCCCAAGTTCTAATATACGTAATTTCGTGTCAAAAACTAGGTCACTAAGCCAAATTGAAGGAAGGTGCATTTTGAGCTTGAGCATGTTGCAAGTTTATCAGAATGTTTGACTTGATGATATCTAAACATAATTTCATTTACAGTTGTGTTGAGACGTATTAAGGTAGTAGGAGCGTAATGAAAACCTCCACTTGAAACTATTCAATGTTAATGCTTTAACTGTTTAGCCTATGTTGTTAAGCGCAGGACTTCAAATCTTTTGAGGGTTTCAAGGTAGTGGTTCAAATCCCTCCAGAAGCACAATGTTTTTCTTCTTTTTTTCTTCTTTGTTTTCATTAGCTAACACTTTTTACAGAAGTTTATATTGTACTTTGAATTAAAAAGTAATTAAATATATTTCTATACATAAATATTAGCTTCTTTGAAGATTTTATTACTTGCAGTCATGGCTGAAATAGGTGATTGGGAATTTCAAACTCTATTTTTTTTAAATGAGACGGTTAAAACATTTTGATTTTTTGCATAATGTTCCCAAAAGGTTAAAGTTAATTATCAATAAAGAACAGGTCATGAGTATTCCTAGAACTTGTTGATTTTTGCTTTTAAACGTCGCTGTTCCAATTTTACGCGGTCAAAATAGTATGTTAAAATCGTAATACCATATTACTATTCCAGTACAGTTTGATTATATTTGTTGGTGATGTGATCAATAATGTATTATTTCTGAAAGCAAATATATTTCTTGTTACTTTGATACCAAAGTATTACAAAAATGTTGAAAAATAATTGAAATAAAGGAGTTTTCTTGTCTCTCGGGTGATGTCGTTTTTATCGAAAATTCTGAAAGGGGGGTAAGGTAATTCAAATTAAAATAAAATTGTTATTTGAGGTTAAATTTCTTTTAAATTTTGTTTTTGAATCCAGGAAATGATACACATTAAGAAATTATCAAGCTGATCATAATTTGAAATGTTTCCCATTATGCTCCTACTACCTTAACAATTGTTTGTAACAAACCGTTAAAAATCAATAAGCTTTGTCAGAAAATGCTTCCAGTTAACAAACATTGCCGCCAGGCAAAAAACTCATATTGCCGTTGGCGCTGAAAGGGTTAAGTCTTAAATAGCCCATTCTCTGTTGAGAATTATAGGGCCTCATGGCCCTCTTGTTTTTTCGATCCATGCAGAATTCCTTGGCAACCAAACCTATTTTTTTTTTACAATTCTTCTTCTCACTTACTGGTTGGTCGATTTTTATTTTGTTTGTAGAACTGTTCCTGGGTTACGGTCTATCAGATTCCTTCAAGCCATGTTGATTGATCACAAAACAGTCGCAAGGGGGCGGCTTGTTATGCCTTATATGGCTATTGTCAAACATTTAAACATATTCTTCTCCAAAGGTCTCTGTCCGATTTCTAAATAATTTTGTAGCAATATTTCGTGGGTGTCACTTTATCCTTTTCTTCCAAAAGTCTCCGTCCGATTTCCAATTTGGTGACATTTTAACTGATTTCGAAAAGCTATGGCAATTGGTCGCAAAATGGTTGTAGAGAAATTATTTAAAATCTTCTTCTCCAAAAGTATCTGGCAAATTTCCTTATGATTTTATGGAAATGTTCCTTTGGAGACCCTCTATCAGATTTCTTCAAGCCCTGCTGATTGGCCAAAAAACATGGCCACCAGAGGGCGGGGCTGTTTTGCCTAATAACTACAGTGAAAACTTTAATAAAAATATTATCGAAAAGTCTCTGTCCGATTTCCAATTGGGTGACATTTTAACCTGATTCTTTAAGCCATGTTGATTGGTCTTAAAATGTGGTCGCCAGAGATGGGGTGTTTTGGCTAAAGTATGGTTATATTAAAACTTTTAAAATCATCTTCTCCAAAAACATCTGGCCAAATTCACAATAATTTTGCTGAAATTTTTCTTTAATGACACCCTAACAGATTACTTCTTGGCATGATGGCTGGTAAAACAATTGTTATTGTGGTAGGCATCATAGTCACATTGCATAACTAAGGTGAGCGATACAGGGCCATATAATGGCCCTCTGATTTGTTTTTAGCTCACCAGAGCACAAAGTGCTCAAGGTGAGTTTTTGTGATCGCCTTTTGTCTGTCGTTCGTCGTCAACGTTTGCTTGTTAACACTCTAGAGGCAACATTTTGCATTTAATCTTCATGAAAGTTTATCAGAAAATATATCGCCATCATATCTAAGCCAAGTTCGAAATTGGGTCACTAGGCCATATTTAATGAACATCTTGTTAACACTCTGTTAGCATTTTTGGCCTTAACATGTTGAAACTTTGTCAGAATGATTGTCTTAGTGATATCTAGGCCAAGTCCGAATAATGATCATGTCGGGTCAAAAACTTGGTTACTATGCCAAATTTAAGGAAAATCTAGTTAACACTCTGGAAGCCACATTGTCTTAATGATATCTAGGTTAACTTCAAATATGGGTTTGGTCAGATCAAAAACTACGTCACTAGGCCATATTGTAGAAATATCTAGTTTACCCTATAGAGATAACAAGTTTGTCTTGATTATATCTAGGCCAGGTTTGAATATGGGTCATATCAGGTCAAATATTAGGTAACTAGTCCAAATTGAAGAACAATCTTGTTAACACTCTGGAAGTAGCATTTTGGCTTGAGCATGTTGAAACTTTGTCAGAATATTTGTCTTGATGGTATCTAGGCCAAGTTCGAATATGAGTCAGGTCAGTGCAACAACTAGTTCACTAGGCCACATTGTAGAACAATCTAGTTAACACTATAGAGATCGCATTTTTGACTTGAGCAGCTTGACATTTTGTCAGAAAGTTTGTCTTGATGATATTGCCATTGGCGCTGAAAGAGTTAAGTCTTAAATAGCCCTTTCTCTGGTGAGCGATTCCAGGGCCTCATGGCCTTCTTGTTTTAATAGAGAAGGCTTGAGAGGTAAATATATTAGAAGTTAATAATGCAAAGAATGTTTAGATGTGCAATCTGATTTTGATCTACCTTCTTCGCATATTGTATTTGAAGTGTATGAACACATGTCGCTGTATGTCGCATGTAAGAAGATAGACGATAAACCTTTCCGAAAAGTGGAGCTACTGATCAGCTTGAATAAGCACATAGTTTTATCTATTTCTAATTTATAGACTCGCACTAAGATAACAAGGAGAAATAAATAGTTATGAATTACAAATATATGTTATTATTTATTATCCCCTCGGCATAGGTTAAAGGTCAAGGTCAAAATTGGACTGACTATTTTCCCATATCAACAACCTTGTGACCACTCTACACTGAACATCATTCGACCGATCTTAACCAAACTTGGTATACAGTTAGTATATGGCAAGGTCTAGAAGCCTATTTATTTTGAAGGTTAAAGGTCAAGGTCAAAATTGGACTTTGACTATTCCATATAAACAACCTTGTGACCACTCTACACTGAACATCCTTCAACTGATATTAACCAAACTTGGTATACAGTTAGTATATGGCAAGATCTAGAAGCCTATTTATTTTCAATGTCAAAATTGGACTAATCACAAGATAACTCGATGTGATGATTGAATACCGAGGGGATGCATCCGCTTTGCGGTGCCCTTGTTTTAATTACGGTGAAACCAGGAGTACGTGACTATTGCTCTTGGCTTATATTGTCAATACATCAGTATAAACATTATTTATTGGTTATGGTTTAACGCCGATTTAAACATTTGTTCAGTTATATCAAGGCGTTCAGTTCATATATATGTATGTGTTTCCTGGCTTTCTCGCACCAAAACTCCGCACAAGTGTCTTATAAATCTACTGACTGCTTCTTATAGGAAGAAAACATTTAGGAGCAGTTTCGTATAAAAGCGTAGCCCGAAACAGCTTTTCTATATGCCTAAAAGTGATTCGATGTTGGAATTACAACAATACCTGGAGTGGAAGAAGAACGTTAATTAGTTTCCGTATAACATGCGAACAAACGTAGTTTATTATCCCCTCGGCTAACGATGTTTGCGATGGGGATATTATTATATCCGATATAGTAATGGGACAGTCCGTTCGTTCGTCCGTGCGTCTGTCCTCAACAACCGTGTGACCACTCTACACTGAACATCCTTCGATTGATCTTAACCAAACTTGGTTTACAGTTAGTAAATGGCAAGGTCTAGAAACCTTGGACTTTGAACACCGACAGGATGCATCCGCATTGCGGTGCCCTTGTTAGCTCTACTGGCCAAAGGCCAGAAGGGCTTATGTCGTGGCGATTCGTCCGTATAAAAGAGCTTGTTAACACGATACAGTCTTCAGATCTGCCCATGCATGACTGGATTATGGCCCTTGAAATGGTCAAAATTGCTATAATAGAGCTTGCTAACACGATACAGTCTCTTTTTTGTATTGTATCTTAATCAAACTTATACAGTATTTAGATATCCATGCGAATCAAGCCAGATCCGCCCCATGCATGACTGAATTATGGCCCTTGAAATTGTCAAAATTGCTATAATAGGGCTTGTTAACATGATACAGTCCTTATTTTTTATTGTATCTCAATCAAACTTATACAGTAGTTAGATATCCATGAGAGTTTGGTTCATTTCTAAAAAACGGCCAGATCTACCCATGCATGGCTGGATTATGGCCCTTGAAATTGTCAAAATTGCTATTATACAGCTTGTGAACACAATAGAGCTTCCATTTACTATCTGATCTTCACCAAACTTAGATGGTATTTGAATATTGATGACATATTGGTTCCTTTTGAAACAAGCCAGATCAATGCCAGTAGAGCATAGGCCCTCATGGGCCTCTTGTCTTTCTTAGTACGAGCATATCGAAAACAAAAACAAAAACATATTTCTCTTACCTTCAAGTGAATATCAACTACCGCCGGAATATTGAATGAATATTTCTAGTGTTACACGAAAAACACGACAATTTGGTATGTCAGGTATATGACGGCGACATTACTCGTATCCGTGATCCCATGTTGACTTACCAGTACTAAGCTAGGGAAATGTGTCTTGTCCATTGAAACTCCATCATGACCCCCACTAACGGGATCGAATCCGTATTACCCCGTCTAAAATACCGCTCATTTACATTTCTTCTACGTTTGAGTCATTGTTAAAGGTTAACATGGCGGATCGGTTGTTTTATACAAAGCTTTCCTATAACAACAATATTGTGGGTACGATGTGTAAGGTTATTTTACATGAGAATTTAATAAATTGATTGTTTGATTGTTAACGCCCCTTTCAACAATGTTCAGTTATAATATATCTATAGGTGCTACCTATTTACGAAAAAACGCAAGATAATTATAAACAATAATTAAAGAGCATACTTTGGCCATAACAAAAGGATTTATAAGTAATTGACTAGACAATAATAATGTTAATGTACCTCATGTATAGGAATTTGGGGTCTTTCATGTTGATACCACTTTTTTGCGGGAAACGACGTCGCTCCATTGACGTTACGCCAAGATGAAGTGTAACGGAAATAAGGTCACGTCCTTCTTTGGCAACGATACAGTCAAAATTTAGTTTCGGGCGTAGAAAGCTAATGCTGTCGTTTTTTTGACAAACGGGAAAAAATATTTGTTACAGATTTCCATTTATTTTTAAGTTTTCGTACAAATGTTAATTCCCACATAACACAGCACTTAAAAAGACGACAATAATTTTCAATCCGTGTTTTTCTGCTCATTTTTTACATACCCAAAATACCGAATTGAAAAAAAAGATTAAAAAGCCGACAATAATTTACAATCTGTGTTTTACGTCTGCTTTTTATACATATCCAAAATGGCGGCCCTCATAAATTTTTCAAGTTTCATTTCAGAAAGCTTCATGGGTTATTGAAAAAAAAAAAAAAAAAAAAAATCTCACACCTGTTACCTATAAGCAAAAAAAACCATTTATGGTTTGTTTTCGTATTACGGCGTTTTCTGGGTAAGTTACCAGTACAACTGGTCCATTTATTCTGACGACAGTCAGTCAGTCGTAATGCTAAGCAAACAACCTGAACGACAAGAAAGGCAGCCATTACTGCCCTTTTGAAAGTCCTCAGTATAGACAAATATTACGTAATCACAGCGTATCCAAGGAGGGCAGTCATTACTACCGTTTTGACAGTCTTTGGTTTAGATTTTAATAAAATAGAACCAATCTTACGTAATCACAGCGTATTCAAGGAGGGCTGTCTTTACTACCATTTTTAAAGTCTTTACTTAAAAATGGTTAGTAATGGCTGTCCTCCTTGAATAAGTTGTGATTACGTAAGATTGGTTCTATTTTATTAAAATATTATTTGGTATCGATTTTAATAAAATAGAACCAATCTTACGTAATCACAGCGTATTCAAGGAGGGCTGTCTTTACTACCATTTTAAAAGTCTTTACTTAAACATGGTTAGTAATGGCTCACCTCCTTGAATAAGTTGTGATTACGTAAGATTGGTTCTATTTTATTAAAATATTATTTGGTATCGATTTTAATAAAATAGAACCAATCTTACGTAATCACAACTTATTCAAGGAGGCCAGCCATTACTACCATTTTTGGGATAGAGGCGTTTCGCCACTATACCATACTCAGGCTGCTTTCGAAAAGGCGGATTACGGCTGCAACCACAGTCCACTCAAATTGAATTCCTACGCCAAATCGATTTTGATTGGTTATAATCTGCCTTTTTGAACGCTTTCATTGGTTCGACCGAATCACGAAAAACCCTCCGCTTGCATTAAATAATGAGACAAAATAGTTCCAACGCGTGAAACACACTCTGAACTATGATTGACCTCAATGTCAGTGGTGTTAGGTAACGTGGACCGTGCTGTGACCCCATTAGTTTACAACAGTCGACTCATATAGAGAACTGTGCAAATCACTGTAAATAAAAATATTGAAAGGAGTTGAAACCATTGTGGCAAAAGTAGAAATTGCCTACGATAAGACATTTCTCCTTTTGACACAATGTTTTCGATTATCGTCTGCTGCACATCTGTAAGCGGAAAATGGTTCCATCCTCCCCATGGAAGCGGAATCCTTTACGTGATACTATAACAGTTCGAATATTGAAAATATTGTTGAAAATGGAGCTATTGCTGACAATGAGAAATTTCTCCTTTTCACACAATGCTTTCAAACACGTTTCAAATTAATTCTTTTCATATTTGAACGTTTTACTATGGACATTCTTTTACTCGACACATTTTGAATAACATGCTAGAGATGAATGATAACGAGCAATGTTGCCTTACATCAAGGGGGAAAATATATAGTTGAAACCATCTGCTGCACATGCGTAAACAAGCGACTGTAAGCGGGAAAGGGTTGAACCGTTTCCGTTATAGCTACTTAGTTACATACGAATGTTGAAAGTGTATTTGCACACGGAGCAATTGCTGACAATGAGCAATTCCTCCTTTCCAAACAATGCTTTGAAACATGAATCAATTTTTTTCTATAACCTAGATAACGAAAACATTTGTCTTCCGTTATTATTTTAACCGTTGCCCCTTTTAGACACATTTGACTCACCTTAACAGATGAATGATAATCAACAAGTTTGTCCTTTTCCACAATGTTTTCATCACTATTCAAAATAGGAAATAGAAATTAAATCTACAAATTAAAGATAAGTTAAATTCAACATTGATTGATATGGGTTAACGCCTTTTTTAACATTTCCTCAGTTATACCACGGCGGCCAGTTCACCTACAAATGTATTTCCTGGTTTTCTCACCCCAGTCAGCACTCCACACAACGATCTTCCCAAGCAACTGGCTGCTTTTCCACATAGACTTAGCCCATTGGTGAAAGACGAATGACACATGTCGCATTTACTTTTTTGTCTAACGTCGGAAAGAAATTTGGCCGAAAATGTCAACATACACACGAGTTATAACCGCAAGGTCATTATTTATTTTATAATTGAGGCGCTTCTAGCGATTTTGGGACAGGATTTATAATGTATATGCATTTGCGTTAATTGAAGACTCAACGTCCGTCAACGTGTAATCTAGTCCGTGATGTATCTGTTGACAAAAAACTAGAAATGTATCTAAATAGTATTTTTAGATCACCTAGAGCGAAAGGCTCAAGGTGAGCTATTCGGTGAGCTATTCTGATCACTTTTTGTCCGTCTGGCGTCGTCCGTTGTCCGTCGCCCGTCGTCCGTCGTTAACATTTAGACATTTAGATCATATCCTCCTTAACCACTTGACCAATTTCAACCAAACTTCACAGGAATGTTCCTTTGGTGGACCTCTTTCAAAATTGTTCAAAGATTTAAATTCCATCAAGAACTATGGTTGCTGCGGCAACAGAAATGGGGAAAATTGCCAAATCTTAAAAAATCTTCTTGTCCAAACGTACTGGCACGATTTGAAAATTATTTTGCACAAATGTTCCTTGGGGTACCTTCTACTAAGATCGTTCAAATATTTCCGATCCGTTGAAAAACATGGCCGCCACAGGGCGGAGCTTATTTTCCTTATATGTGCATTGTTAAAACTTTAACAATCTTCTTGTCCGAAAGTACTGGCCCGATTTGAAAATTATTTTGCACAAATGTACATTGGGGCACCCTTTACTATGATTGTTCAAATATTTCCGATCCGTTGAAAAACATGGCCGCCAGGGGGCGGAGCTTGTTTTCCTTATATGTGCATTGTTAAAACTTAAAAAATCTTCTTGTCCAAAAGTACTGGCCCGATTTGAAAATTATTTTGCACAAATGTTCCTTGGGGCACACTTTACCAAGATTGTTCAAATATTTTCGATCGGTTGAAAAACATGGCCGCCAGGGGGCGGAGCTTGTTTTCCTTATAAGTGCAAACTTAAAAAATCTTCTTGTCCAAAAGTACTGGCACGATTTGAAAATTATTTTGCACAAATGCTCATTGGGGCACCCTTTACCAATATTGTTCAAATATTTCTGATCGGTTGAAAAACATGGCCGCCAGGGGGCGGAGCCTGTTTTCCTTATATGTGCATTGTTAAAATTTTAAAAATCTTCTTGTCCAAAAGTACTGGCCCAATTTGAAAATTATTTTGCACACATGTTCCTTGGGGCACCCTTTACCAAGATTGTTTAAATATTTCCGATCCGTTGAAAAACATGGCCGCCAGGGGGCGGAGCTTGTTTTCCTTATATGTGCATTGTTAAAACTTTAAAAATCTTCTTGTCCAAAAGAGGGTGCCCCAAAGAACATTTGTGAAAAATAATTTTCAAATCGGGCTAATTCTTTTGGACGAGAAGATTTTTTAAGTTTTAACAATGCACATATAAGGAAAACAAGCTTAGCCCCCTGGCAGCCATGTTTTTTCAACGGATCGGAAATATTTGAACAATCTTGGTAAAGGGTGCCCCAAGGAACATTTGTGCAAAATAATTTTCAAATCGGGCCAGAACTTTTGGACAAGAAGATTTTTTAAATTTTAACAAAAAAAAACAGGGTCCGCCCCCTGGCGGCCATATTTTTCAACCGATCGGAAATATTTGAACAATCTTGGTAAAGGCTGCCCCAATCAACATTTGTGCCTCTACAAAGATTGTTCAAATATGTCCGATCTGTTGAAAAACATGGCCGCCAGGGTTGCTGCAGCATCAGAAAGGGGGCAAAATGTCCAAGCTTTAAAAATCTTCTTGTCAGATTCCAATATAGTTTGGTAGAAATGTTCCTTAGGTGAGCCTCTACAAAGATTGTTCAAGGCATACTGTTTGGTTGAAAAACATGGCAGTCAAGAGGCATCAGAAAAGGGGCAAAATGACAAAATTTGGAAATTCCATTTTTTTAAGTTCTTGTCTGATATTAAGGAAATTGAATATAAATCCTACTTCAGTGATCCTCTACATTTAATTTGTTCCAGCCGTTTTGATTGGTAACAAAAATCATAGCAACACAAAAGGGGTAAATTGAACTTTTAGCTACAAATAACAACTCCTACCATTCCAATTGACCAATTTCAACGTTACTTCACGGGGATGTTCCTTTGATGGTCCTCTTTCAAAATTGTTCAAAGACTTGCATTCTGTGTAGAACCTTTGTTGCTGCAGCATCAGAAATTGAGAAAGCTCTTTAAAAGATAATCAAAGCGCCAATGGCACTGTAGTGGCGATCGAATGGAAAAAGTAACAAGCAGTATATCGGTGTAGGGCTTGCGATGACTGCGGGTAAATTTGATAATGTATCAACCCTGCATCTTTTGACAGTAGAATAATGTTAGTTTGCCAGAATGTTGTCTTGGTGATTTTTTAGTTACGTTCTGAAATTGGTCGTGATGTGTTCAAAATTAGGCCATTCCAAATTTATGAAAAATCTAGTTGGTACTCGATAGACTACCGTTTTAGCTCATTAGAATGGCTTTTTGTAATCTAAGGTGTTCGGGTAATCGCATGTTCTTCACCAGGTCGCTGGGCCATATTTAGATAAAATATTTTGTACATTTTTTAGAAATGACTAAATTATCAAGGAAGGAGAGAAAACAGTATCCATTAGTTTGGTGTTTGTTTCAATGATGTCCGATATTAAACAGGTCTGTTCAATTTAGTCCCAGCCGAGCCCCGGTAGCAACGCGGGCTGTCAATCCAGGGGTTGCGAGTTCAAATCCCAGCTCGGCTAACTTTCTTTCCGACGATTGACAAAAGTCAATGCGACATGCGTCATTCGTCTTCCACCAATGGGCTAAGTATATGTGGAAAAGCAGCCAGTTGCTTGGGACGATTGTTGTGTGGAGTACTGGTGTGAGAAAACCAGGAAATGCATGAGTAGGTGAACTGGCCGCCGTGATATAACTGAGAAATTGTTGAAAACGGCGTTAAACACAAATCAATCAATCAATCAATCAATTTAGTCCCTTCACATTGCATGATTGAGGGTTGTCAGAGACATATAAACACAGTATATTTATATGTATCTGAGGTTGTTAAACTGCTTCGAAAAATGTGAGTGCAAAAACAAACACAAACATGCTCAAAAAGCATAATTTCACTATTTGCCAAACTGTTCAATTTATAAAAATATAGGCATATATTATAATGCTCGATCTCCAAACTAAATTAGGCTACACTTTCAGCATTGATTGCTAATTGACTCTAAAACGTGCAGACGTGTATACATAACGTGTGTACACACTGACCTCGTGTATCCTTAAACCTTTGTAATCCAGTCTTATCATCTAGTCTCGCGCGCTATTTATAGAACCTTTTGGAATTTCCAGATTTGTGTATCATCAGTTATTTGCAAGGCAGATAGAACGCGCAATGATATTTATTATCTGCCCAATCATGACGAAGATAATATTTACATATTTTAATTATATGTAGATAATGTCTCGATAAAACTCAAATATTAGTAACAATCCGGTACCAAAGTAGTACTGACATAATTATTATTAATCACGTCTCTGCATCAATGATGGAACTATAACGGATGTGAGTAAATTAGTTTGCAGTAAGGAAAACAAATATCAACCGATTGTTCAAAACCGACTATGTAAATATTCTTCGTTGTTGTTGTTTCTGTTAGCATTGTGGCGATTGTCAAACCAATCGCCACAAAAATGGCTTTTACTGATAAACTATTTCTTTAACTGAGTGTCCACTCCTTGCAATTTCATTTGAACTCCTGATCAAATTTTCACAGATATTTGCAGTTAAATATTTTCCTCTAATTAACTTTCATTCAGGTGATCGATTTAGGGCCATCTTAGCCCTCTTGTTTTAAAATTAACCTTGTACGAATTCTGTAATCAATACTTCGTGGATTGCATGTATTGGTCAACTAGTTGTTACTGTATACGTTGTCCGGAGCGACTGTTCATCCATCCGTTCGTCTGTCCGTTACGGTTTGCATTAATGGTCAAAACTTTTATTCTGTTTCGCGGATCCATTTCAAAGTCGTCACACGTATACATTGGGATTAGGAGATTGATACAATATTTTGAACACAAATCTGATCTGGTTTTTTAGGAGTAAACTATTTTTTTTTCATTTCTTCGGCTATTGTCTCAATAGATGTCCAATGTATTAAGTTAAGACATAGTGTATATGGAACTCTGAGATACAGAGGTGCAGTGCAAAAAGAAACATAACTCTAGCATGCTTTCGATTGTCTTTCATTTATCAGCATGATTACAATATACGTTTTGGACCTTTAGTGATTTCTGAACTGGAAATATTTTAATTAAGGGTCGCTACTCGTTTTTTTGTCAATCTTTTGTCCTTCCTGATTTATTTTCTTTATACAAGAAAAGGGTCAAACTTTGATAAATAAGGTATATGTTATTGGCAGGCAGTATGTGTTGCTTCACACATTTTTGGTTTGTTTAACAGATCATTGTTTATTGTTTCAACAATGTTTGTCCATATTATCTATGCCATATATTTTCAACTTACATATGACCCTATACCATTAGCGCTTTGATTAAAGTATGTTGTATAGATTTTAATAAAATAGAACCAATCTTACGGAATCACAGCGTATCCAAGGAGGGCAGCCATTACTACCATTTTTAAAGCCTTTGGTATATATTTTAACAAAATAGAACAGATCTTACGTAATCACAGCGTATCCTCTTCACTGCACTATCTTTAAATCTTTCAATGCTGACCTTTTTCTATTAAATATAGACTTGTCAGGCTTTGTATTTGGAAAGATCCATAACCAATTCTAGTAAAGATCAAGATAAACAGTTAGAGATGAGCAGTCGAAATGGGGTACGCCGTGGTGCATTCTAGACTTTTGCTAGGTGTGGAATAACTGAAATAACATGGTGTATAACAGAGCATATTTTAGTTAATTGTAACTGTGTGCAGACTTGTAAGCTCCTTTTCAAAGAATGTTTTAATCGATAATTCGGTTTTACTGTGTCTGAGTTCATTTACTCTCTACATGGAGAGGAGTATGTTCGAGCATTGTTTGGTTTGGACCCAAATTTGGAACGTCTTCTACAGGGAAAAATTGACATGTTTTTGAATGTGGTTGCATCGTTTCTCCATAACGCATGAACTTGCTACAGGTACTTTATGTAACTTTGTCAATTCTGTACATTATGGAACTTATATCGTCACTTTGGTTATGCAAGCTCCCATTTTTTGTACATTTATGTAATATTTTGTTTTGTACTATGCATCGTGAAGGGATATGCAGTTGCATATACACCTGTGTTATAGCATGATTCTCCATGTTTCTATAGTGCCTGTCCTATGTTAAACGTTAGCTATAAGAACTCTTTAGAGCGTCTCGGTTAAACACATTCACTTTCGTTTAGTGAAAGTGTTCTGTATTGGGTCCTCTTTTGAAAAGTTGGCCTATGTTTGTATTTTGACTCTTATATACTGCATTCTTCTTGCCTACACTTGATGGAGTTATTTGAGGAGTGTGGTTGATTTTCTTGTTGTATATATAACTGGATTCTTCTTTTGAGGGGATAGATACACATTTGTATTTATATATACTCATCCTGTACCACATCAGGAATGCTGCCAAATCATTGATGTCATTATATTGTGTAAGGATTGCAGATGAGGATGCATTTATCAATAAGAATACTCTCATTTTCTACATTTCTTCAACCGGAAGTAAGTAAACTCACTTTCGTGCATTTATTTTGTTCCAGTGATCGCGATGTTTTCAATCTTTTCTATCAGATGATAGGCATTGGCTCTGATATAAGTATGGTAATTTAAAAAGATATGTGGGTGTGTGTGAGTGTGTAGAACCTTTTCTTTTCTTTTCTTTGTTTAGCGTAGTGTTCATCTTTGCATGATTTTCATATATTAGAGGAAATAAAGGTGTTATATATATATATATATATATATATATATAAATATAACTTATCGTATGATTGGCGATGACCATACCGACACATGTAACAATACACGGATAAGTGTCAACATGTCTTACGCGGAGCGTGTCGAGACCAGCGCCAACTGCTTACTTAGATTGGTAAAGTTATTGGTCTAATTTCTTTTTTCCTTTTGTTATAAATTTCAGGGACAGATATATGATTTCCGGGACAAACGTGCGTCTCTCCGGAATTCCGGGACAGATATATGATTTCCGGAACAGTCCTGGACGCCCGTGGCGATATCGCATGTATGATTGAAGCATGAGAAAATGCTCAACAAAGTGAGTTGAAAAGAAATACATTATATGATAAACTGACTATAGTTGTATTGTTTAACCATGTTGAACGAACATCGATTGAGATATAAATTTCACCTTATATTATTTACGCTTGTTATCGGTAAACTCGAAGCATTCTGATTCACACAAAAATCTGTTCTACAGATTTTCTTGAGATATGTGTGACATTTAGTAGAAAGGGTGATCGGAATTATATGTATTTTTAAAAAAAAATATAGAGCCTTTAGTAAAATTTTAATCAGGAAATGGCTTTAAAAATATTCCTGCGAAATTCCTGGAGACTTAATCAGAAATTCCTGGAGACTTTATCAGTGATCGCGCCGTTTGTGTGGAAAATTCCATATACTGAACGTGCTCCTCACGGGAGTCTAACCTGGGACCCTTTAAAGGAGATGGCTGACGGTCTTATGTTAAAACCTTAAATTGTTATGTATTCATCATGTGACATTTCAATTTACACAGAAATCACAGTTTTGTGTTATACTTACACAATAGATGGGAAACCAGTCATTATTATTATGTTGATGATTGAAAAATACTAAACCATTTCATACGTTGTTCTTGATATACTGTAGTATATATGACTTAAAGAATTGTAAACAATAAACAAACTTTTAAATAAAATGTAACGGTTTTTAAAATGTCTATTAAACATTTTTGTTTATATTTATTTTGTTAAATAAAGCCTAGTGAATAAACAGCAACGTCAACGATGTCCACAATTTCAGATAAATATACAAACTATACATTTTTTTTAAGATATGCATTTATGTTGCAAATATAAGGATTATACATCGAATGAACCAGTATCCATACACGCCTCTATAAACCAGAGACTTATAAATACACGAATGAATTATATGTCTCTGTATAAACCGATAATTCAGGGGTCGAAAAGTTGAAGGGTCGAAATGTCTTAATACCTTTAAGTTACCTCCCTTTTCTAAAAGTCCGCCATTTGTACAACAAGATCTCGTGTCTTTAATTGATTATATTTCTGCATTATTAAAGCGCATGAAATTCTGAAATAGCAGGTACGTCATGTTTATCACTTTAGCTTACACAGTTCATCAATGTGTGTTTTTAATATTTTGCATAAAGTAATTAATATTAGACATAGGAAGAAAAGGACAAACCACAAACTGATAAATAGGGTGCATGGAAATGTCGGAATGCACATTTGATGGACCGGAATGGACATTTGAAATACCGGAATGGACATAATAGGGTTAAGTACGTGTGGAAATTCCGGAATGGACCTAATAGGTTTTAGTACGTATGGAAATACCGGAATGGACCTAATAGGGTTAAGTACGTATGAAAATACTGGAATGGACATGATAGAAGTTATGATGCTCGTAGTATCCAACAATATTTCTAAGTGGTACTGCTTAACGCTTTCTGACGCCTCTGTAGCAGACGGCTTTTTGAAAACATAGTGACAAAAGAAGAAATTGCTCAAAACGAGCAATTTCTCCTTTTGACACTATGTTTTCCATTTTTAGACATTTAAACTTTAACCTTGACCACTACTTTTGAACCATAACAGGTACGGCTACCATATTTCACATGTGTATTCTTTGTGACATGACCTTTCTGTTTCAAAATGTTTGACCTTGCGACCTTGACCTTTGACCAAGATGTTGCCATTCGGGGGCATCAGTGTTTCACAAACACATCTTGTTTTTGTCTCGCCCACGATAGTGGAGTGAAACATAGCAGTCACTTTTCCGGCGACGGCGACGGCGGCCGCTTTTACAAATAGCTTTATCTCAGCAACCCCTGCTTGAATTTTTCTGAAACTTTGTCAGATGTATTGGTTAGTCATGGGACATCTGTCAACGTCAAAATTTTCAGGGTCAAGGTCATAATTGTGCAGAACTTGACCTTTGTTAGGTAACTTAACCTCAAAACTTAACCTTTCTTATATCTCAGCAACCCCTGCTTGAATTTTTCTGAAACTTTGTCAGATGTATTGTTTGGTCATGGGACATCTTTCAACGTCAAATTTTTTAGGGTTAAGGTAATAATTGTGCAGAATTTGACCTTTGTTAGGTAACTTAACCTCAAAACTTAACCTTCTTATATCTCAGCAACCTCTGCTTGAATATATCTGAAACTTTGTCAGATGTATTGTTTGGTCATAGGACATCTGTCAACGTCAAAATTTTCAGGGTCAAGGTCATAATTGTGCTGAACTTGACCTTTGTAAGGTAACCTAACCTCGAAACTTAACCTTACTTATATCTCAGCAACCTCTGCTTGAATTTTTCTGAAACTTTGTCAGATATATTGTTTGGTCATGGGACGTCGGTCAACGTCAAAATTGTCAGGGTGAAGGTCATAATTGTGCAGAACTTGACCTTTGTTAGGTAACTTAACCTTTCTTATATCTCAGCAACCTCTGCTTGAATTTTTCTGAAACTTTGTCAGATGTATTGTTTGGTCATGGGACATCTGTCAACGGCAAAATTTTCAGGATCAAGGTCATAATTGTGCAGAACTTGACCTTTGTTAGGTAACTTAACCTCAAAACGTAACCTTTCTTATATCTCAGCAACCCCTTCTTGAATTTTTCTGAAACTTTGTCAGATGTATTGTTTGGGCATGGGACATCTGTCAACGTCAAAATGTTCAGGGTCAACGTCATAATTGTGCAGAACTTGACCTTTGTTAGGTAACTTAACCTCAAAACTTAACCTTTCTTATATCTCAGCAACCTCTGCTTGAATATTTCTAAAACTTTGTCAGATGTATTGTTTGGTCATGGGACATCTGTCAACGTCAACATTTTCAGGGTCAAAGTCATAATTGTGCAGAACTTGACCTTTGTTAGGTAACTTAACCTCAAAACTTAACCTTTCTTATATCTCAGCAATCCCTTCTTGAATTTTTCTGAAACTTTGTCAGATGTATTGTTTGGGCATGGGACATCTGTCAACGTCAAAATGTTCAGGGTCAACGTCATAATTGTGCAGAACTTGACCTTTGTTAGGTAACTTAACCTCAAAACTTAACCTTTCTTATATCTCAGCAACCTCTGCTTAAATATTTCTAAAACTTTGTCAGATGTATTGTTTGGTCATGGGTCATCTGTCAACGTCAACATTTTCAGGATCAAGGTCATAATTGTGCAGAACTTGACCTTTGTTAGGTAACTTAACCTCAAAACGTAACCTTTCTTATATCTCAGCAACCCCTTCTTGAATTTTTCTGAAACTTTGTCAGATGTATTGTTTGGGCATGGGACATCTGTCAACGTCAAAATGTTCAGGGTCAACGTCATAATTGTGCAGAACTTGACCTTTGTTAGGTAACTTAGCCTCAAAACTTAACCTTTCTTATATCTCAGCAACCTCTGCTTGAATATTTCTAAAACTTTGTCAGATGTATTGTTTGGTCATGGGACATCTGTCAACGTCAACATTTTCTGGGTCAAGGTCATAATTGTGCAGAACTTGACCTTTGTTAGGTAACTTAACCTCAAAACTTAACCTTTCTTATATCTCAGCAACCTCTGCTTGAATTTTTCTGAAACTTTGTCAGATGTTTTGTATGGTCATGGGACATCTGTCAACGTCAAAATGTTCAGGGTCAAGGTCATAATTGTGCAGAACTTGACCTTTGTTAGGTAACTTAACCTCAAAACTTAACCTTTCTTATATCTCAGCAACCCCTCCTTGAATTTTTCTGAAACATTGTCAGATGTATTGTTTGGTCGTGATACATTTGTCAACGTCATAATTTTCAGGGTCAAGGTCATAATTGTGCAGAACTTGACCCTTTCTTATATCTCAGCAACCCCTGCTGGAATTCTTCTGAAACTTTGTCAGATTTATTGTTTGGTCATGGGACATCCATCAACGTCAAAATTGTCAGTGTCAAGGTCATACTTGTGCAGAACTTGACCTTTGTTAGATAACTTAACCTCAAAACTTAACCTTTCTTATATCTCAGCAACCTCTGCTTGAATTTATCTGAAACTTTGTCAGATGTATTGTTTGGTAATGGGACATCTGTCAACGTCATAATTTTCAGGGTCAAGGTCATAATTGTGCAGAACTTGACCCTTTCTGATGTATTGTTTGGTCATGGGACATCCATCAACGTCAACATTTTCAGGGTCAAGGTCATAATTGTGCAGAATTTGACCTTTGTTAGGTAACTTAACCTCAAAACTTAAAACTTTCTTATATCTCAGCAACCCCTGCTGGAATTCTTCTGAAACTTTGTCAACGTCAACATTTTCAGGGTCAATGTCATAATTGTGCAGAACTTGACCTTTGTTAGATAACTTAACCTCAAAACTTAACCTTTCTTATATCTCAGCAACCCTTGCTGGAATTTTTCTGAAACTTTGTCAGATGTATTGTTTGGTCATGGGACATCCGTGTCAACATCAAACTTTTCAGGGTCGAGGTCATAATTGTGCAGAACTTGACCTTTGTTAGGTTACTTAACCTCAAAACTTAAGCTTTCTTATATCTCAGCAACCCCTTCTTGAATTTTTCTGAAACTTTGTCAGATGTATTGTTAGGTCATGGGACATCCGTCAACGTTGTAAAAACTTACTATCATAATCATAGTGATTGCAATTATTTACAATTTTATGTAGTATTATTGATCACTCTTTACTTCATGTGTGAATAAATATATTAAGATATATACACATGTAGTGAGTTTATTATTTATCATGACATGTTGATAACAATGCATTGACAGACACTTACTTTTTCACATTTTATCAACTTTACTTTCTTTTTGCATAGTGATACCATTTAATATCTGATTTTCTTAGAATGGCGAGATACCCTCAGCCCGAGGTCTTGTTTACAAATCTTGTCTAAAAGCAGAAGGCCAAGGCCTTTGATATTTGGTATGTAGCTTCATCTAGTGGACTTCTACCAAGATTGTTCAAATTATAGCCCTGGGGTAAAAAATTACCCATTCCCGGGGGTCACTTGTTTTACATAGACGTATAGAGATTTTTTTTAAAAATCTTCTTGTCTAAAAGTAGAAGGCCAAGGCCTTTGATATTTGGTATGTAGCTTTATCTAGTGGACCTCTTCAAAGATTGTTCAATTTATAGCCTGGGGTCAAAAATGACTCCTCCCTGGAGGTCACTTGTTTTACATAGACTCTTATAGGGAAAAAGCTTTAAAAATCTTCTTGTCTAAAAGGAGAAGGCCCAGGCCTTTGATATTTGGTATGTAGCTTCATCTATTGCACCTGTATTAATCTTGTCCAAATTATAGCCCTTTGATAAAAAATGGCCCCACCCCGGGGGTCACTTGTTTTACGAAGACTAGTATAGGGAGAAACTTTAAAAATCATTTTGTCTGAAGGTAGAATGTCGAGGCTTTTGATATTTGGTATGTAGCTGCATCTAGTTGCAAGATTATTTAAATTATAGCCCTGGGGTAAAAAATAGCCCCATCCCATCCCGGGTCACTGGCTGAAAGCCAGTCAAGCTTATGTCATGGCGAATTGTCCGTCGTGCGTTCGTGTGTGTGTGCATGCGTACATGCGTCCGGGCGTCCGTTAACTTTTTGCTTCAAACGACTTCTTCTCCCTAACCACTTGGCCAATTCGGATGTCCTCTCCTAAATTCCTTCAAATTGGTTGGATCCATGCAAAATTCTGGTTTCCATGGCAACCAAAAGAAACAAATAGTGTAAACTCAAAAAAATCTTCTCCTCCAAAAGTGTCAGGCCGATTTTCAGATAATTTTGTAGAAATGTTCCTAAAGTGACCCTCTATCAGATTCCTTCAAGCAAAGTTGATTGGTCCAAAAACATGGACGCCAGGGGGCGGGGCTATTTTGCCTTATATGGCTATAGTGAAAACTTGAAATATCGATATCGTTATAGAGCGGCTGTTTGCATAACGCTTTCAATAATACAACAATAGACAGATAAAAAAAATCGATATCCGGTGTAATTATTGTGTGTATAGGGAAATACTATAAAAATTCTTGTCTAAAAGTTGATATTTGAAATCTAACTGCATTTAGTGGACCTTTACCAAGATTGGTCAAATTATAGCCCTGGTGTTAAAAATGGCCCCACCCTGGGGATCACTTATTTTACATAGACTCGTTTATGTAAACACTTTAAAAATATTCAGGTGATCGATTTAGGGCCATCTTGGCCCTCTTGTTTGAAAGTCCTTGTCTAGTATTAAGAAAATTGAATAAGAGTCTTACTTCAGTGATCCCCTACTTAATTTGTTCAAGCCGTATTGATTGGTTATAAAATCATAGCAACCAGGCGTCTTCATAAAAGGGGTAAATTGAATTTTTAGCTACAAATGACAACTCCTACCATTCCACTACAAAATACCCAAACATTAAAATCCTTTTCTCCATAATCTGCTTGTCAGATCATTTAGCAGGTTTGTAGAACTTTGAGTGACCATCTACAAAAGCTGTTCAAGCCATATTGATTTCGTTGACAAACAGGGCAGCTAGGCGGCACAGGAAAGGTGCACAATGATAAAACTTTATAATTCCATTCTTGTTAGATTTCAAGATACTTATGGCTTTTACTGATAAGCTATTTCTTTAATAGTGTCCACTTCTTGCAGTTTCATTTGCACTCCTGATTAAATTTCCACAGATATTTGCAGTTAAACATTTGCGACTAATTTACTATCATTGATCGATTTAGGGTCATCTTGGCACTCTTGTTTTCTTTTGTCACTATTTTTAGCTCACCTGAGCACGAAGTGCTAAAGTTATTGCGATCTCCTTTTGTCCAGCGTGCGTCGTTCGTCGTCCGTCAATATCTTCTCCTATGTAACCAGTAGGTCAATTGTGATGACACTTCACAGAAAGCATCCTCTCAATGTTCTCACCAGAATTCCTTAAACAATTTGGGATCCATGCATAATTCTGGTTTCCATGGCAACCAATCGAAAAGAACTTAAAATATTTTCTTCTCCTAAACTGGTTGGCCGATTTTCAAATAATTTTGTAGAAACGTTCCTTGGGTGACCCTCTACCAGATTCCTTCAAGTCATGTTGATAGGTCAAAAACATGGTCGCCAGGGTGCGGGGCCTTTTTGCCTTATATCGCTAAAGTGGAAACTTAAAAAATCTTCTTCTCCAAAAGTTTCAGGCCGATTTTCAAATAATTTTGTAGAAAGGTTCCTTGGGTGACCCTCTATCAGATTCTTTCAAGCCATGTTGATTGGTCGAAAAACATGGCCCCTAGGGGGCGGGGCTATTTTGTCTAAAATGGCTATATTGAAAACTGAAAAAATCTTCTCCTCCGAAAGTGTCAGGCCGATTTTCAAATAATTTTGTAGAAATGGTCATAGGTTGACCCACTATCAGATTCCTTCATGCCATGTTGATGGCTAAAAAGAAATGGCCACCACTGGCGTATAATAACTCAAAACACACAACTAAGTTCATAAGATATTTAATACACAGTCTGTCAGCATAGTGAGCCGACGGCTATGCCGGTCTACCACAATAGTCTAACTCCCTTCTTTATATAGAGCCTTCTTAACTCTTACATAAACGGCGACCTGTGTATTCTTGACAGGTGGTTACGTATATCGTAGACAGTTATTACATTAAGATGTAACCTGTCATTCAGAATACTTCATATATACGTGAACACCCCGTCCTAAATAAGAATAATATCCATTATTCTACACCACAGGCTGGGGCTATTTTGCCTTATATGGCTATAGTGAAAACTTAAAAAATATTCTCCTCCGAAAGTGTAAAGCCGTTCTTCAAATAATTGTGTAGAAACGTTCCTAGGGTGACCCTCTATCAGATTCCTTCCAGCCATGTTGATTGGTCGAAAACTATGGCCGCCATGGGGCGGGGCTTATATGGCTGAAGTAAAAAAATAAAAAAATAAAAAATATTCTCCTCCGAAAGTGTCAAGCCGTTCTTCAAATAATTTTGTAGAATTTTGTAGAAACGTTCCTAGGGTGACCTTCTATCAGATTCCTTCAAGCCAGGTTGATTGGTCGAAAACTATGGCCGCCATGGGTCGGGGACTTATATGGCTGAAGTAAAAATCAGTCTGCTGCAGAGGCATTAATAAGCGTCTATATGAGGGATAGGTTTAACAGTGATAATTAAGTACACAAGTCAGTCAGTGCGAGCGTCTATTAATAGATACTGGATGTTCCGTAAATTGCAAATGGCTGTACCGCCGAGTATGAGGGTAAACAAACCCGGAGAAGATACAAACTCGTAAATGAACTATAAATCGGGTTTTAATTATACATCACTTATGTTTTCAACTCGACCATTCAGACGTTGGGTATGGGTGTTGTGTCCCTGGCAGGCCGAAAATGTAAAATATATTGTGCCCTTTCAAATTTCAACGGGTCTATGGTCTAAGACAAAAAGGCCAATAACTTTTGATTATGAAAGTCAATATGTAATATTGAAATTCACAATTTTATCAAAAACAATGCTATTTTTCACAATTTCCCTGGTACCGGACCCATTCACAATTAAGGATTTAGATCTGTAATGCTTTTGGTAAAATTTGCCTTTCACCGTGATCACTCGTAACCTTCCGATACGTATTTCCGCCAGACGTAAAATAGTCTGTAGTAGTTAAATATAGTACAACAAGTTTCCCCCCCATTTCAAGCAAGCTATGGCCCTTTATTACTTAGAAATTCTGGTTAAAGGTTTGCGTGCAACTAAATTAAAAGTCCAGTCTAGACAGGACCATATCTCAGTATTAACTTGATGCATTGCATTGAAACTTTATACAACCCTTCCCAACTATCACACCTATGTATATTAGATAACTCTATCCTGCATTTTATGCAAGTTATGACCTTTTGTATGCCCACTTCAAGAAAGAGATTGATTGATTGATTGATTGGGGTTTAACGCCGTTTTTAACAGTTTCATATCACGGCGTCCAGTTCACCTACTCATGTGTTTCCTGGTGTTCTCACACCAGTACTCCACACAACAATCTTCCCAAGCAACTGGCTGCTTTTCCACATAGACTTAGCCCATTGGTGGAAGACGAATGACGCATGTCCCAATGTTCAAGGAAGAGGGTTATATTGCTTTGAACATGTCGGTTGGTATGTTGGTCGGTCCGTCGGTAGACCAAAGCTTGTCTGAGTGATAACTCAACGATGCCTGTACCTATGGTCCTCAATCTTGACTTGGCGGTTGGGGATGACAATTAGACGAACACTATTGATTTTAAGATCATTTGGTCAAAGGTCAAGGTCACAGTGACCTTGAACCTGAAAAGCTTGTCCGAGTAATACTCGACATTGCCTGCACCCATGGCTCTCAAACTTTACTTGGAGGTTGGGTATGACCAGTAGACGAACCCTATTGATTTTGAGGTCATCAGATCAAAGGTCAAGGTCACAGTGACCTTCAACTTGAAAAGCTTATCCAAGTGATTACTCGACATTGCCTGCACCCATTGCCCTCAAACTTGACATTGAGGCTTTGGGTGACCAGTAGATGACCCCTATTGTTTTTAAGATCATTTGGTCAAAGGTCAAGGAGGTCACAGTGACCTTGAACCTGAAAAGCTTGTCCGAGTGATAACTTGATAACATGACATGGAGGCTGAGGGTGCCCAGTAGATGACCTCTATTAATTATGAGGTCATCGGGTCAAAAATCTTCCAAATATTCCTGACAACATGCGCTCAGGGGGCGCATAATGTTTGACAAACATCTTGTTTAACTTAGAAATTCTGGTTAAAGTTTTGCTTTAGTTAAGAGTCCATATCTCAGTATTTACTTGATACATTGCATTGGAACTTTATACAACCCTACCCAACTATTACACCTATGTAGCTTATCAAGTAAGATAACTCCATCCTGCATTTTATGCAAGTTATGATCCTTTTTATACGCCCGTTTTGAAAAAACGGATCGTATTATAGATTTACCTGCGGCGTACGGGCGGGCGGGCGGCGTCCAGTATGTTGTCAGCTCAATAACTTTAGAAGCCTTTGTCCAATCATCACCATGGGATACTATCTCGGATAAGTTCGATAACTAGAAATATTGCTTTAGTCAATCAAGAGTTATCGCCCTTTAATTATAGAAATTACCCAAAATTGGTCTTGTCAGCTCAATAACTTTAAAAGCCTTTGTCCAATCATCACCAAATTCAGTCAGAAGGTGTATTGGCATAATATCTCGGACAAGTTCGATAACTAGCCATATTGCTTTAGTCAATAAAGAGTTATTGCCCTTTAATTATAGAAATTACCTAAAATTGGTCTTGTCAGCTCAATAACTTCAGACGCCTTTATCCAATCAATACCAAATTTGGTCAGAATGTGTATTGGCATAATATCTCGGACAAGTTTGATAACTAGCCATATCGCTTAAGTGAATCAAGAGTTATTGCCCTTATATTATACTAATTACCTAAAATTAGTATTGTCAGCTCAATAACTTTAGAAGCATTTGTCCAATCATCACCAAATTTGGTCAGAATGTGTATTGGCGTAATATCTCGGACAAGTCTGATAACTAGCCATATTGCTCCAGTCAATCGAGAGTTATATCCCGTTGATTATAGAAATTCCCTAAAAATGGTATTGTCAGCTAAATATCTTGTGAAGCCTTTATCCGATCATCACCAAATTTAGACAATATGTTGATGGGCAGAATGTCTTGGTCAGGTTTGATAACTTACAACATTATCTTAGTCACTACAAAATTATGTCCCTCGAAATGGCCAAAACTGTACTAACAGTGTCTGCTCTGTAAGTTTGGCTGATGTACAACCAATCATCGCTATACTTGGTCTCAAAATAACAGGACGGGCGTATTTTGTGACATTTGGCGCTCTTGTTTAACTTAGAAATTCTGGTTAAAGTGTTGCATGCAACTTAAATGAAGAGTCCATATCTCAGTATTTACTTGATGCATTGCATTAAAACTTTATACAACCCTACCCAGCTAAAACACTTATGTAGATTATCAAGTTAGATAACTCTTTCCAGCATTTCATGCAAGTTATGGCCCTTTATTTACTTAATGCATTATATTGACACTTTCTACAATGCTTCTCAACTACCACACCTATGGAAATAATCAAGTTTGATGACTCTATCCTGCATTTAATGCAAATTATGGCTCTTTTTGACTTAGACATTCTGGTTAAAGTTTTTCATACAACTTAATTAAGAGTCCATATCGCAGTATTTACTTGATGCATTGCATTGAAACTTTATACAACCCTACCCAACTACACCACATATGTAGATTATCAAGTGAGATAACTCTATCCAGCATTTCGTGCACGTTATGGCCCTTTCTTACTTAAAAATTATGGTTAAAGTTTTGCGTGCAACTACATTAAGAGAACATATCTTAGTAACTACTTGATACTTGAAACTTTATACAACCGTTCCAAACCATCACACCTATGTATCCAATCAAGTATGATAAGTCTATCCAGTATATTTTGCAAATTATGGCCCTTTATGACATTCTGGTTAATGTTTTGCATGCAACTACATTAGAGTCCATATCTCAGAAACTTAAATAAGCGGTGGAATAGTAAGTTCCTCTACTTAATTTGTTCAAGCCGTATTTATTGGTTACAAAATCATAGCAACAGGCGTCATCACAAAAGGAGTGAATTGAACGTTTGTTTAGCTACAAATGGCAACTCTACCATTCCACATGACCAATTTCAACTTAACCGCACAGGAACGTTCCTTTGTTGGTCCTCTTTCAAAATTGTCCAAAGACTTACATTCTGTGTAGAACTTTGGTTGGCGCAGCATCCGAAATGGAGAAAAATACCCAAACTTTAAAATCCCTTTCCTGCATAATCTGCTTGTACGCTTCAAGAGTATTTGGTAGAAATGTTCTTAGAGTGACCCTCTACAACAATTGCTCAAACCATATTGATTTCTTTGAAAACAGGACAGCAAGGCGGCATCAGGTAAGGCGCAAAATGACAAAACTTTATAGTTCCATTCTATTTTAAGTTCTTGTTAGATTTCAAGACAGAAATGCTCTTTACAAATAAGCTATTTTACTATGTCTTTATCAGCGTCCACTAACGTCAAATCATAACATTACGTGACATTTTCTTGGCTATAGAAAGCATGCAGGAAAATAAGGACCAAAATATTAAACACAATGAAATATGACATTTTTCACCTGAATGTTTGTGGTGGTTCTGAATTTAAATAAATTATATTTTAAACTTCTAAATCATATATTATACTACAACATTTATGGACGCTATTATAAGCACTAAAGAAATAAAAAATGGATTGTGTCATTATTTGAAAAGAATGAATAATCTGCCAATAAGAAATTTAAACAAATGCATTCTGAAAATGTCATGTAAATACCTTCACAATTTAAAACAGTTACTTGGTAAGTTATTGCGCGGATGCATCAGCACCAGTGCATATATTGGTTGTGAAAAAACTATCATTGGTTCAATGGGCTTGCGCATGCGCCGTATTTTACCGTCAGCTCTCGGATATTTTCGTAGCAGTTCGTCACTGGACTGGTTCTCAAATATTGGTTATGCCGGGTACATAAGTAGGTAACTAGGCCAAATTGAAAGAAAATATTTAGAACACTCTGGAGGCCGCATTTTTTGCTTCAACAGTTTGAAATATTTACAGAATGTTTGTCTGAATGATATATCGGTCAAGTTTGAAACTCCGCCATATTGTGTCAGAAACTAGGTCATTAGGCCAAATTGAAGAGAAATATTGTTAACACTCTGGATGGTGCATTTTTAATTTGAGCATGTTGAAACTTTATCAGAATGTGTCTTGATGATATGAAGGTCAAATTCAAACATGGGTCATGTCTGGTAAAAAAATAGGTCACTAGGTCAAATTGAAGGACAATCTTGTTAACATTCTACAGGCCACGATTCTGTCTTCAGCAGCTTGAAATTTGGATAATATATATGTCAAGCTCGAATATGGGTCATATTTCAACTAGGACACTAGGCCAAATTGAAGGAAAATCTGTAGAAGTTGCTTTTTTCGCTAAAGCCGCTTGAAATTTGGTCGGAATGTTTATCTGAATTGTATCAAGGTCAAGTTCGAATATGGGTCATGCCACGGTAAAAACTAGGTCACTTGGCCAAATTGAAGGGAAATCTTGTTAACACACTGGATGCTGCATTTTTAATTTGAGCATGTTCAAACTTAATCAGAGTTTTTGTCTTGATGATATCTAAGCTAAGTTCGAATATGGGTCAGGTCAGGTCAAAAAATAGGTTACTAGGCCAAATTGTAGAACAATCTTGTTAACACTATAGAGATCCCATTTTTGACTTGAGCAGCTTGAGCAGCTTGACATTTTGTCAAAAAAATTGTCTTGATGATATTGCCATTGGCTCTGAAAGAGTCTTAAATAGCCCATTTTCAGGTGAGCGATCCAGGACCTCATGACCCTCTTGTTTTGATTAGCAGACAAGAAACAGTCCATACATTTTACTATTTAAGACATTTATACAATAACGTTTTATGCGAACATAAATCAAGACGTGTCTTTTAATTTAGAAAAGAAAGTTCAGTAATGTGGAGCAACTACGAAAAAAGAGAAAATTACTTTATTTGACTAAACAAAACAGAATTCGACGTGATTTTGTCCCGATTTTGACACATTATTTATAGTCTGCTGCAAGTCTAACAGGGAGGCGCATTATTACTCATTTGTCTTCGTAAATAACAGAAAAACATAAATGCGAGTCAAAATAAAGAAACTGCAAATACTTAAAACATCAAAATATTTATTTATTTTATCACAGAATTAAGATTCTATTATTTCAAGACAACTTATGAACAGTTTAAACACTTGGACTATACTATCTATAATCTCGGGTTCAGCAGCTATACATTAAACAACCCCCCGAAGTAAATGGTTGATATGAAGGTGAATACCAGATTGTTTAATGGATTAAACAGAGTGGTGAACAGAAAAACAACAACAATTTAGGGCAATCCAAAATGTAAGTATGCATAGTACTGTAACCCTTGAAGAAGAAGTGTTGATCAATGCACATATCCAATGTGTAACTACATGTAGGTCTTCTTAAGTAAGTGTGTAGTCCAACGTTATACATATGTATGTGCTTTTTTCCCATGTACCGCATGTCTTGTTTTCTTTTCAGTACTTAACAGATCTTTTTCCGCAAAGACGTAAAGGAAAACCTATCAAGACACAGGGTGATGATGTCCGTTCAAAGACAATTCACACTGTAGAACAAGTATGTGTTTGACCGAGTAATGAAAGCAAACAGAACATGTATCATACTTGAAACATACATTATCAGCGTGATGTTTATGGACATGTTTGTCAGAAAATCATTTGAATTCAGCATTAAAGATAACAAACTGAAGACAAAATGTTTATCAGTGATTTTTGTCAATATCGATGCAAATAGAAAATCGTCTTTATTGTAGATATTTATTCTTCAATTTGAAATATTGCGAGATGTTTAATACAATCGCATTCTGATAATAGAAACCTGCCTAGTTCTGGTTAAATTATTATCCATATTATTTCCCATGTCTTTGTTTTTCTTTAAAGACTAAACCCGGAATGGCAAAATCATGAAGTAAATCAATTCACCACACTGACTGATAAAAAAACTTAATGCTTACACAGCACGTTTTAATGTGCTTCGGCCTTCCACAAAAGTGACCATTTAACAGGAATAATAAAAGTGTTTTAAATTGTGATATTCATAGGGTATTGCAAAGGGATATATCTTATCAATGTGATAGTTGTAACAATGAGTGCAAACAGTAAGGTGTTATCAATACACACGAGAATGAATACTGGAAAAAACTCTTACGAATGTGAATTTTGTGAACATGTATGCCAACGGAAAGATGATTTAATCAAACACAAGATAATTCATACTGGAGAAAAACCTTATCAATGTTATGTTTGTGAATATGCATGCAGAGAGAAAGGTAATTTAATCCATCACAAGAAAATTCATACTGGAGAAACACCTTATCAATGTAATGTTTGTGAATATGCATGCAAACAGAAAGGTCATTTAATCAGACATAAGAGAATTCATGCTGAAGAAAAACCTTATCAGTGTAATGTTTGTGAATATTCATGCAGAAAGAAATGTAATTTAATCAGACATAAGCTAATTCATACTGGAGAAAAACCTTATCAATGTAATGTTTGTGAATATGCATGCACACAGAAAAGTCATTTAATCAGCCATAAGAGAATTCATACTGGAGAATATATTTCTGTAGAAAAACATTATCAATGTAACGTTTGTGAATATGCATGCACACAGAAAAGTAATTTAATCAGCCATAAGAGAATTCATACTGGAAAAAAACCTCATCAGTGTGATGTGTGCGAATATGCATGCAGGAGGAAAAGTAATTTAATCAACCACAAGAGAATTCATACTAGAGAAACACCTTATCAGTGTAATGTTTGTAAATATGCATGCAAACAGAAAGGTCATTTAATCAGACATAAGAGAATTCATGCTGACGAAAAACCTTATCAGTGTAATGTTTGTGAATATTCATGCAGAGAGAAATGTAATTTAATCAGACATAAGATAATTCATACTGGAGAAAAACCTTATCAATGTAATGTTTGTGAATATGCATGCACACAGAAAAGTAATTTAATCAGCCATAAGATAATTCATACTGGAAAAAAACCTCATCAGTGTGATGTGTGCGAATATGCATGCAGGAGGAAAAGTAATTTAATCAACCACAAGAGAATTCATACTGGAAAAAAACCTTATAAATGTAATGTTTGCGAATATGTATGCAAACAGGAAAGTCATTTAATCAGCCACAAGAGAATTCATACTGGAGAAAAACCTTATAAATGTAATGTTTGCGAATATGCATGCAAACAGAAAGGTCATTTAATCAGACATACGAGAATTCATACTGAAGAAAAACCTTATCAGTGTAATGTTTGTGAATATGCATGCAGAGAGAAATGTAATTTAATCAAACACAAGAGTATTCATACTGGAGAAAATATTTCTGTAGAAAAACCTTATCAGTGTAATGTTTGTAAATATGCATGCAAACAGAAATGTAATTTAATCAGACATAAAATAATTCATACTGGAGAAAAACCTTATAAATGTAATGTTTGTGAATATGCATGCACACAGAAAAGTCATTTAATCAAACACAAGAGAATTCATACTGGAGAATATATTTCTGTAGAAAAACATTATCAATGTAACGTTTGTGAATATGCATGCACACAGAAAAGTAATTTAATCAGCCATAAGAGAATTCATACTGGAAAAAAACCTCATCAGTGTGATGTGTGCGAATATGCATGCAGGAGGAAAAGTAATTTAATCAACCACAAGAGAATTCATACCGGAGAAAAACCTTATCAGTGTAATGTTTGTAAATATGCATGCAAACAGGAAAGTCATTTAATCAGCCACAAGAGAATTCATACTGGAGAAAAACCTTATAAATGTAATGTTTGCGAATATGCATGCAAACAGAAAGGTCATTTAATCAGACATACGAGAATTCATACTGAAGAAAAACCTAATCAGTGTAATGTTTGTGAATATGCATGCAGAGAGAAATGTTATTTAGTCAAACACAAGAGTATTCATACTGGAGAAAATATTTCTGTAGAAAAACCTTATCAGTGTAATGTTTGTAAATATGCATGCAAACAGAAATGTAATTTAATCAGACATAAGATAATTCATACTGGAGAAAAACCTTATCAATGTAATGTTTGTGAATATGCATGCACACAGAAAAGTAATTTAATCAGCCATAAGATAATTCATACTGGAAAAAAACCCCATCAGTGTGATGTGTGCGAATATGCATGCAGGAGGAAAAGTAATTTAATCAACCACAAGAGAATTCATACTGGAGAAAAACCTTATCAGTGTAATGTTTGTAAATATGCATGCAAACAGGAAAGTCATTTAATCAGCCACAAGAGAATTCATACTGGAGAAAAACCTTATAAATGTAATGTTTGCGAATATGCATGCAAACAGAAAGGTCATTTAATCAGACATACGAGAATTCATACTGAAGAAAAACCTTATCAGTGTAATGTTTGTGAATATGCATGCAGAGAGAAATGTAATTTAATCAAACACAAGAGTATTCATACTGGAGAAAATATTTCTGTAGAAAAACCTTATCAGTGTAATGTTTGTAAATATGTAGCACACAGAAAAGTCATTTAATCAGCCATAAGATAATTCATACTGGAGAAAAGCCTCATCAGTGTGATGTTTGTGAATATGCATGCGGGGAAAAAAGTACGTTAATCAACCACAAGAGAATTCATACTGGAGAAAGACCTTATAAGTGTAATGTTTGTGAATATGCATGTAAACAGAAAGGTCATTTAAACAGACATAAGCGAATTTATACTGGAGAAATATCTTATCAGTGTAATGTTTGTGAATATGCATGCAGAGAGAAATATATTTTAATCAAGCACTCGCTAATTCATACTGGCGTAAACCCTTCTAAAACTGAGGAAAACCATAATGCTGATGACCAACCAAAGACATCTGTGTTTGGATATGACAGTAAAGAACGCTTAAAGGGACATGGTATAATAGACATAAACGAGCAACCTTATCAATGTGACTTTTGTGGATATGAGTGTAATGCTAAAGATGATATGATTATACATATAAAAGGACACTATAGTTAGACACAATTCCCGTTGTAAAATGTTGAATACATTGTTTTATACGAATTAATGAGACAGTCTCGGTAGTGATGAGGTAAGAGCTTCCACCTTTAGTGGTTGTGACATACCAAATACATTAAACATGGTAGTAATGGCTTTCCTCCTTGGCGCTGAGATATGCAAGATTGTTTTTAGATAGATGGAATTGTTTTAGTTCTGCAAATGTTTGAGTTCTGCAAAAGTTTGAAACCATTTTTAACCAGCTTTCTTTTATATAAAGAATGTTGTCAATTGTCCTTCATCTTGCTTAAGATAAACATATAGCAAAACCTTACGCTAGAAAGCTAGTTGACTGAATAAATGGTTCTCTTTACTTGTTTTAAACGATATCTTTGAAATTCTGAAAACGGATTTAACAAACCAATTTAATTTGAAGAAAAAGAGTCACCAGAGAAATGTAAATATTATTTAAATAGATTTTAAGTTTAGACAATGTAATCGTACTTATGATGAATATGTAGCATACGGATATTATTGATAGTTTGATACATGAACTTGCTTTTTGTTTTTAATCATTTTAGCTAAATGCTCAAGTTGATCTATTTAGACCACTTTTTGTCCGCCGTCGGTCGCTGCCGTCGTCAATTTAAACTTCAGACGACTTCTCCTACTAGAAGAAAACAGGCCAATGTTTTCTCTTTCATTTATAGAGAGTTTTCTTAACTCTGACTAAATGTTTTCAAAGCCGTCTGCTGCAGATTTGTGGTATAATGAAAATGGCTAACTTTAACACGCTCCTGTTCTGTTCAAATGACAATAGACACTGTTTTTCACATTTTATGGTCTGCAGTTCAACGAGTCACCACCAAAGGCATCGTTTTGCTAACAATCTTTCTGCTGGAAACAAATATTGTTAGACTTGTGCCACCAGTTTAGAGCAAGGCCAGCCGGCGCATATATGCGGTGTCTGACCACGATCTTTACGTTTGACTGCTCAACTCAAAATAATTTGGTAATATACCAAAAATTGGTTAATCGGACTTTTTCAAAGGCAAAGGTTTTAAGCTGTACACGTTCATTAAAAAAAATCAGCATTGAAATAGTTACGGGTGGATAACTGTTTATCAAACAATAAACATTAAGATCATACTGGCAAATGTTGTTTAACCTTAATTCCGCTTGCACATGCATTTTGACTTATATGCAACAGACGACTTTCGAAAGCATTGTGACTTAAAGAGGAAATTGCGTATAATTAGTGATTGGTCGAAAAATATGGCCTATAGTGGGCGGGGCTATTTTGCATTATATGGCTAAAGTGAAAACTTAAAAAATCTTTTCCTCCGAAAGTGTCGGGCAGATTTTTAAATAATTATGTAGAAACGTTCCTTGGGTGACCCTCTATCAGTTTCATTCAAGCTATGGTGCTTGGTCGAAAAAAAAAAAGATTTAATTTTTGAATAATGGCAGTGGAGCAATACTAGCCCTCTTGGGCCTCTTGTTTTAAATTTCCGCACATTATAGATTGTTAATACGTTTTATCTCACTTTAGCACAAAGTGCTCAAGATGAGTTATTTTGATTAACCTATGTCTGTCGTGTGGCGTTAGTGTGCGTCCGTCAGCATCTTCTCCTCAGTAACCAGTGGATCAATTTGGATGAAACTTCAAGGCAAGCATCCTCTAATTGTACTCTCCAGATTTCATTCATTTTTATGTCACCAGAGCACGAAGTGCTCAATGTGAGTTTATGTGATCGCCTTTTGTCCGTCGTCCGTTGTCAACATTTGCTTGTTAAAACTATATAGGCAACATTTTGCATCCAAGCTTCATGAAAGTTTATCAGAATATACATCTCCATTAAGTCTAGTCCAAGTTCGAAACTGGGTCATGTGTGATCACAAACTATGTCACTAGATCAAATTAAATTAAAATCTTGTTAACACTCTGGAAGCTGCATTTTAAACTTGAGCGTGTTGAAACTTTGTCAGAATGTTGGTCTTAGTTATATCTAGGCCAAGTTCGAATATATGTCATGTCGGGTCAAAAACTAGGTCACTAGGCCTTATTGAAGGAATCTTGTTAACACTCTGGAAGCAGTGTTTTTGACGGGAACATGTTGAAACTTAATTAGTATGTTTATATTGATGATATCTAGGCTAAATTTTAATATGGGTCATGTCTAGTCAAAAACTAGGTCATTATGCCAAATTTAAGAGAAATCTTGGTAACACTATAGAGACCGCTTTTTTGACTACAGCAGCTTAAAACATTGTCAGAAGGTTTGTCTTGATTATATTTAGCCCAAGTTCTAATATAGGTAATTTCGTGTCAAAAACTAGGGTCACTAGGCCAAATTGAAGGAAGGTGCATTTTGGGCTTGAGCATGTTGAAACTTTGTCAGAATGTTTGTCTTGATGATATCTAAACATAATTTCATTTACAGTTGTGTTGAGACGTATTAACAATTCTTTGTAACAAACCCGTAAAAATCAATAAGCGTTGTCAGAAAATGCTTCCAGTTAACCAACATTGCCGCCAGCCAAAAACCTCATATTGCCATTGGCGCTGAGAGTGTTCAGTCTTAAATAGCCTATTCTCAGGTGAGCAATCCAGGGCCTCATGGCCTTTTTGTTTTTTTCGACCCATGCAGAATTCCATGGCAACCAAACCTACTTTTTTTTTGCAATTCTTCTTCTCATTTACTGGTTGGTCGATTTTCATTTTGTTTGTAGAACTGTCCCTGGGTAACAATCTATCAGATTCCTTCAAGCCATGTTGATTGATCAAAAAACATAGTCCCATGGGTGTGGGCTGTCATGCCTTATATGGCTGTCATGCCTTATATGGCTATAGTCAAACCTTTAAACATATTCTTCTGCAAAGGTCTCTGTCCGATTTCCAATTAATTTTGTAGCAATGTTTCATGGGTGTCCCTTTATCATTTTCCTCCAAAAGTCTCCGTCCGATTTCCAATTTGGTGACATTCTGATTTCGTAAAGCCATGGTAATTGGTCGCAAAATGGTTATAGAGAAATCATTCTTTATTGACCCCCTAACAGATTAAAAAATGTTAGTGTGGTAGGCATCCTAGTCACATTGCATAATTAAGGTGAGCGATACAGGGCCATATCATGGCCCTCTTGTTTTGTTTTTAGCTCACCACAGCACAAATTGTTCAAGATGAGTTGTCGTCAAGTAGGTCACTAGGCCAAATTTAAGGAAAATCTTGTTAACACTCTGGAAGCCACATTTTTGGCTTTAGCATGTTGACAATATGTCAGAATGTTTGTCTGAGTAATATCTAGGCCAAGTTCGAATATGGGTCATGGCCGGTCAAAAAATAGGTCACTAGGCCAAATTTAAGGAAAATCTTTACACTCTAGAAGCCACAGTTTGGATTGATCATGTTGAAACTTTGTCAGAATTATTGTCTTAGTGATATATAGACCAGGTTCGAATATAGGTCATGTCAGGTCAAAAACTAGATCATTAGGTCAAGTTTAAGGAAAATCTTGTTAACACTCTGGAAGCTGGATTTTAAATTTGAGCATGTTGAAACTCGATCAGGACGTTTGTCCTAATGATATCCAGGCCAAGTTTGAATATGGGTCATATCATGCCAAATATTAGGTCACAAGGCCAAATTGAAGAACAGTCTTGTTAACACTCTGGAAGCCTCATTTTTGGCTTGAGCATGTTGAAACTTTGTCAGAATATTTGTCTTGGTGATATCTAGGCTAAGTTCGAATATGGGTCAGGTCAGTTGAACAACTAGGTCACTGGGCCAAATTGTAGAACAATCTAGTTAACACTATAGAGATCGCATTTTTTGACTTGAGCAGCTTGACATTTTGTCAGAAGGTTTGTCTTGATGATATTACTATTGGCGCTGAAAGAACATGAGCATGAGAGAGTTATGTCTTAAATAGCCCATTCTCAGGTGAGCGATTCCATGGCCTCATGGCCCTCTTGTTTTAATAGAGAAGCGTTGAGAGGTAAATATATTAGTAGTTAATAATGCAAAGAATGTTTAGATGTGCAATCTGATTTTGATCTACCTTCTTCGCATATTGTATTTGAAGTGTATGAACACATGTCATTGTATGTCGCATGTAAGAAGATAGACGATAAACCTTTCCGAAAAGTGGAGCTACTGATCAGATTGAATAAGCACATAGTTCTATCTTTTTCTTAATTTATAGACTCGCACTAAGGTAACAACAGGAGAAATAAATAGTTATGAATTACAAATAGACGTTATTATTTATTATCCCCTCGGCATAGGTTAAAGGTCAAGGTCAAAATTGGACTGACTATTTTCCCATATCAACAACCTTGTTACCACTCTACACTGAACATCATTCGACCGATATTAACCAAACTTGGTATACAGTTAGTATATGGCAAGGTCTAGAAGCCTATTTTTTTCAAGGTCATAGGTTAAAGGTCAAGGTCAAAATTGGACTGACTATTCCCCATCAACAACCTTTTGACCACTCTACACTGAACATCCTTCCGCCAATATTAACCAAACTTGGTATACAGTTAGTATACAGTTAGTATATGGCAAGGTATAGAAGCCTATTTTTTCAAGGTCATAGGTTAAAGATCAAGGTCAAAATTGGACTTTGACTATTCCATATCAACAACCTTGTGACCACTCTACACTGAACATCCTTCGACTGATATTAACCAAGTAATTATATGGCAAGGTCTAGAAGTCTATTTATTTTCATAGCTTAAAGGCAAGGTCAAGGTTAGACTGATCACAAGAGAACTCGATGTGATGATTGAATACCGAGGGATGCATCCGCTTTGCGGTGCCCTTGTTTTAATTACGATGAAACCAGGAGTACACGACTATTGCCTTTGGCTTATATTGTCAATATATCAGTATAAACATCATTTATTGGTTATGGTTTAACGCTGATTTGAACATTTGTTCAGTTATATCACGGCGTTCAGTTCATATATATGTATGTGTGTCCTGGCTTTCTCACACCAATACTCCACACAAGTGTCTTATAAATCCACTGGCTGCTTCTTATAGGAAGAAAATATCTAGGAGCAGCGTCGTATAAAAGCGTAGCCCGAAACAGCGTTTCTATATGCCTAAAAGTGATTCGATGTTGGAATTGCAACAATATCTGGAGTGGAAGAAGAACGTTGATTAGTTTCCGTATAACATACGAACAAACGTAGTTTATTATCCCCTCGGCTAACGAAGTTTGGGATGGAGATATAGTAACGAGACAGTCCGTTCGTTCGTTCGTTCGTTCGTCCGTCCGTAACAACCTAGTGACCACTCTACACTAAACATCTTTCGATTGATCTTAACCAAACTTGGTTTACAGTTAGTAAATGGCAAGATCTAGATGCCTATTTATTTTCAATGTTAAAGGTCAAGGTCAAAATTGGACTTTGAATACCGAGAGGATGCATCCGCTTTGCGGTGCCCTTGTTTGTCTAAGTACGAGTATATCGAAAACAACAACATATTTCTCTTTGTCTGTTAGTATTAGATGTATTAAAGTCGACTGTACCAAGTGATGCATTGCTGTATTAACCTTCAAGTGAATATCAACTACCGCCGGTTTATTGAATGAATAATTATATTGTTACACGAAAAATACGACAGTTTTTGTCCTATTTATTCATCAATATTGTGTTCAGTTCCGTATAGCATATTCAGGGTTATGTTTCTATTAATTCAATGGCGGTCTATATCGTTTCCATCAGTATGTCAGTTATATGACGGCGACAATACTCGTATTCGTGATCCCATGTTGACTGACCAGTACTAAGCTAGAGAAATGTGTCTTGTCCATGGAAACTCCACCATGACCGCCACTAACGGGATCGAATCCGTATCACCCCGACTAAAATACCACTCATTTACATTTCTTCTACGTTGGAGACATTGTTAAAGGATAACATGGCAGATCGGTTGTTTTATACAAAGCTATCCTATAACAACAATATTGTGGGTACGGTGTGTAAGGTTATTTTACATGATAATTTAATAAATTGATTGTTTGATTTTTAACGCCCCTTTCAACAATTTTCAGTTATATTACGGCGTTTTCTGGGTAAGTTACCAGTACTACTGGACCATTTATTCTGACGACAGTCATTCAGTCGTAATGCTAAGCACACAATCAGAACGACAAGTAGGGCAGCCATTACTGTCATTTTGAAAGTCCTCAGTATAGATGTTAATAAAATAGAACAAATCGTACGTAATCACAGCGTATCCAAGGAGGGAAGCCATTACTTCTCTTCTGAATGTCCTCAGTATAGATGTTAATAAAATAGAACAAATCAAATGTAATCACAGCGTATCCAAGGAGGGCATTACTACCATTTTAAGTCTTTGATTTAGATTTTAATAAAATAGAACCAATCTAACGTTACCACAGCGAATCCAAGGAGAGCAGTCTTTACTACCACTTTAAAAGTATTTGGTATCGATTTTAATCAAATAGAACCAATCTTACGTTACCACAGCGTATCCATGGAGGGCAGTCTTTACTACCATTTTTAAAGTCTTTGGTATCAATTGTAATAAAAAAAGAACCAATCTTACGTAATCACAACGTATTCAAGGAAGGCAGCCATTACTACCATTTTTAAAGTCTGTTGTATAGATTTTAATAAAATAGAATCAATCTTACGGAATCACAACGTATTCAAGGAAGGCAGCCATTACTACTATTTTTAAAGTCTGTTTTATAGATTTTAATAAAATAGCACCAATCTTACGTATTCACAACGTATTCAAGAAGGGCAGCCATTACTACCATTTTTAAAGCCTTTGGTATATATTTTATTAAAATAGAACAAATCGTACGTAATCACAGCGTAACCAAGGAGGGCAGTCATTACTACCATTTTAAAAGTCTTTGATATAGATTTTAATAAAATAGAACCAATCTTACGTAATCACAACGTATTCAAGAAGGGCAGCCATTACTACCATTTGTAAAGCCTTTGGTATAGATTTGTTAACAAAATATAACATATCTTACGTAATCACAGCGTATCCTCTTCACTACACTATCTTTAAATCTTTCAATGCTGACCTTTTCTATTAAATATAGACTTGTCAGGCTTTGTATTTGAAAAGATCCATAACCAATTATAGTAATGATCAAGATAGACAGTTAGAGATGAGCAGTCGAAATGGGGTACGCAACATCATCAAGAGTTTCAATTTTATTTCCTTTTATAATCATACAAACAATTAATCAATTAAAATCTGTCATCCATAACACCAAAAAACACAGACTCGACATTTTCCAGGTGGGGAATAACTGAAATAGCATGTTGTATAATAGAGCATATTGTAGTTAATTGTAACTGTGTGCAAACTTGTAAGCTCCTTTTCGAAGAATGTTTTAATCGAGAATTCGATTTTTAGGCCTGTAGGAATTTTCTGTACGGGCCCTATTTAAGGAGGAACCCCTACCGGAAGTATAACAAGCCGATTTTTGGTGTTTTTAAGTAGGTTAATACCTGCTTCATATTAGGTAAGTTCTCGCAAGTAATCGCGGTCTTAGAAATACCGAAATGTTGAGCTTTTCCAAGAGGCCCAATTTTGTATTATTTTTTTTAGATAAAATTTAAATGTTTTTTTATGTACAGACGAAGCCATGATGTTCAAAATTTGTTATTTATGTGTTTTTACGTTAATTTCTTCTGCGCATGCGCAAATGTAGTTGAACGAGTACGGTTTAAATCGGTAAATAAGTTAATTAACACATATATCATGTTATTTCTTTACAAAATCATCTCAACATACACATCCGAAGCAAGACATACATTCAAGGGTTACTTGTGCCTTTCATATTTTCACCCATACTTTTATCCGTCTGTCCGTTCATTAATGCAACATTTCGATAAACACTTTTTTTTTTTTTTTGAAAAGGACAAACCACAAACTGATAGAAAAGTGAAATAGGGTGCATGGAAATACCGGAATGCACATTTGATGTACCGGAATGGACATTTGAAATACCGGAATGGACCTAATAGGTTTTAGTACGTTTGGAAATACCGGAATGGACCTAATAGGGTTAAGTACGTATGAATATACCGGAATGGACATGATAGAAGTTATGATGCTCGTAGTATCCAACAATATTTCTTAGTGGTACTGCTTATTAACCCTTTCCCTCATATAGACGCTTTCTGACGCCTCTGCAGCAGACGGCTTTTTGAAAACATAGTGACAAAAGAAGAAATTGCTCAAAACGAGCAATTTCTCCTTTTGACACGATGTTTTCCATTTTTAGTCATAGGTACTGGTTATCCATTCAATTAAAGAGATTTTCTATTTTTTGACAAAATATGATCAAAGTCGTCTGCTGCAGAATTGATGTATGAGAGAAAGCCCAAAGGGTTAACTCTTTTAACAAATAAGATAATTTAAAGATTGGTTGTTGATAACCACCAATTTGTAAACCACACATTTAATGACTTATGCAATGACTTTGATGGATGGCATAAGGTGGTTGTTACTTGGTATTTACATGTATAATTCATTTTTAGCTCCAATGGCTAAACCCTTTCCCTCATATAGATGCTTTCTGACGCCTCTGCAGCAGACGGCTTTTTGAAAACATAGTGACAAATGAAGGAATTGCTCAAAACAAGCAATTTCTCCTTTTGCCACAATGTGTTCTACCAATGTGCCTAAGGTGGTTGTTCGTGTCCCATTGGGACTGATGGTTAAGGTTTACCAGTTCATGTCAGTTGATTAAATACAATACCGATGTTTTGATTCAATCATCTTGAAAGCAAATAACGTAAATAACTTATAGATCATTGGGTTGTTCTAAAGATACTTGTCATATATATGTTTTTCCCTATTCTTAACTTACTACTTACAGCAATTATCCGTACACATGCGTCCATGGAAATTTACCAGTGAGTGGTTCATAGTGGGTTGTACTGCCACATGAAGTGGTTGAGCGTCTCCCTTGGGTTCGGGAGGTCATAAGTTCGATCCCCAGCCGGATCAAAATAAATACTTGAAAAAATAGTAGTAATGGCTGCCCTCATTGGCGCTCAGGGTTGCGAGGTTAGCAGTGTTTAGTATTGCGACTGACTCGATGGTGTCAGGATAAATGGACCAGTAATACTGGTAACTTAATCAGGAAACCGCTGTGATATGACTGCAAAATCTTTCAAAGCGGCGTAAAATATCAAACAATCAATTATCTGGTTTGAGTTATTGGGATTATACGCAGTTTTACAAAATACTTTTAATAAGTCCATTCCGGTGCATTCCAGTATTTCCATTGTCCATTCCGGTCCAATTCGGTATTTATATAAGTCCATTTTGGTCCATTTCAGTATTTCCATAAGTCCATTCCGGTATTCCCATATGTCCATTCCTGCCCATTTCGGCCAATTTCGGTCCCAGAAAAATGCGAAAAATAGTTTTACTCATTATGTAGTAAAACATTCTCCATTTTTGAGAAGAATATTATATCATAAATCCAAAAATGGATCACCTAGAGCCAAAGGCTTAAGGTGTCAGCTCTTCTGTTCACTTTCTGTCCGTCGTCTGTCGTTAACTTTTATAGTTTTAAACATCATCTCCTTCTTAACCACAGGACCAATTTCAACCAAACTTCACAGGAATGTTCCTTTGCTGGCCCTCTATCAAAATTGTTTAAAGATTTAAATTCCTTTGAAAACTCTGGTTGCCACGGCAACAAAAAAGGGGAAATTAACCAAAGCTTAAAAAATATTGTCTGAAAGTAGAAAGCCCATGCATTTGATATTTGGTATGTAGCATCATCTAGTGGACCTCTACAAAGACTGTTCAAATTTAAGCCCTGGGGTAAAAAATGGCCTCTCCCTTGGGGTCACTTGTTTTAAATAGACTAGTATAGGGAAAAAACTTTAAAAATCTTCTTGTCTAAAAGTAGATGGCCAAGGCCTTTGATATTTGGTAGGTAGCTTCATCTAGTGGACCTCTACAAAGATCGTTCAATTTATAGCCTGGGGTCAAAAATGACTCCTCCCCGGAGGTCACTTGTTTTACATAGACTCTTATAGGGAAAAAGCTTTAAAAATCTTTTTGTCTAAAAGGAGAAGGCCCAGGCCTTTGATATTTGGTATTTATTCATCTAGTGGACCTCTTCCAAGATTGTTCAAATTTAAGCCCTGGGGTTAAATATTACCCCTCCTCGGGGGTAACTTGTTTTACATAGACTCGTATAGGGATTTTTTTTTTAAAAATCTTCTTGACTAAAAGTAGAAGGCCAAGACCTTTGATATTTGGTATGTAGCTTCATCTGATGGACTTCTACCAAGAATGTTCAAATTATAGCCCTGCGGTCAAAAATTACCCATTCCCGGGGGTCACTTGTTTTACTGTTCAAATTTAAGCCCTGGGGTCAAAAATGGCCTCTCCCTTAGGGTCACTTGTTTTAAATAGACTAGTATAGGGAAAAAACTTTAAAAATCTTCTTGTCTTAAAGTAGAAGGCCAAGGCCTTTGATATTTGGTATGTAGCTTTATCTAGTGGACCTCTACAAAGATCGTTCAATTTATAGCCTGGGGTCAAAAATGACTCCTCCCCGGAGGTCACTTGTTTTACATAGACTCTTATAGGGAAAAAGCTTTAAAAATCTTTTTGTCTAAAAGGAGAAGGCCCAGGCCTTTGATATTTGGTATTTAGCTTCATCTATTGGACCTGTATTAATCTTGTTCAAATTATAGCCCTTGGATAAAAAATGGCCTCACTTGTTTCACGAAGACTGGTATAGGGAGAAACTTTAAAAATCTTCTTGTCTGAAGGTAGAATGTCGAGGCTTTTGATATTTGCTATGTAGCTTCATCTAGTTGACCTCTAGCAAGATTGTTCAAATTATAGCCCTGGGGTAAAAAATGAACCCATCCCGGGTCACTTGTTAGCTTCAGTAAGTTTACTGGCTGAAAGCCAGTCGAGCTTATGTCATGGCGAATTGTCATTCGTGCATGTGTGTGTGTGCATGCGTCCGGGTGTCCGTTAACTTTTTGCTTCAAACGACTTCTTCTCCCTAACCACTTGGCCAATTCGGATGTCCTCTCCTTAATTCCTTCAAATTGGTTGGATCCATGCAAAATTCTGGTTTCCATGGCAACCGAAAGAAAAAAATAGTGTAAACTCAAAAAATCATCTCTAAAAGTGTCAGGCCGATTTTCAAATAATTTTGTATAAATGTTCCTTAAGTGACCCTCTATCAGATTCCTTCAAGCAAAGTTGAATGGTCCTAAAAAAATGGCCGCCAGGGGGCGGGGCTATTTTGCCTTATATGGCTATAGTGAAAACTTGAAAAATCTTCTCCTCCGAAAGTGTTTGGCCAATTTCAATTATTTTTGTAGAAATGTTCTTTGGGAGACCTCTATCAGATTCCTTCAAGCCATATCTATTGGTCGAAAAAACATGGCCACCAGAGGGCGGGGCTATTTTGCCTTATATGTCTGTTTTGAGATTTAATTTTTGCCTAATGGCTGTGGAGCGATACTGGCCCTATAGGGGCTCTTGTTTCACATGATATTATACTTGTACACTGGGTATAAGGCTGGTCTTACTTGGCTCCCAAATTTTATTGCATGAAATATGTGGGAATAGAATGATAAATTATAAATTTTCAAAAACCTAACGTTTTCAACACCTTAATACGATCCGAGTAATAGATCTCCATTACTGCAATACAACTTTAATCCACATGTTTGCATAACGCTTTGTTCAACATTACAACAATAAAAAATCGATATCGTTATAGAGTGGCTGTTTGCATAACGCTTTCAATATTACAACAATAGACAGTTAAAAAAGTCGATATCGGGTGTAATTATTGTGTGTATAGGGAAAAACTTCTTGTCTAAGAGTTGATATTTGAAATCTTACTGCATCTAGTGGACCTCTGCCAAGATTGGTAAAATTATAGCCCTGGTGTTAAAAATGGCCCCACCCTGGGGATCACTTGTTTAACATAGACTCGTTTAGGTAAACACTTTAAAAATATTCAGGTGATCGATTTAGGGCCATCTTGGCCTTCTTGTTTAAAGTCCTTGTCTGATATTAAGCGGCGTTAAACTCCAAACAAACAAACAAACTGATATTAAGAAAATTGAATAGGAGTCTTACTTCAGTGGAATCTGCTGTGGTCGAGTGGTTAGCGTCGGGGATTTCGGAACCGGGTGTCCCGGGTTCGATCCCCAGTCGCGGCACCTCAGTCACGGTGGAGTGCCCTTGGGCAAAGCACATTTTCTAGCCTAGTACTGGTTTGTCTACCCGGGGATCATGAATAAGTGAACTGTCGCCGTGATATAACTGAAATAATGTTGAAAGCGGCGTAAAACCCCAATAAATAAATAAATAAACTTACTTCAGTGATCCTCTACTTAATTTGTTCAAGCCGTATTGATTGGTTATAAAATCATAGCAACCAGGCGTCTTCACAAAAGGGGTAATTTGAACTTTTAGCTACTTTTACTCCTACCATTCCACTAGACCAATTTCAACTTAACTTCAAAGGAATGTTCCTTTACTGGTCCTCTTTCAAAATAGTTCAAAGACTTACATTCTGTGTAGAACTTTGGTTACAAAATACCCAAACTTTAAAATCCTTTTTCTCCATAATCTGCTTGTCAGAGTATTTGGCAGAATTGTAGAACTTTGAGTGACCATCTACAAAAGCTGTTCAAGCCATATTGATTTCGTTGACAAACAGGGCAGCAAGGCGGCATCAGGAGAGGTGCACAATGACAAAACTTTAGAATTCCATTCTTATTTAAGTTCTTGTTAGATTTCAAGATACAAATGGCTTTTACTGATAAGCTATTTCTTTAATAGTGTCCACTTCTTGCAGTTTCATTTGCACTCCTGATTAAATTTCCAAGATATTTACAGTTAAATATTTGCTACTAATTTACTATCATTGATCGATTTAGGGTCATCTTGGCACTCTTGTTTTCTTTTGTCACTATTTTTAGCTCACCTGAGCACAAAGTGCTCAAGGTGAGTTATTGTGATCTACTTTTGTCCAGCGTCCGACTTGCGTCGTTCGTCGTCCGTCAATATCTTCTCCTATGTAACCAGTGGGTAAATTGTGATGACACTTCACAGAAAGCATCCTCTCAATGTCTCACCAGAATTCCTTCAAATTGTTGGGATCCATGCAGAATTCTAGTTTCCATGGCAACCAATCTAAAAAAACTTTTTTTCCTAAACTGGTTGCCTGATTTTCAAATAATGTTGTAGAAATGTTCTTTGGGTGACCCTCTACCAGATTCCTTCAAGTCATGTTGATAGGTCAAAAACATGGCCGCTAGGGGGCGGGGCCTTTTTGCCTTGTATGGCTAAAGTGGAAACTTAAAAAATCTTCTTCTCCAAAAGTGTCAGGCCGATTTTCAAATACTTTTGAAGAAATGTTCCTTAATAAGTGACCCTCTATCAGATTCCTTCAAGCAAAGTTGAATGGTCCTAAAAAAATGGCCGCCAGGGGGCGGGGCTATTTTGCCTTATATGGCTATAGTGAAAACTTAAATCTTCTCCTCCGAAAGTGTCAGGCCGATTTTCAAATAATTTTGTCGAAATGTTCCTTAAGTGACCCACTATCATATTCTTTCAAGCAATGTGATTGGTCGAAAAACATGGTCCCCAGGGGGGCTATTTTGCCTAATATGGCTTTAGTGAAAACTGAAAAAATCTTCACCTCCGAAAGTGTCAGGCCGATTTTCAAATAATGCCATGTTGATGGGTAAAAAAACATGGCCACCACAGGCTGGGGATATTTTGCCTTATATGGCTATAGTGAAAACTTAAACAAATCTTCTCCTCCGAAAGAGTCAAGCCGTTCTTCAAATAATTTTGTAGAAACGTTCCTAGGGTGACCCTCTATCAGATTCCTTCAAGCCATGTTGATTGGTCGAAATCTATGGCCGCCATGGGGCGGAGCTTATATGGCTTAAGTAAAAAAAAAAAAAAAAAAATCAGGTGAGCGATCATCATGGCTCTCTTGTTTTAACAATCATCAGTCTGCTGCAGAGGCATTAGTAATCGTCTGTCTATATGAGGTATAGGTTTAACAGTGATAATTAAGTACACATTAATAGATACTGGATTTTCCGTAAATTGCAACTGGCTGTACCGCCGAGTACGAGGGTAAACAAACCCGGAGAAGATACAAACTCGTAAATGAACTATAAATCGGGTTTTAATTATACATCACTTATGTTTTCAACTCGACCATTCAGACGTTGGGTATGGGTGTTGTGTCCCTGGCAGGCCCAGAATGTAAAACATATTGTGCCCTTTCAAATTTCAACGGGTCTATGGTCTAAGACAAAAAGGCCAATAACTTTTGATTATGAAAGTCAATATGTAATATTGAAATTCACAATTTTATCAAAAACAATGCTATTTTTCACAATTTCCCTGGTACCGGACCCATTCACAATTAAGGATTTAGATCTATAATGCTTTTGGTAAAATGTGACTTTTACCGTGATCACTCGTAACCTTCCGATACGTATTTCCGCCAGGCGTAAAATTGTCTGTAGTAGTTAAATATAGTACAACAAGGGTTTTCCCCCGCGTGCCGTGACGTTACATCAGAAATCCAACATGGACCGACGATCGAGAAAAAATAAACGTGATCGACAATTTGCCAAAAAAAAAGTTAAATAGGCATATACCGGACTAGAAAAATAGATTATATGTTGTTATTGATTATACATATATTGTGTCCGTAATGTTTGTTACAGTTTTGCGTGCGTCCATATCTCAGTATTTACTTGATGCATTGCATTGAAACTTTATACAACCCTACTCAACTATCACACCTATGCAGATTATTAAGTAAAATAACTCCATCCTGCATTTCAAGCAAGCTATGGCCCTTTATTACTTAGAAATTCTGGTTAAAGTTTTGCGTGCAACTAAATTAAGAGTCCAGTCTAGACAGGACCATATCTCAGTATTTACTTGATGCATTGCATTGAAACTTTATACAACCCTTCCCAACTATCACACCTATGTATATTATCAAGTTAGATAACTCTTTCCAGAATTTCATGCAAGTTATGGCCCTTTATTTACTTAATGCATTATATTGACACTTTCTACAATGCTTCTCAACTACCACACCTATGGAAATAATCAAGTTTGATAACTCTATCCTGCATTTAATGCAAGTTATGACCCTTTTTATGCCCCCTTCAAGAAAGAGATTGATTGATTGATTGATTGGGGTTTAACGCCGTTTTTAACAGTTTCTCAGTCATATCACGGCTGCCAGTTCACCTACTCATGTGCTTCCAGGCTTTCTCACACCAGTACTCCACACAACAATCTTCCCAAGCAACTGGCTGCTTTTCCACATAGACTTAGCCTATTGGTGGAAGACGAATGACGCATGTCGCAATGTTCAAGGAAGAGGGGTATATTGCTTTGAACATGTCGGTTGGTATGTTCGTCGGTCAGTCGGTAGACCAAAGCTTATCCGAGTGATAACTCAACGATGCCTGTACCTATGGTCCTCAAACTTGACTTGGCGGTTGGGGATGACAAGTAGACGAACACTATTGATTTTAAGATCATTTGGTCAAAGGTCAAGGTCACAGTGACCTTGAACCTGAAAAGCTTGTCCGAGGGATAACTTGACATGGAGGCTGAGGGTGCCCAGTAGATGACCTCTATTAATTATGAGGTCATCGGGTCAAAAATCTTCCAAATATTCTTGACAACATGCGCTCAGGGGGCGCATAATGTTTGACAAACATCTTGTTTAACTTGGAAATTCTGGTTAAAGTTTTGCTTTGGTTAAGAGTCCATATCTCAGTATTTACTTGATACATTGCATTGGAACTTTATACAACCCTACCCAACTATTACACCTATGTATATTATCAAGTAAGATAACTCCAAGTTATGACCCTTTTTTAACTTAGAAATTCTGGTTAAAGTGTTGCATGCAACTTAAATGAAGAGTCCATATCTCAGTATTTACTTGATGCATTGCATTGAAACTGTATACAACCCTACCCAACTAAAACACTTATGCAGATGATCAAGTTAGATAACTCTTTCCAGCATTTCATGCAAGTTATGGCCCTTTATTTACTTAATGCATTATATTGACACTTTCTACAATGCTTCTCAACTACCACACCTATGGAAATAATCAAGTGTGATAACTCTATCCTGTATTTAATGCAAATTATGGCTCTTTTTTACTTAGACATTCTGGTATAAGTTTTATTATACAACTTAATTAAGAGTCCATATCGCAGTATTTACTTGATGCATTGCATTGAAACTTTATACAACCCTACCCAACTACAACACTTATGTAGATTATCAAGTGAGATAACTCTATCCAGCATTTCGTGCATGTTATGGCCCTTTATTACTTAGAAATTATGGTTAAAGTTTTGCGTGCAACTACATTAAGAGAACATATCTTAGTAACTACTTGATACTTGAAACTTTATACAACCGTTCCAAACCATCACACCTATGTATCCAATCAAGTATGATCAGACATCGAGCGTGATTAATATAAGCTTAAAGCTTGTTTCGCAATCGATTTAAAATAAATAAGTTTAAACTAAGTATGATTAGTCTATCCAGTATATTTTGCAAATTATGGCTCTTTATGACATTCTGGTTAATGTTTTGCATGCAACTACATTAGAGTCCATATCTCAGAAACTTAAATAAGCGGTGGAATAGTCGAGCGCACTGTCCTCCGACAGCTCTTGTTTTGAAAGTGCTTGTCCGATGTCAAGAAAATTGAATAGGAATCTTACTTAAGTGATCCTCTACTTAATTTGTTCAAGCCGTATTTATTGGTTACAAAATCATAGCAACAGGCGTCATCACAAAAGGAGTGAATTTAACTTTTGTTTAGCTACAAATGGCAACTCTACCATTCTACATGACCAATTTCAACTTAACCGCACAGAAACGTTCCTTTGTTGGTCCTCTTTCAAAATTGTTCAAAGACTTACATTCTTTGTAGAACTTTGGTTGGTGCAGCATCCGAAATGGAGAAAAATACCCAAACTTTAAAATCCTTTTCCTCCATAATCTGCTTGTACGCTTCAAGATGATTTATTGGGAATGTTCTTAGAGTGACCCTCTACAAAAATTGCTTAAACCATATTAGTGATTTCGTTGAAAACAGGGCAGCAAGGCGGCATAAGGTAAGGCGCAAAATGACAAATCTTTATAGTTCCATTCTATTTTAAGTTCTTGTTAGATTTTAAGACAGAAATGCCCTTTACAAATAAGCTATTTTACCCTGTCTTTATCAGCGTCCACTCCTTGCAGTTTCATTTGCACTCCTGATCAAATGTTCCCAGATATTTGCATATTAAACATTTGCTACTAATTTACTTTCACTCAGGTGAATGATTTAGTTCCATCTTGGCACTCTTGTTTTAGTAGAAAACCTGTTGTTTTCATGTTGTCTGTTAGATGCTTATGACAGCACAGACACTAACATCAAATTATAACATTACGTGACATTTTCTTGGCTATAGAAAGCATGCAGGAAAATAAGGACCAAAATATTAAACACAATGAAATATGACATTTTTCACCTGAATGTTTGTGGTGGTTCTGAATTTAAATAAATGATATTTTAAACTTCTAAATCATATATTATACTACAACATTTATGGACGCTATTATAAGCACTAAAGAAATAAAAAATGGAATGTGTCATTATTTGAAAAGTATGAATAAACTGCCAATAAGAAATTTAAACAAATGCATTCTGAAAATGTCATGTAAAAACACAATTTAAAACAGTTACTTGGTAAGTTATTGCGCGGATGCATCAGCACCAGTGCATATATTGGTTGTGAAAAAACTATCACTGGTGCAATGGGCATGCGCATGCGCCGTGTTAATCGTCTTGATCGCGCATGCGCCGTATTTTACCGTCAGCTCTCGGATATTTTCGTAGCAGTTCGTCACTGGACTGGTTCTCAAATATTGGTTATGCCGGGTACATATATAGGTAACTAGGCCAAATTGAAAGAAAATCTTTATAACACGCTGGAGGCCGCATTTTTTGCTTCAGCAGCTTGACATATTTACAGAATGTTTGTCTGAATGATATCTCGGTTAAGTTCGAAACTCGGCCATATTGTGTCAGAAACTAGGTCATTAGGCCAAATTGAAGAGAAGTATTGTTAACACTCTGGATGGTGCATTTTTAATTTGAGCTTGTTGAAACTTTATCAGAATGTTTGTCTTGATGCTGCCCTCACACTGTGGCGAATATGCTAGCGAATGTGCTTACGAATGGAAATATTTGACAATCGCTCAAACTTCGCAACATTCGCCGTATCTTCGTAAGCATTGGTAACACATTCGAAACGTTCACAAGTCATTCCCCACCTCCTTACGAAGATCGGTCAATTTAGGAAGCGCTTCCTAAATTTCAGCGAATGTTGTGAAGACGGTCATTCCCCGTCGATTTTCGTAAGCATTGGTAAGCCATTGGTAACGTTGGTAAGACATTCGTAACATTCGTAAGTGCATTCGTAACGTTTGTTAGCCCATTCGTAATCATTCGCAGGCATTCGTAACATTCGCATAATAGTGAAATAATGAAAGTCTTGAAATTCTTGATGAAATGTGGTGTTGCTGGTTTTTTTTCCAAAGTCATACGAACAATGAGCCAGAGGCAGATTCGCTCCGCTATTTATACCAATCGCGGCCGCGTCATCAAATATTCGTAAATTCGTAAGAAAATGGCAAGGCATTGGGATCGTTGGTAAGCCATCCGTAAGTGCATTCGTAACGTTTGTAAGCCCATTCGTAAGTATTCGTAACATTCGCAAGGCATTCGCTGCATTTATTTGAAATTTGAAACATTCGCAACATTCGCAGCGTTCGTTAGCTATTCGTAAGGCATTTGCAAGCATTGGCAAGCGCTGGTAAGCATTCGTAATATATTCGTAAGATATTAGTAATGAGAGGTCAAGGGACGACAGAGGGGTGACCGAGATGAAAATATTCACTATCCAATCGCAATTTTTGTGCGAATTCACCACGAAATTCCAATATTCATATTCGCAAGAATATTCGCCACAGTGTGAGAGCAGCATGATGATATGAAGGTCAAATTCAAACATGGGTCATGTCGGGTAAAAAAGTAGGTCACTAGCTCAAATTGAAGGACAATCTTGTTCTGGCTTCAGCAGCTTGAAATTTGGATAATATCTAGGTCAAGTTCGAATATGGGTCATATTTAAACTAGGACACTAGGCCAAATTGAAGGAAAATCTGTATAAGTTGCTTTTTTCGCTATAGCAGCTTGAAATTTGGTCAGAATGTTTATCTGAATTGTATCAAGGTCAAGTTCGAATATGGGTCATGCCACGTTACAAACTAGGTCACTTGGCCAAATTGAAGGGAAATCTTGTTAACACTCTGGATGCTGCATTTTTAATTTGAGCATGTTGAAACTTAATCAGAGTGTTTGTCTTGATGATATGTAGGCCAAGTTCAAATATTGGTCATGTCTATTAAAAAGTAGGTCACTTGGCCAAATTGAAGAACAATCTTGTTAACACTCTGGAAGCCGCATTTTTGGTTTGAGCATGTTGAAACTGTCAGAATATTTGTATTCAGGATATCTAAGCTAAGTTTGAATATGGGTCAGGTCAGGTCAAAAGATAGGTTACTAGGCCAAATTGTAGATCAATCTTGTTAACACTATAGAGATCCCATTTTTGACTTGAGCAGGTTGAAATTTTGTCAGAAAAGTTGTCTTGGTGATATTGCCATTGGCTCTGAAAGAGTCTTAAATAGCCCATTTTCAGGTGAGCGATCCAGGGCCTCATGTCCCTCTTGTTTTGATTAGCAGACTAGAAACAGTCCATATATTTTACTATTTAAGACATTTATGCAATGACGTTTTATGCGAACTACACAAATCAAGACGTGTCTTTTAATTTAGAAAAGAAAGTTCAGTAATGTGCAGCAACTACGAAAAAAGAGAAAATTACTTTATTTGACTAAACAAAACAGAATTCGACGTGATTTTGTCCCGATTTTGACACATTATTTATAGTCTGCTGCAAGTCTAACAGGGAGGCGCATTATTACTCAGTTGTCTTCATAAATAACAGAAAAACATAAATGCGAGTCAAAATAAAGAAACTGCAAATACTTAAAACATCAAAATATTGATTTCCTTTTAGATGTGTCATAACTTAGTGTTTTTAAACAAGCGCAATTGTAATATATTCAAGACATTTAAATTTTTTTTTTTCTAATAATAACTCATCCTTCCATGTCATTTCCGAAAACCTATTACAAATATAAGTTGCGGGCTTCTGCCCGGCGACTAATTATAGATCAATATTTAGATGTGTATTGTACTGGAAAATGACATTATTGCTCTAATTTCATCTTAGAATTATGATTCTATTATTTCAAGACATCTTTTGAACAGTTTAAACACTTGGACTATACTATCTATAATCTCGGGTTCAGCAGCTATACATTAAACAACCCCTCGAAGTAAATGGTTGATATGAAGATGAGTATCAGGTTGTTTAATGGATTAAACAGAGTGGTGAACAGAAAAACAACAACAATTTAGGGCAATCCAAAATGTAAGTATGCATAGTACTGTAACCCTTGAAGAAGAAGAGTTGATCAACACAAATATCCAATTTATAACTACATGTAGGTCTTCTTAGGAAGTGTGTATACATATGTATGTGCTTTTTCCCTATGTATCGTATGTCTTGTTATATTTTCAGTACTTAACAGAACTTTCTCCGCAAAGACGTAAAGGAAAACCTATCAAGACAAAGGGTGATGATGTTCGTTCAATGATAATTCACACTGTAGAACAATTATGTGTTTGACCGAGTAATGAAAGCAAACAGAACATGTATCATACTTTACTTGAAACATACATTATCAGTGTGATGTTTATGGACATGTTTGTCAGAGAATCATTTTAATTCAGCATAAAGATAACAACCTGAAGACAAAATGTTTATCAGTGATTTTTGTCAATATCCATGCAAATAGAAAATCGTCTTTATTGTAGATATTTATTCTTCAATTTGAGATATTGCGAGATGTTTAATACAATCGCATTCTGATAATAGAAATCTGCCTAGTTCTGGTTAAATTATTATCCAATATATTTCCCAAGTCATTGTTTTTCTTTAAAGACTAAAATCAGAATGGCAAAATCATGAAGTAAATCAATTCACCACACTGACTGATAGAAAAACTTCGTGCTTACACAGCACGTTTTAATGTGCTTCGGCCTTCCACAAAAGTGACAATTTAACAGGAATAATAAAAGTGTTTAAATTGTGATATTCATAGGGTATTGCAAAGGGATATATCTTATCAATGTGATAGTTGTAAAAATGAGTGCAAACAGTAAGGTGATATTAATACACTCGAGAACGAATACTAGACAAAACACTTACGAATGTGAATTTTGTGAATATGTATGCCAACGGAAAGATGATTTAATCAAACACAAGATAATTCATACTGGAGAAAAACCTTATCAGTGTGATGTTTGTGAATATGCATGCAGAGAGAAAGGTAATTTAATCAATCACAAGATAATTCATACTGGAGAAAAGCCTTATCAATGTAATGTTTGTGAATATGCATGCAAACAGAAAGGTCATTTAATCAGACATAAGATAATTCATACTGAAGAAAAACCTTATCAGTGTAATGTTTGTGAATATTCATGCAAAGAGAAACATAATTTAATCAGACATAAGATAATTCATACTGGAGGAGAAAAACCTTATCAGTGTAATGTTTGTGAATATCAATGCAGAGAGAAAGGTAATTTAATCAGACATAAGAGAACTCATACTGAAAAAAAACCTTATCAGTGCAATGTTTGTGAATATTCATGCAGAGAGAAAGGTAATTTAATCAGACATAAGATAATTCATACTGGAGAAAAACCTTATCAATGTAATGTTTGTGAATATGCATGAACAGAAAAGTCATTTAATCAGCCATAAGAGAATTCATACTGGAGAAAATATTTCTGTAGAAAAACCTTATCAGTGTAATGTTTGTGAATATGCATGCACACAGAAAAGTAAATTAATCAATCACAAGAGAACTCATACTGGAGGAAAACCGTATAAATGTAATGTTTGTGATTATGCATGCGCAGAGAAAGGTAATTTAAGCAGACATAAGATAATTCATACTGGAGAAAAGCCTTATCAATGTGGTGTTTGTGAATATGCATGCAGAGAGAAAAGTAGTTTAATCGTTCACAAGAGAATTCATACTGGAGACAAACCTTATAAATGTACTGTTTGTGAATATGCATGCAAAGAGAAAGGTCATTTAATCAGACATAAGAGAATTCATACTGAAGAAAAACCTTATCAGTGTAATGTTTGTGAATATGCATGCAGAGAGAAATGTAATTTAATCAGACACAAGAGTATTCATACTGGAGAAAATATTTCTGTAGAAAAACCTTATCAGTGTAATGTTTGTGAATATGCATGCACAGCAAAAAACAATTTAATCAATCACAAGAGAATTCATACTGGAGAAAAACCTTATCAATGTAATGTTTGTGAATATGCATGCACACAGAAAAGTCATTTGATCAGCCATAAGAGAATTCATACTGGAGAAAAGCCTCATAAGTGTGATGTTTGTGAATATGCATGCAGGGTGAAAAGTAATTTAATCAATCACAAGAGAATTCATACTGTAGAAAGACCTTATCAGTGTAATGTTTGTGAATATGCATGTAAACAGAAAGGTCATTTAAACAGACATAAGAGAATTCATACTGGAGAAAAATCTTATCAGTGTAATTTTTGTGAATATGCATGCAGAGAGAAATATATTTTAATCAGGCATTCGCTAATTCATACTGGAGGAAACCCTTCTAAACCTGAGGAAACCCTTAATGCTGATGATCAACCAAAGAAAGTTGTGTTTGGATATGACAATAAAGAACGTTTAAAGGGACATGTTAGAATAGATGTTAACGAGCAACCTTATCAATGTGACATTTGTGGATATGAGTGTAATGCTAAAGATGATTTAATTATACATATTAAAGGACACTATAATTAGACACAATTCCCGTCGTAAAATGTTGAATACATTGTTGTATACAAATTGATTAGACAGTATCGGTAGTGATGTGGTTAGAGCGTCCACCTTTAGCGGTTGTGACATACCAAATACATTAAAAATGGTAGTAATGGCTTTCCTCCTTGGTGCTCAGATATATGCAAGATTGTATTTAGATATATGGAATTGTTTTAGTTAAACAAAAGTTTGAGTTCTGTAAAAGTTTAAAAAAAAAATAATCAGCTTTCTTTTATATATAAAGAATGTTATCAATTGTCCTTCATCTTGCTTAAGATAAACATATAGCAAAACCTTACGCTAGAAAGCTAGTTGACTGAATAAATGGTTCTTTTTACTTGTTGTAAACGATATTTTAGACATTATGAAAACGGATTTAACAAACCAATTTAATTTGAAGAAAAAGAGTCATCAGAAAAATGTAAATATTATTTAAATTGATTTTAAGTTTAGACAATGTAATCGTACTTATGATGAATATGTAGCATGCTTATATTATCGATAGTTTAATACATGAACTTGCTTTTTGTTTTTAATCATTTTAGCTAAATGCTCAAGTTGATCTATTAAGACCATTTTGTGTCCGCCGTCGGTCGCTGCCGTCGTCAATTTAAACTTCAGACGAATTCTACTAGAAGAAAACAGGCCAATGTTTTCTCTTTCATTTGTAGAGAGTTTTCTTAACTCTGACTAAATGTTTTCAAAGCCGTCTTCTGCAGATTTGTGGTATAATGGAAATGGCTAACTTTAACACGCTCTTGTTCTGTTCAAATGACAATAGACACTGTCTTTCACATTTTATGTTCTGCAGTTCAACAACGAGTCGCCACCAAAGGCTTCCTTTTGTTAACAATCTTTCTGCTGGAAACAAATATTGTTAGACTTGTTCCACCAGTTTAGAGCCAGGTCGGCCGGCGCATATATGCGGTGTCTGACCACGATATTTATGTATGACTGCTCAACTCAAAATATTTATGGTAATATACCAAAAATTGTTTAATTGGACTTTTTCCAATGCAAAGGCTTTATACGGGTGGATAACTGTTTATCGAACAATAAACATTAAGATCATACTGGCAAATGTTGTTTAACGTTAATTCCGCTTGCACATGCGTTTTGACTTATATGCAGCAGACGACTTTCGAAAGCATTGTGACTTAAAGAGGAGATTGCGTATAATTAGTGATTGGTCGAAAAACATGGCCTACGTGGGGGCGGGGCTATTTTGCATTATATGGCTAAAGTGAAAACTTGAAAAATCTTTTCCTCCGAAAGTGTCGGGCCGATTTTCAAATAATAATGTCGAAATGTTCCTTGGGTGACTCTATCAGTTTCATTCAAGCTATGGTGCTTGGTCGAAAAAAATGATTTAACTTTTGCCTAATGACAATGGAGCAATACTTGTCCTCTTGGGCCTCTTGTTTTAAATTTCCGCACTATTATATATTGTTTTTAGCTCTACTGGCCAAAGGCCAGAAGGGCTTATGTCGTGGCGATTTGTACGTCGTCCGTGCGTGCGTGCGTCCGTCCGTCCGTCCGTAAACAATTTCTTGTTAACACGATACAGTCTTCACTTTTAATTGTATCTCAACCAAACTTATACAGTAGTTAGATATCCATGAGAGCTCGGTTCCTTTCGAAAACCAGCCAGATCCGCCCATGCATGACTGGATTATGGTCCTTGAAATGGTCAAAATTGCTATAAAAGAGCTTGTTAACACGATACAGTCTTCACTTTTTATTGTATCTCAACCAAACTTATACAGTAGTTAGATATCTATGAGAGCTCGGTTCCTTTCGAAAACCAGCCACAGATCCGCCCGTGCATGGCTGGATTATGGCCCTTGAAATGGTTAAAATTGCTATAAAAGAGCTTGTTAACACGATACAGTCTTCACTTTTGATTGTATCTCAACCAAACTTATACAGTAGTTAGATATCCACGAGAGCTCGGTTCCTTTCGAAAACCAGCCGATCTGCCCATGCATGACTGGATTATGGCCCTTGAAATGGTCAAAATTGCTATAAAAGAGCTTGTTAACACGATACAGTCTTTTGATTGTATCTCAACCAAACTTATACAGTAGTTAGATATCCATGAGAGCTTGATTCCTTTCGAAAACAAGCCAGATCCTCCCCATGCATGACTGAATTATGGCCCTTGAAATTGTCAAATACATAGTTATGGATTACAAATAGATGTTCTTATTTAATTTAATTACGGTGAAACCAGGAGTTTTACATACCTGATAAACGACTATTGCTTTTGGCTTTTATTGTCAATATCAGTATAAACAATATTGATAGGTTATGGTTTAACGCCGATTTAAACATTTGTTCAGTTATATCTCGACCGTCAGTTCATATATCCATGTGTTTCCTGGCTTTTCCATACCAATACTTAACATAACTGTCTTTCAACGCCACTGACTGATTCGTATAGAAAGGAAACAGCGTCGTTTAAAAGTGTAGTCCGAAACAGCGTTTCTATACGCCTAAAATGATGCGATGTTGGAATTGAAGCAATACCTGAAGTAGAAGAAGAATATGGATTAATTGCCGTACAACATCCGAACAAACGTAGTTTATTACTCCCCTAGTAATGTCTGTCTGTCGAACCTAACCCTGTACGGCCCGTATCTTAACCATGCATCATAGGATTTGAAAGAAACTTGCCAAAAACGTTCACTATGATGAGGCGGCGTGTCGCGCACAAGACCAATGCCTCTCCTCAAATATCAAGGTCACACTTAGAGGTCAAAATGAGTACTGGTTGATAGGATTACCTTGTCCGGCCCGCATCTCCACCATGCATCATAGGTTTTCAAGACCCATGCCTGTACCTCAAATGTCAAAGTGATTCTTAGAAGTCAAAGGTCAAAATGGGTACTATTTGATAGGACTACCTTTTCCGACCAACATTTCAACCATGCATCACAGGATTTCAAAGAAACTTGGCACAAACGTACCATACCATGATGAGGCGGCGAACAAGACCCAGGCCTGTACCTCACATGTCATGGTCACACTTAGAGGTCAAAGGTCAAACTGAATACTGTTTGATAGGACTGTACCTTATCCGGCTCACATCTCAATCATGCAGTAAAGGATTCCTAAGTTACTTGGCACACATGATCACCTTAAATGTCAAGGTCACACTTAGAGGTAAAAATGATTACTGTTTGATAGGACTGCACCTTTTCCGACCCGCATCCCGACCATGCATCATAGGATTTCCAGGAAATTTGGCACAAACGTTCACTATGATGAGGCAGCGTGTCGCTCTCAGAACCCAGGCCTAAACCTAAAATGTCAAGGTCACACCTCGAGGTCAAAATGAGGACTGTACCTTGTTCGGCCCGCATCTAAACCATGCATCATATGATTCCCAAGTTATTAGGGACACATGTTCACCATCATGAGGTGGCGTGTCGCGCACATGACCCAGGCCTGTACCTCAAATGTCAAGGTAACACTTAGAAGTCAAAGGTCAAAATAAGAACTGTTTGATAGGACAACCTCAACCATGCATAATAGGATTCCCAAGTTACTAGGCACACATGTTCACCATGATAAGGTGGCGTGTCGCGCACAATACCCAGGCATGTGCCTCAAATGTCAAGGTCACACTTAGAGGACAAAATGAGAAACCATGCATCATATGATTCCCAAGTTACTGGGCATGCATGTTCACCAGGATGAGGTTGCATGCATGTTCACCGGGATGAGGTTACATGTGGCGCCAGAGACCCAGGCCTGCACCTCAAATGTCAAGGTCACACTTAGTGGTCAAATGTCGAAATGAGAAATGTTGTATAGGACTGTACCTTATCCGACCCGCATCTCAACCATGCATCAAGTAACTCAGTACACATGTTCATGATGAGGCAGCGTGTCGCGCACAAGACCCAGGCCTGAATCTCAATGTAAGGTCACACTTAGAGGTCAAAGGTCAAAATGAGTACCGTTGATAGGACTGTACCTAATGTCCAGCTCACATCTCAACCATGCATCACTGGATTATCAAGTTACTAGGCACACGTCTTCACCATGACGATGTGACATATGGCACACAAGACACAGGCCTGTACCTCAAAGGTCAATGTCACACTTATAGGTTAAAGGTCGAAAAGAGAAATGTTTGATAGGACTGTATCAAAAATGTATGCAGTGCATTGCTGTATTTGTCAAAAAATGCACATACAATACACAATGTGCTTTCCTCGTCTTGTAGGGGACTTTTGTATTGCTTGCAATACGAAATTAACTTGTTTTTTCTTAGTACGAGCATATCGAAAACATATATTTCTCTTTATCCGTTGGTATTTGATGGATTAAAGTCGACTACCAAGTGATTGCATTTCTGTGTTAACCTTCAAGTGAATATCGACTACCTCCGGTACATTGAATGAATATTTCCATTGAGACATGGTAAATTTAGACACGAAAAAAAAACCCGACATTTTTGTCCAATTTCTTCATCAATAGTGTGTTCAGTTCCGTATAGCATGTTCCGGGTTAAATGTTTTTATTTATTCAAGGGCGGTTTATATCGTTCCAACAGTATGTCAGTTATATGACGGCGATAAAACTCGTATCCGTTATCCCATGTTGACTTACCAGTACTAAGCTAGGGAAATACGTCTTGTCCGTGGACACTCCCATCACGACCGTCATTCACGGGAATCCGTGTCACCCCGTATAAAATTCCGCACATTTACATATCTGCCACGTCGGAGTATTTGCTTAGGGTTAACATGACATATCGGTTGTTTTATACTCAGCTATGGAAAGGAGTGTTAAGTTTTACATGAGAATTTAATAATTTGATTGTTTAATTTGTTAACTTCGCTTTCAACAATTTTCAGTTTTATTATGGCGTTTTCAGGGTAAGTTATCAGTACTGACTTTTAAAAGTATTTGGTATTTTTTTTAATAAAATAGAACCAATCTTACGTAACCACAGCGAATCCTCTTCACTACACTATCTTTAAACCTTTCTATTAACCCTGTCCCATGTGCAGACGCATTCCAACGCATTTGCATCCGACGACATTACAAACGAACTCTTTTTTTTTTCCTTTTCCTTTTTTTATAAAAAAAAAATGAAACAAATACCATCGTGCCCTCTCTCTCTCATTATTTTTTTTCTATTGTATCACTGTGACTTTGCATTATTATATGTATGTATATTGTGAAATAGAACTTATGCTATTTTAACGGATTAGTGTCAAAATGTCCCGTGTGGAGCGTTGTGAGGCCAACTGCCTTCCAAAGTTTTTTTTCCCGTTTGTTATACATTTCCGGGACAAACATATATACGTCCCTCCGGAACAGAGATATGATTTTCGAGACAATCCCGGACGTCCGGGACGATATCACATGTATGATTGAAGCATGAGAAAATGCTCAACAAATTGAGTTAAAAAGAAATATATGATAAAACAGGGACACTATATTACAGTGTCCCTGGATAAAGTGACCATAGTTTTGTAGTTTAAACATGTTGAGTATGGATTGAGAAAAGAAAACCACCTTATATATCATTTTCGCCATATTCTGATTACCAAAAATCGAATCTAAAGATTTTCTTGAAATTTGTGTTTCATTTAGTACAAAGGGTGATCGGAATTATATGTGGTTTTTTTTTTAAAAAAACTTTAGTAAATTAATAATGTAATGTCTTTTAAAATATTCCAGCGAAATTCCTGGAGACTTAACCAGTACTCGCGTCGTTTGTGTTGAAATATCCCAAAAAGCAGAACGCGCTCATCACGGGATTCGAACCTAAGACCTTTTGTAGGAGAGGCTGACGGTCTTAGGTTATAAACTGAAATTGTTATGTATTCATCATGTGACATTTCAATTTACACAGAAATCACAGTTTTGTGTTATAATTAAAAAAATAGATGGGGAATCAGTCATTCTAATTATTTTGATGATTGAAAAATAGCAAACCATTTCATACGTTGTTTTTTTATATTATGTAGTATATATGATTTAAAGAAATGTAAAAAATGTAAAAAATAAACAAATTATGATATAAAATGTAACGATTATTAAAGTGTCTATCACACATATTGTTTTTGTTTTAAATATAGCCTAGTGAATAAACAACAACGTCAACAAATAATTATACAAAATATATATATATTCTTATAGAAATACATTTATGTTACAATGTAAGGATTTACATCGAATGAACCAGTATCATGCCTTTATAAACCAGAGACATGTAAATACACTAATTAATTATATGTCTTTCTGTATAAACCGATAATTCAGGGTTCGACAGGTTGAAGGGTCGATATTTGAAGTCCGACAAGCATCATTTTTATTGTGTATTTAAATAATACCATGAAGTACTTACCTGCCAATTTATACACAATAATTTTGTTTAATAAATAAGTTAGCGTGTCTTGAACATTAAAGGGATCAGCTATTGGTTATGATCCGCTAAGGGTTACTTGACTGTATTAACATTAGCCATACAGAATCGTCAACAGACCCAATTTTCAGGACTTTGTCATGGCCGAGATCAGAAAGTGAGTGGGTTGTGAACACAGGTTAACATTTACAAATGAAGAGGACCTGGGACTATACTAGTATAGCCTAGTGAATATATACAACAACGTCAGCAAAAAATTATACCAATTTTTTTTTTTTTTTTTTATAAAAGTACATTTAAGTTAAACTGATAAATCAGGGGTCGAAAAGTTGAAGGTTCGAATTGTCTTAATACCTTTAAGTTACCTCCCTTTGCTAAAAGTCCGCCATTTGCACGACTCGATCTGGTGTCTTGAAATGATTATATTTCATCATTATTAAAGTGCATCACATTCTAAAATAGCAGGTAAATGTTTCTCCTATTAGCTTACAAAGTTCGTCAGTGTGTGATTTTAATATATTGCAGAAAGTATTAACATTAGGCATACAGTGAAATCGTCAATAGACCCAAATTTAAAGAAAGAAAAGGACAACCAATAAACTGATATAAAAAAGGTTCTAAAGACAATATGTTTCATTTGGATAAATACATATTACGGAAATTATTGTTAAAACAGATTTCAGTAGGAGTGGCCGTCTAACACTACTATATCGTTATAATTTCTCCTTTTTGGAAGAGGTATCGTTTACTGCCCTGTTTCGGTGAAGGACCCAAATCGGTGACCATTTTATTTTACAAGATATTTTCAATTTGAAGAATTCTATAATCTATTGCATCATGGTTTTTTGTTTTTTGCTTCAAGTGTAAACATATTTCTGTCAGAAGGTTTTGAATATATTTTATTAATATGGTAAAATTAGTAAATGCAGAGTATTTTTAATTACCATATCTAAAAAAAAATACAGAATGGTTTTAATATATCAATGGAAAGCCTAGAAAATATGCTTCATTTTGATCAGGGACAATATATATGTTATACACGGTCCCTGTTTTGATGTAATTTGATGTAAAAATAGTTCTATTTTTTATTTAAAAAAAAAATCCTGAAAATTTCTCTATTTATATCATCAGAGTTCCTATTCATGTACATGTATATATATGTACGTGAATCATGTAGCGAAATAAATAATCACGCACACATTTTAGACTACAAGCATGAAAACTCGTATGGAAAACAAGTCTAGAATAATAAAAATATCTTTCAGATGGTAAAATTAACACAATCTGCTTAATTTCGCTAGAAAAACAAAGTGAGGCAGTCTACTTAGGCTGTCTGCTCCTGAAATATGTCGCAGAAACGTTTGTTTGATTTTGGATTTGACAAAGCAGAAACTACTCGATAGAAGGTCGAAGAGAACTTCCCCGTCCCCGAAAGTTTAAAAGTTGACAAAGGCACCGTTCCTCTCCAGAAAAACAACGAGTTAAATGGTTTCAAAATAGATGGGTGTTAGAATTTTCATGGTTACGATATGATTTTGATTTCAGGGAAATGTTTTGTTCTTCGTTTGAACATCATGAGAGAAATAACCCTAACAAGTCTGCATTCATTCATGGAAGCATAAATTATCTGCTTGATAGACGCTTGCCTTTGAATTATCCGCTTCAAATTATAAACAAAAGCTGATCCAAATTAACAAACAGAGCCATAAGGTTTAATTTGACACCGATTTTCTTTAAATCAGATCAATATTGGATGTTTAAGCAGGGTGTGATGGCCGGGTTTTAAGGAGTAATTTTATATATGGCCACTGGATATATTGAACATTAAATTAATACATTAATTCTTTTCTCTTTCACTGCAAGTAAAACCATGTATCATCATTAAAAAACTGTGTGATATACTCGTAATTTAATTATGCCCCCTTCGAAGAAGAGGGGTATATTGCTTTGCACATGTCTGTCGGTAGGTTGGTCTGTCGGGCTGTCGGTCCGTCTGTAGACCAATGCTTGTCAGAGTGATAATTCAACAATGCCTGGACCTATGGTCCTCAGACTTGACATGGACGTTGGGCCTGACCAGTAGATGAAACATATTTATTTTGAGGTCATTGGGTCAAAGGTCAAGGTCACTGAGGTCAAGGTCACAGTGACCTTGAACATTAAAACCTTTTTTAAGCTTGTCAGAGTGATAACTCAACAATGCCTGGACCTAAGGTCCTCAAACTTGACTTGGAGGTTGGACCTGACCGGTAGATGAACCCTGTTTATTTTGAGGTCACGAAAACCTTTTTATATGCTCGTTTTGAAATAACAGATCGTACTATAGTTTTACCTGCGGCGTACAGGCGGGCTGGAGGCCGGGCGCATCCAGTATGTTGTCAGCTCAATAACTTTAGAAGCCTTTGTCCAATCATCATCAAATTTGGTCAGAATGTATATTGGCATAATACCTAGGACAAGTTTGATAACTAGCCATATCACTTAAGTCAATTGAGAGTTATCGCTCGATAATTATAGAAATTACCTAAAATTGGTCTTGTCAGCTGAATAACTTTAAAAACCTTTGTCCAATAATCACCAAATTTAGTCAGAATGTGTATTGTCATAATATCTCGAACAAGTTTGATAACTAGCCATATCACTTTAGTCAATCAAGAGTTATCGCCCTTTTATTAAAGAAATTACCTAAAATTGGTCTTGTCAGCTCAATAACTTTAAAAGCCTTCGTCCAATCATCACCAAATTTAGTCAGAATTTGTATTGCCATAATATCTCTGAGAAGTTTGATAACTAGCCATATCGCTTTAGTCAATCAAGAGTTATTGCCCTTTAATTATAGAAATTACCTTAAATTTGTCTTATCAGCTCAATAACTTTAGAAGCCTTTGTCCAATCATCACCAAATTTGGTCAGAATGTGTATTGGCATAATATCTCGGACAAGTTCGATAACTAGCCATATTGCTTTAGTCAATCGAGAGTTATCGCCCTTTAATTATAGAAATTACCTAAAATTGGTCTTGTCAGCTGAATAACTTTAGAAGTCTTTGTCCAAACATCACCAAATTTGGTCAGAATGTGTATTGGCATAATATCTTGGACAAGTTTGATAACTTACCACGTTATCTTAGTCACTACACACTTATGTCCCTCGAAATGGCCAAAACTGTACTAACAGTGTCTGCTCTCTAAATTTGCCTGATGTACAACCAATTATCACAATACTTAATTGGTCTCAAAAAAACAGGACGGGCGTATTTTGTGACATTTGGCGCTCTTGTTTACGCTTGTCTGAGTGATAACTCAACAATGCCTGGACCTATGGTCCCCAAACTAAACTGGATGTTGGGCCTGACCAGTAGATTAACCCTATTATTTTGAGGTTATTGGGTCAAACACAAAAACCTTTTTTAAGCATGTCCGAGTGATAACTTAACAATGCTTGGATCTAGGGTCCTCACACTTGATTTGGAGGTTTGGCCTGACCAGTAGATGAGCCATATTTATTTTGAGGTCATTAAGTCAAAGGTCAAGGTCACACTCACGGGTCACAGTGACCTTGAACACAAAAACTTTTTTTAAGCTTGTCCGAGTGATAACTCAACAATGCCTAGACCTAAGGTCCTCAAGCTTAACTTAGAGGTTGGGCCTGAACAGTAGATGAACCCTTAATGTTTGACAAACATCTCTTGTTATTACATATAGTCATTTCTATGAATATTACATGTTTATATCACGAATATCAATGTAAACACAAAAGCGGCGTTTTCTTTGTTGCGCATGCACTACCGGATGTTGTATGATTTTGATAAGAAACACAGATATCATGAATTGCAAACGCAACTAAAAAAACAAAATGTTCAATATTGTCCGACAAAAATAAATCTACATGCCCTGACCCCTTACCTACAAAAAGTCCATGTTTTAGTCAAAAATCTGTTGTTTTCATGTTGTCTGTTAAATGTTTATGACAGCACAGAGACTTAAAGTCAAATGACGGCATTATGCGACGTTTTCTTAGCTATAGAAAGCATGCATGAAAATAAGTACTAAAATGTCCTTATGAAATATGACATTTGTCACCTGTATGTTTGTGGTGGTTCTGAATTTAAATAAATTATATTTTTAACATCTTAATCATATATTAAACTCGATAGGAATCATCCTCTCAATGTCCTCTCCTAAATTCCTTCAAATTTGTTGGAAAATGATAAATTCAGGTTTCCATCATGGCAACAGAAAGAAAAAAATAGTGAAGACTTAAAAAATCTTCTCCTCCAAAAGTGTCGGGCCGATTTTCAAATATTTTTTTAGAAATGTACAATGGGTGACGCTCTTTCAGATTTTTTCAAGCCATGTTGATTGGTAGAAATACATGTGGGCAAATTCCGAGGAAAGCTTCCTTCAAAATATTTGATAGTAAAATGTGTGCGTAGCTGCTCTATGGTAGTGAGCTATGCGGCTTTGATCGTCAAACATATGTATATTGTCATGGCCCATGACTCTTGGGACATAATTCAACGTAAAAATTATCAAGGTCAAGGTCATAATTTGGCAGAACTAGAACTTGGTTAGGTAACTTAACCTCAAAACTTAACCTTTGTTATATTTCAGCAACCCCTGCTGGATTTTTTCTGAAACTATGTCCGATGTTTTTTTGGGTCATGGACCATCATGCAGGGTCAAATTTCAAGGTCAAGGTCATAATTTGCCAGAACTTGGTTTGGTAACTTAACCTCAAAACGTAACCTTAGTTATATGAAAATTCAAGAAAGGGTTGCTGAGATATTATCTCAGCAACCCTTTCTTGAATTTTTCTGAAACTTTTGTGAGATGTTTTGTTGGGTTATGGAACATCATTTAAGGTCAAGGTCCTAATTTGGCAGAACTGGACCTTGGTTAGGTATCTTAACCTTGGTTATATCTCAGCAACCCCTCCTGGGACATCATTCGACGTCAACATTTTAAAGGTCAAGGTCATAATTTGGCAGAACTTGACCTTGGTTAGGTAACTAAACCTAAACAATTAACCTTTGTTAACTTTGACTGTAGAGCCCACATTTTTTCATTTAATCTTCATGAAAGTTTATCAAAACATTTGTTTCCATCATTCAACATCAAAATAACCAAGGTCAAGGTCATAGTTTGCCAAAACTAAACCTTGGTTTACTTTAACTGTAGAAACCACATTTTTCATTCATTGTTCATGAACGTTTATCTCCATGAAATCTTGGTCAAGTTCAAAACTAGGTCACGAGGTCAACTGTTAGAATGACCTTGTGAACACTCTAGAATTCACTTTTGATATTCAATCTTCATGACATTTAATCACAACAATTGTCTCAATTTAAACTGGGTCATGGGGTTTCAAGAACTAGTTTACTAGGTCAAATGTTAGAATAATCTTATGAACACACTAGAAGTATCTTTCTCGTCGTTAAAAGTGCGCACAAAATGCAGATTATGGCTCTTTTTCAATTAGAAATTATGGTTGAAGTTGCGTGCAACTACATTAAGAGTCCATATCTCAGTAATTTCTTGAAGCATTGTATTGAAACTTTATGCAACCCTTCTCAATTTCATGACTATAGGTCAAAGGGAAGTAAATCGGATCGGCTTGCCGGGCAGACAATTTTGTCCAGGGAATTTCAGATGAATATACAAGACTGATGTTGGCTCCCATTGGACAATAATGATTTTGTTGAAAGTTGAAAGTGATTTTCATAAAGTTGAATAACTTCTGACTGATTTATAACCAAAATAGTGTTTGCTTTTAGCTATGTTGACCCTCTAATAGCCATTTTCAAAACATGCTGTATTTTCTGAAATTGAAAGTAAAATTCAGTGCGGGATAAGGGTGACCTTTGATTCGACCTCCTAGCTCTTTCCAGAAACGGTGAACATGTGAGTTTGTTTCGCTTTTCTGGTAGTTCTAAGAATGAACTTTAGTTTGATACAGGTATATATGTTAATCCATTTGCTAGTAACGAACCATAACCCATAATGCTATAATGGTCGCCTATGGAAAAGGATTTACTTCCCTTTGACCTAAAGCAAGAATTCTGTTTTGGTAGTATTTTTTCATTGTCGCTACTTTTGGGTTAGGTACTTTGGCCGTTAGCGGACGAAATTTTCAGACAAGCTCATTTAACCTGTCAGCAATGAAATACTGTGTGAAAACATAGAAACCAACCCAAAAAAACGTCTCAGAGGCTCAGAGCAAGTATGGAGGGCTTCAATCAATGAAGGTATTGTTTTTGTTCTCTGTCAGACTGGGGGTAGAATGCTAAAACAATAACCTGGGAATCTTGTGATGTGAACCAAGCCACATATTCAGCAACATATATGACCAGGTACTTCACCTTTCTCTCAGATACATGCCATGTCATGCACCTTCAGCCAATGACCTGTGGGAACATTTTGGAAAAAGGGGTATAAATTCCTATTTATGAGCAATTTTATTTTGTTCACATCAATTTATTTTTACTAAAACCTGGGTTTTGGTCTATTTTTGTCATATTCTTGATTGATTCCAACAGATATACATGCAAAGGAATACTTGCATAACCTAAGTCTATCATTCAGAGTGTTCAAAGGCCCAAAACAGCTGTAGATTTGGACTGAACCATAACACTAGTTCAGTTACCTCCCTTTTATGATTTCCAAATTCGACAAAAATCGCAGTTTTATCATATTACTTTGGCCTGATGAGGTCAAATTGAAGCGTTTTCAAGTGAAAATGTCTTGCATATTCTTGTTCGAGTATAAGATACATTATTTTTGGACTGCGCGGCAGGAAAAAAAGGGCCATAGGATATCTGCGACAAATGTAAAATCCTCCGCTACGTCCATTTGGATTAAAATCTTCCGTGTTCATTGCATCCTGAAAACTTCCATGTCTGCGAGCGGTGGGTTGCCCCATTAAGCAGTAGAAATGAATTGGATCCACGCAATTTGCACCTTTTCCAATACCCCTTTTCCTGTGTCATTTCTGAAAAATCAGCCAGATTTTTGTGTTGAAACCCTAATTTTGCCAAAAAGTGGGATTTTTTGGTGCACATTTCTGTGTTTCCAATGCTTGAATGTGTCCTAGATGCTTCCTTACTATCAAATGAGGTAATGCTGCAATAGAAACAATCTTTTCTTTCCAGGTTATTACAGCAAAGCACGCTTATATTGGCATATTTAATGATTTTTAACTTCGCACCCTTGACTTTTATAGTCATAAAAAATAAGGGATAAAGGTGTTCAGTTTTGTATATCAGTGTTATTTCAATGTTATTTAGTGGCATGAAACAGTTCTGCTTCCATGTGAAACAAAATCATGCCAAAACAGAATTTTATTTGAGAAATATCATGAAAATGTTGTTTTTTCAAGCAGAAAAAAGGGGTCATGCCATTAAATTTTCATAAAACATAAGAAAGATTGAAATTGTATATCAAATCAATTCATTGACATGTTGAATACACCCTTACAAAGTGAAAACCATCATAAACTACTATCTAGCATGATATTTTATGACTAAAATTAAACACTGAAAACATTCAATTTTAACACAAGAAAGGTATCCATTTGTGAGCTAAAAGCACAGTATCGGGTAAAGGGTAATTGCCATATTTGCCTAACTGTTGAACCGAATCAATCGAAAATTTTGTACATTATTCCGCAATAGGCATTCGTAAACTAAAATGTTATCATCATGCGATTTATCGAAAAAAAGTCGTCTTATTTAGGTCAAAGGGAAGTAAATCGGATCGGCTTGCCGGGCAGACAATTTTGTCCAGGGAATTTCAGATGAATATACAAGACTGATGTTGGCTCCCATTGGACAATAATGATTTTGTTGAAAGTTGAAAGTGATTTTCATAAAGTTGAATAACTTCTGACTGATTTATAACCAAAATAGTGTTTGCTTTTAGCTATGTTGACACTCTAATAGCCATTTTCAAAACATGCTGTATTTTCTGAAATTGAAAGTAAAATTCAGTGCGGGATAAGGGTGACCTTTGATTCGACCTCCTAGCTCTTTCCAGAAACGGTGAACATGTGAGTTTGTTTTGCTTTTCTGGTAGTTCTAAGAATGAACTTTAGTTTGATCCATAACCCATAATGCTATAATGGTCGCCTATGGAAAATGATTTACTTCCCTTTGACCTAAAGTTAAACAACAAATTAAGATAACTCTATCCTGCATAAGATGCAAATTGTTGCCCTTTTTTTACTTAGAAATTATGGTTAAAGTTTTACGTGCAAATACATTAAGAGTCCATATCTTAGAAACTGCTTGATGCATTCCATTGAAACATTATATGACCCTTCCCTACCATCACACCTATGAAAACAATCAAGTTAAATAACTCTATCCTGCATATAATGATTATTATCACCCTTTAAGCAATACTGGTTAATGTTTTGCATGCAACTACATTAGAGTCCATATCTCATATACTATTAATCAGTAGAATAGTCGAGCCCGCTGTCCTCCGACAGCTCTTGTTTTACCTAGAAATTCGATTAAAGTGTTGCATGCAACTACATAAAGAGTCGATATCCTAGTATTTACTTGGTGCAATACTTTGAAACTTTCTACAAAGCTACCTAACTATTACACCTATGTAGATTATCAAGTTAGATAACTCCCTATTCTGCATTTTATGCAAGTTATGGCCTTTTTCTTATTAAAAATTCTGGTTTAAGTTTTGCGTGCAACTAAAGTAAGAGTCCATATCTCAGTATTTACTTGATGTATTGCACTGAAACTCCATTCAACCGTACCCAACTATCACACCTATGTAGATTATCAAGTTAGATAACTCTATCCTGCATAATAATGCAAATTATCACCCTTTAGTAAATTCTGGTTAATGTTTTGCATGCAACTACATTAGAGTCAATATCTCAGTAACTTAAATAAGGTGTGGAATAGTCGAGACAGCTCTTGTTAAATAACAACTAGTCATTTAATTTTTTTTCAATTAAAACAAATCCATTAGGAAATAGTTACTCACTTTTTTTAAAATTGTTGAACAATGAACCGTAAAAGACTGGTTAAAATGGCGTGTCGAGACTATGCAAATGTAAAATTGATATTATTACGATTGAAAGATGCATTATAAAAAAGACAGTTAAAATTATCATTTCAATATTAACCTACTGTATGGTAAATTGTCAAGGTCAAACTTATGTTGTTGACAAACAAGAACCGTATATTCTTGGATTAAAATATTTTTTTTAGATCACATGAGTCCAATGTTCAAAGTGATCTATTGTGATCACTCATGCTCCGGCGTATGTCATCAGTCATACGTTCAAACCTACTTTTGAATCTCCTTCTTCGATTTTAACCAACTTCACGGGAATGTCCCCAGGTGACCAGTTCAGAGAGCATCTATTTGTCTACATAAATCGTCCATGCCATTTGTATATTCTCTCTCCGTCTCCTAAACCAATGGACAGATTTCGAAATAATGTCAGAGGAATGTTCCTTAGGTGACCCTGTTTAGAAGTTGTTCAAAGAATTCAATTCCATGCAGAACTTTGGTAGCTGCGGTATTGGAAAAGGGGAACAAATTGCCAAATCTTAAAAAAAACTTCTTGTCCAAAAGTACAGGTCCGATTAGAAAAGTATTGTGCACAAATGTTTCTCTACCAAGATTGTTCAAATTATTCCGATCCGCTGTAAAACATGGCTGACGGGGGTGGAGATTGTTTTCCTTATATGTATTAAGTGAACATTTAAAAAATATTTTTTGTTCTAAAGTACAGGCCCGATTTGACAATAATTTGGCACAAATGTTCCCTGTACAAATTATTCTAATCCGTTGAAAAACATGGCCACCAGGGGGCGGAGCTTGTTTTTCTTATATTAATATATGGTGAAATCTTAAAAAAAGATCTCGTCCAAAAGTATTGGCCAGATTTGGGAATGATTATTTATGCACAATGTGTTCCTTGGGTGACCCTCTTTCAAGACTGTTCAAATTATTCCCATCCGTTTTAAATATATACAGATATTGAATATAATTTCAGAGGAATGTTCCTTGGTGATCCTGTTTAAAATGTGTTCAAAGAATTCAATTCCATGCAGAACTTTGGTTGCTGCTGTACCAGAAAAGAGACTCTCTTTCAAGACTGTTCAAATTAATCCCATCCGTTGAAAAACATGGCCGCCAGAAGGCAGAGCATGTTTTACTTGATATGTATTTATAGTAAAAACTTAAAAAATCTTCTTGTCCATAACTACTGGTCCGATTTGAAAATAATTTGTCACAACTGTTCCTTGGGTAACCCCCTTCAAAGGCTGTTCAAGTTATTCTGATCCGTAGGAAAACATGGCCGCCAGGGGATGAAGCTTGTTTTCCTTATATATGTGTAAATATTGAAAACTTTAAAACACTTCTTGTCGAAAGGTACTAACAAGATATGAAAATAATTTTACAAAAATGTTCTTTCGGTAACCCTCTATAAATTTTGTTCAAATTACTCCAATCCATTGAAAAACACGGCCGCCATTCCAATCCATTAAAGAAAATGGCCACCAAGTTTGTTGAAATTATTCTGATCCATTGATAAATATGACCACAAAGGAGCGTTGCTTGTATTTAGATCACCTGAACCAAAGGCTGAAGGTGATCTCTTCTGATCACTCTCTGTCTGGCCTCTGTCCGTCCGTCTGTTGTTAACTTTTAGCTTTAACATCATCTTCTCCTTAACCACACGGCCAATTTCAACCAAACCTCACAGATATATTCCTTTGGTGGCCCTGTTTCAAAATTGTGTCAAGAACTTTGGTTGCTGCGGAATCAGAAATGGGGCAAAATGTCCAAACTTTAAAATCTTCTCAAGTGGTCCTCTACTTAATATTTTCAAGCCGAAATTATTGGTTACAAAATCATAGCAAACAGGCATCATCACACAAGGGGTAATTTGAACTTTTAGCTACAGTCGTCTGTCGTTAACTTTTAGCTTTAAACATCATCTCCTCCTTAACCACAGGACCAATTTCAACCGAACTTCACAGGAATGTTCTTTTGGTGTCCCTGTTTCAAAACTGTTCAGAGATATAAATTCCATTTAGAACTTTGGTTGCTGGGGCATCAGAAAGGGTCAAAATGTCCAAACTTTAAAAATCTTCCTCTCTGAATCTGCTGGTCAGATTCCAATATAATTTGGTAGATATGTTTCACTGGTGACCCTCTACAAAGATTGTTCAAGGCATACTGATTGTTGAAAAACATGACTGTCAGGAGGCATCAGAAAAGGGGCAAAATTACAACATTTTGCAATTCCAATTTTTGGAAAATCCTTGTTTGATTTTAAGAAAATTTAATAGAAATCTTACTTCAGTGATCTTCTTCTTAATTTGTTTCAAGCCGTATTGATTGGTTACAAAATCATAGCAACCAAGCGTCATCACAAAATGGGTAAATTGAACTTTTAGCTACAAATGACAACATCTACCATTCCTCTCGACCAATTTCAACTTAAATTCAAAGGAATGTTCCTTTGTTGGTCCTCTTTCAAAGTTCTTCAAAGACTTACATTCTGTGTAGAACTTTGGTAGCTGCGGCATCAGAAATTGAGAAAAATACCCAAAACTTTAAAATCCTTTTCCTCCATAATCCGCTTGTCCGATTCCAAGATAATATGGCAGAATTGTTCTTTGAATGACCTTCTACAAAAGCTATTCAAGTCAAATTGATTTCGCTTACAAACAGGGCAGCAAGGCGGCATCAAGAAAGGCGCAAAATGACAAAACTTAGTGATTCTATTCTCATAAAAGTTCTTGTTAGATTTCAAGATACAAATGGCTTTTACTGATAGGCTATTTCTTTAACTGTGTACGCTCCTTGTAGTTTCATTAATTTTGCACTCCTGATCAGATTTTCACAGATATTTGCAGTTCAATATTTGCTACTAATTTGCTATCATTCAGGTGATTGATTTAGGGCCAACTTGGCCCTCTTTTTCTTGTAAGCATATCTTAAAGTATGCATATCGAAAGTGTCAGGCAGATTTTCAATGCATTATGCTAGAAAGAAATCACCAGACAAAATAGGTTACCATTATTTTGGACGAAATTTGGCCCCGGACAAAACCGGTGTCTAGCATTCTCTACTTTCATTTTCAAACAAGGTCAAACTACTAAAAGTGATCAAATCAATCATTTCCAGTGCATTCTATACACATTTTTAATGAATTTAAATTCAAGGTCATATATTCAATGCATTCTGGTGATGTTATATATGCACTCATTTGTTGGGGCAGCGTACCCTGAACCACACCTAGTATTTAATGTGGCCTAAGTAATAAATAGATCAAACTATTTTGGCTGTAAATGTTGAAAAAAAAATCAATTGAAAGTCAATGAAAATGTACACAATTTGGCTTACTGGGTATGACAACCAAGTAAATGTATAGACTATCAATATTTAGATGTGTATTGTACTGGAAAATGACATTATTGCTCAAATTTTATCTCAGAATTATGATTCTATTATTTTAAGACAACTTTTGAACAGTTTTAACACCTGGACTTTACTGTTACTATACTATCTATAATCTGGGGTTAATCAGCTATACATTAAACAACACCCCAAAATAAAACGGTTAATATGAAGATGGGTAAACAGACAGGTTGTTTAATGGATTAAACAGAGTGGTGAACAGAAAAACAACAACAATTTAGGGCAATCCAAAATGTAAGTATGCATAGTACTGTAACCCTTGAAGGAGAAGAGTTGGTCAACACAAATATCCAATGTGTAACTACATGTAGGTCTTCTTAGGTAGTGTGTAGTTATACATATGTTTGTGCTTTATCCCAATGTATCAAATGTCTTGTTTTCTTTTCAGAACTTGCATGATCCTTTTCTACAAAGACCTAAGAAAAACCTATCAAGACACAGGGTGATAATAACAGCGTGGAAACTCTGTAAATGTGATGTTCGTTCAAAGATAATTTACACTGGAAAGAAATTATGTTTTTGACCGAGTAGTGAAAGCAAACAGAAAATGTATCATACTTGAAGCATAAATTATCAGTGTGATGTTTATGGACATGTTTGTCAGAAAATCATTTTGATTCATCATGCAAGAAAACAAACTGAAGAAAAAGTGTTTATGAGTGATTTTTGTCAATATCAATGCAAATAGAAAATCGTCTTGATTGTCTAGATATATATTCTTCAATTTGAGATATTTAGAGATGTTTAATACAATTTCAATCTGATAATAGAAACCTGCCCTGTTCTGGTTAAATTCTTATCCAATATATTTCCCAAGTCATTGTTTTTTGAAGTAAATCAATTGATCTAGAAACGTAGTGCATACACAGCACTTTTTAATGTGCTTCCATAAAAGTGACCATTTAACAGGAATAATAAAAGTGATTTAAATTGTGATATTCATAATATATTGCAAAGGGATACATCTTATCAATGTGATAGTTTTAAAAATGAGTGCAAACAGTAAGGTGATATCAATACACTCGAGAACGAATACTAGACATAACTCTTACGAATGTGAATTTTGGGAATATGTATGCCAACGGAAAGTTGATTTAATCAAACACAAGTTAATTCAAACTGGAGAAAAACCTTATCAATGTTATGTTTGTAAATATGCATGCACCAAGAAATGTAATTTGATCAGTCATTAGATAATTCATACTGGTGAAAAACCTTATCAGCGTGATGTTTGTGAATATGCATATGTGTGAATTTGCATGCACAGAGAAATGTAATTTAATTAGTCACAGGAGAATTCATACTGGAGAAAAACCTTTTCAATGTAATGTTTGTGAATATGCATGCGCAGAGAAAGGTAATTTAATCAGACATAAGAGAATTCATACTGGAGAAAAACCTTATCAGTGTAATGTTTGTGAATATGCATGCACAGAGAACGGTCATTTAATCAGACATAAGAGAATTCATACTGGAGAAAAACCTTATCAGTGTAATGTGTGTGAATATGTATGCACACAGAAAGGTCATTTAATCAGACATAATAAATTTCATACTGGAGAAAAACCTTATCAGTGTAATGTTTGTGAATATGCATGCACAGAGAAAGGTAATTTAATCAAACACAAGAGAATTCATTCTGGAGAAAAACCTTATCAGTGTAATGTTTGTGAATATGCATGCACAGAGAAAGGTAATTTAAATAGACATAAGATAATTCATACTGGAGAAAAGCCTTATCAGTGTAATGTTTGTGAATATGCATGCACAGAGAAATGTAATTTAGTCAGACATAAGAGAATTCATACTGGAAACAAACCTTATCAGTGTAATGTTTGTGAATATGCATGCACACATAAAGGTAATTTAATCAGACATAAGAGAATTCATACTGGAAAAAAACCTTATCAGTGTAATGTTTGTGAATATGCATGTACACATAAAGATTCTTTAATCAAGCACACGCTAATTCATACTGGAGACAAACTTAATAAACCTGAGGAAAACCATAATGCTGATAACCATCCAAAGAAATTTGTGTTTGGATATGACAGTAAAGAACGTTTAAAGGGACATGTTAGAATAGATGTAAACGAGCAACCTTATCAATGTGACTTTTGTGGATATGAGTGTAATGCTAAAGATGATTTAATTATACATATTAAAGGACACTATAATTAGACACAATTCCCGTTGTAAAATGTTGAATACATTGTATACAAATTGATGAGACAGTCTCGGTAGTGATGTGGTTAGAGCTTCCACCTTTAGCGGTTGTGACATACCAAATACATTAAAAATGGTAGTAATGGCTTTCTTCCTTGGTGCTCAGATATGCAAGATTGTATTTAGATATATGGAATGGTTTTAATTAAACAAAAGCTTGAATCCATTGTTAACCAGATTTCTTTTATATTGCTTATTTTGTCAACTGTCCTTCATTTTGCTAAACGTGATCTGGAGGTCACGGGTTCGATACCCGTATGCGGCGCGTTCTTTCGGGCGATGTTTTGCATTGCCTCTCACCTCTGATCTATGTGAGAAAGTAGTCAGTGGCTTCGAAAGAATGTTGTGTAAGTACAGGTGTGGGAAAGCCAGGAAAACATGGGTAGGTGCACTGACCGCCGTGATATGACCAAAGCTGTTGAAAGCGGCGTTAAACTCCAAACAAACAAAAAAACAAATCATTTTGCTAAAGATAAACATAAAGCAAAACCTTAAGTGAACTAGCCAGTTGACTGAATAAAAGGTTCTCTTTACTTTTTGTATACGGTATTCTCGAAATGCTGAAAATGCATTTAAGGAACCAATAAACTTTGAAGTATAGGAGTCACAAGACAAATGTAAACACGATTTAAATTTTAGTATAGTCATATCGTACTTACGATTAATATGCAGGTTACTGATATTATTGATAGTTTGATACATGAACTTACTTTTTAGCTTGACTGGTTGAAAGCTGTTTGGATATTTAATTTTTGCCTAATGACATTGGAGCGATTCAGGCCCTCTTGGGCCTCTTGTTAAGCTCTCCTCAGTACGAAGTGCGAGGTGAGCTTTTGTGATCACTCACTGTCCTTCGTCGTCGTCTGTATGTACGTTTATTAAAAATGTCTTGCAAATGACTTCTTCTACTAACCAATGGATTGATTTAAAAATAAAATCAAAAGACTGTACTGTAGGTGGTCCTGTTTTAAAGTTGTTCAAAGAATTTAATTCAAAGTAGAAATTTGGTTGCTGCGGCATCAGGAAAAGGGAAATTGCAAAATCTTAAAAAATCTGTTTAAATTATTCCGATCCGTTAAAAAAGCATGGTCGCAATGGGGCGGAGTTAAAATCTTTAAAAATCTTCCAGTCCAAAAGTATTGGCCCGATTTAAAGATAATTTGGCACAAATGTTCCTTGGGGCTCTTCTACCAATGTTGTACAACTTAATCCGATCCGTTGCAAAAGCATTTCAGCCAGCCAGGGGCGGGGCTTGTTTTCCTCATATATGCATTGTAGAAATTTTAAAAATTGTCTTGGCACAAATTATTTGGCACAAATGTCATGGGTAACCCTCTACCAAGATTGTTGAAACCTTTCCGATCTGATGGAAAACATGGCCTCCAGGCTTGTTTTCCTTATATGTAAAATATTTTTGTACTAACTATTGGTATTCTAATAAATCATATGAGCGATATCGGACCATTATGGCCCTCTTGTTGTTAATCGGTTTTGCTAAATAATCAAGTTGATCTATTTAGACCACTTTGTGTCTGCCGTCCGCTGTTGGCAGCGTGAATTTTAACGTCATATTACATCTTCTACTAAATAAACAAGCCACTGTTTTCTCTTTCATTTATAGAAAGTTTCCTTATTTCTGATGCCGTCTGCTGCATAGTTGTGGTATAATGGAAACGGCTAACTTAAACACGCCCCTGTGTTGTTTTTCTCAATTTATGGCCTGCAGTACAACAACGAGTCTCCACCATCCTTTTGTTAATCATTTGTCTGCTGTAACTGAATTGTGTTAGACTTATGCCATCAGTTTAGAGCCAGGTCGGTCGGCACATATGCGGTGTCTGACCACGCTCTTTACATCTGACTGCTCAACTCAACATTTTTATGGTAATCTACCAACAATTGGTTAATTGGACTCTTTCCAATGCAAAGCTAGACAAGTTCATTTTAAAAAATCAGCATTGAAATGGTGACGGGTGGAAAACTGTTTATCGAACAATAAACATTAAGATCATACTGGCAAATGTTGTTAAACCTTATTGCCGCTTGCAACTTGTATTTTGACTCATCTGCAGCAGACGACTTTTAAAAACATTGTGACTTAAAGAGGAGATTGCGTATAATGAGTAACTTCTCCTTTTTATACACCCATTTTTTATTAAACCGGGGCATATTATAGTTTTACCTGCAGCGTACAGGCACGCGGGCGGTCGGTGGACGGAGTCCACAATGTTGTCCGCTCAATAACTTTAGAAGCCTTTGTCCAATCATCACTGAATTTAGTCAGAATGTGTATTGGCATAATATCTTGGACAGGTTTGATAACTAGTCATATCGCGATAGTCACTCGAGAGTTAACGCCCTTTAATAATAGAAATTTTCTAAAATTGGTCATGTCTGCTCAATAACTTTAGAAGCCTTTGTCCAATCATCACCAAATTTGGTCAGAATGTGTATTGGCTTAAAATCTTGGACAAGTTCAATAACTAGCCATATCGCTTTGGCAACTCAAGAGTAATCGCCCTTTAGTTATAGAAATTACATGAAATTGGTCTTGTCTGCTCAATAACTTCAGAAGCTTTTGTCCAATTCTCACTAAATTTAGTCAGAATGTGTATTGGCATAATGTCTTGGACAAGTACGATAACTAGTCATATCACTCGAGAGTTATCGCCCTTTAATAATAGAAATTACCTAAAATTGGTATTGTCTGCTCAATTACTTTAGAAGCTTTTGTCCAATCATCACTAAATTTAGTCAGAATGTGTATTGGCATAATATCTTGGACAAGTACGATAACAAGTCATATCGCTCTCTTCACTCGAGAGTTATTGCCCTTTAATAATATAAATTACCCTAAATTGGTCTTGTCTGCTCAATAACTTTAGAAGCCTTTGTCCAATCATCACTAAATTTGGTCAGAATGTGTATTGGCAGAATATCTTGGACAAGTTCGATAACTTGCCATATCGCTCCAGTCACTCGAAAGTAATCGCCCTTTAATTATAAAATTACCTGAAATTGGTATTTTCTGCTTAATATTCATAGAAGCCTTTATTCTTAGAATCCTTTGTCTAATCACCACCAAATTTGGTCATAATGTGTATTGGCATAATATATTGGACAAATAAGATAACTAGCCATATCGCTTCAGTCACTCGAGAGTTATCGCCCTTTAATTATAGAAATTACCTAAAATTGGTCTTGGTCTTGTTTATCGGAGAAAAGTAAGACAATGATAGTTATATTTAAAAAACACCACAGCAGCAGTTCTAATTGCTCATCTGTTTTCAAAACAGAAATCCGTTCCAGGAAGTGTTCGATTAGACGATGTATTCGAGTTATCATTTGTTCGAGTTAGACGATGTATTCGAGTTAACTGGAGTCCACTTTATTTGATTTTGATATTAACAATATTTTTAATCCCCACTGGCAGAAAGCCAGTCGAGTTTATGTCATGGCGAATTGTGCGTGCGTGCGTGCTTTAACTTTTGCTTCAAACCACTTAGCCAATTGGGATGAAACTTTATAAAAAGCATCCTCTCAATGTCCTCTCCTAAGGTCCTTAATTTATTTGATCCATGCAAAATTATGCATGGCAAGCGAAGGAACAAACTTTGAAAGATGTCTCCTCCAAAAGTGTTTGGGCCGATTTTCAAATTATTTTGTAGAAATGTCTTGGATGACCCTCTATCCGATTCCTTCAAGCCATGTTGACTGGTTGAACATGGCCGCTAGGGGGCGTGGCTATTTTTACTGATATGGCTATAGTGATCAATTAAAGAATCTTCTCCAAAAGTGTCGGGCCGATTTTCAAATAATTTTGAAGAAATGTCCCTTTGTTGACTATCTGATTCCTCCAAGCCATGTTAATTGGACGGAAAACATGATTTAATTTTTGCCTTATTGCAGTGGAGCGATATTCCTTTTTTGATCACCTGAGCCGTAGGTTCAAGGTGAAATATCCTGATCACTCTCTGTCCGTTACCGTCCGTTATCCGTTGTTAGATGTCCCTCTATCAGGTTCCTTCAACCCATGTTGATTGGTCAAAAAAGCGTTTTGCCGTATATGGTTATATTAAAAACTTTTAAAATCTTCTTCTCCGAAAACATCTGGCCAATTCCCAAATAATTGTGCTGGAATCATCCTTTGATGACCCTCTACAAGATTACTTTTAGGCATGGATGGCTGGTAAAGATTATGGTTCACCGTTTGCATAATTAAGGTGAGCGATACAGGGCCATCATGGCCCTCTTGTGTTGTATTTGTAATAGAGTAGGCTTGAGAGGTAAATATATTAGTAGTTAACAATGCAGAGAAAGTTTAGATGTGCTATCTGATTTTGATATTCCTTTTTCGCATATTGTATTTGAAGAGTATTGTATGATAAACAAATGTCGTTTTATGTCTTATAAAAGAAGATTGACCTTTCCATAAAGTGAAGATACTGATCAGCTTAAATAATCACATAGCTCATATAATCTTTATCTAAATTTGTAGATTCGAACTAAAATAACAACAGAAGAAATAAATAAATAAATAGGATTACAAATAGATGTTCCTATTTATTTTAATTACGGTGAAACCATGAGTTTTACATACTACATACCTGATACACGACTATTGGTCTTGGCTTATATTGTCAATATCAGTATAAACAATATTGATTGATTATGTTTTAACGCCGATTTGTTCAGTTACATCACGGCGGTCAGTCCATATATATCCATGTGTTTCCTGGCTTTCGAACTCCAATTCTCCACACAACTGTCTTTCCAAGCAACTGGCTTCCTCGTATAGAAAGGAAACATCTAGGAGCAGCGTCGTGTAAAAGTGTAGCCCGAAACCGTGTTTCTATACGCCTAAAAGTGATGCGATGTTGGAATTGCAACAATACCTGAAGTAGAAGAAGAACGCGGATCAGTTTCCGTATAACATCCGAACAAACGTTGTTTATTTTCTTAGTACGAGCATATCGAAAACACATATTTCTCTTTGTCCGTTGGTATTTGATGGATTAAAGTTGACTGTGCCATGCGATTGCTGTGTTAACCTTCAAGTGAATATAGACTACCGCCGGTATATTAAACTAATATTTCCATTATGAATTGTTAATTTAGACACGACAAACACGACATTTTGGTCCCATTCATTCATCAATATTGAACTCAGTCCCGTATAGCACGTTCAGGGTTAAATGTTTTTGTTTGTTCAAGGGCGGTTTATATCGTTTCCAACAGTATGTCAGTTATATGACGGCGACAATATCTCACGGCATTTCCTGGGTAAGTTACCAGTAGGCATTACTGCTGGTTCATGTATCCTGACACCCGCCAGTCAGTCATAATGCTAAGCCCGCAACCCATGAGTGCCATTACTACCATTTTTAAAGTCTTTGGTAAAGATTTTAATAAAATAGAACCAATCTTCCATACTTACAGCGTATCCTCTTCACTACGCTATCTTTAACCCTTTCAATGCTGATTTGTTTTCTATTAAATATAGACTTGTCAGGCTTGGCATTTGTAAAGATCCATAACCAATTCTAGTAATGATCAAGATACACAGTTAGAGATGAGCAGTCAGCAGAATAGAGACTGGTCAGACGGATAGGATGCGCATATATTTTTTAAGGTTTGTTTTCAAAGCCGTCTGCTACGGATTTGTTGTATGTGGGAAAGGGTTAAGACTGACACAATATGCTTTAACTCTTTCCCATCTGCAGACGCATCTTTGACGCGTCTGCCGTAGATGAAATATATTAATGATTGTTTTAAATAATTCCTGATTCCCCCAATTAAAGGTCCCAAATATATTAGTATAATAAATAACAAGATGTTGTCGGTGTATATTGAATTGTAGCATCACAAAGTGAGTTGAAAAGAAATATATAATAAACTGACCATACATGTAGTTTATAGTTTAAACATGTTGAACATCGATCGAGAAACAAGTTTCAGCTTATATTATTTACGCTCGCTGTCAGCATTCTGTTTTACTAAAAATCGGCTCTACAGATTCTCTTGAAATTTTGGTAACATGCAGTAGAAAGGATTATATGGGTTTTTTTTTTTAAAAAATAGGAATATTAATAGTCAGACATTTTAAATTTTCTAGCGAAATACCTGGAGACTTAACCAGTACTCACACTATCAGACAGTGAAAAAATCCCAAACGCAGAACGCACTCCTCATGGGATTCGAACCTTAATTGGACCTTTTGTATGAGAGAATGACGGTCATAGGTTAAACACTACAATTGTTATGTATTGATATGCAAATTTACATCACCGTTTCGAAGTGATGGAGTTTAGGATTACATATATAAGACAAGTGGACCCCTTCAGGGTTGAGTATACTTTTCGCTGAAGGGATCTTCTGCGTCTTCAGCCCGGCACGTTACATTAATGGGTCCACTTGTCTTATATATGTAACCCTTAACTCCATCACTTCGAAACGGTGATGTAAATTTGCATATCAAATGCAACGTATACCGAACGTTTTCGTTACATACCTGTAACAGTGAGGCAAAGTATCCTTGTAACGGGCCTTCAATTTTCAAGTACATGCATGCATGCATCCTGTACAAACATGATGGAGTTTATCAACAAAATAAATTTCCTATGATGTGTAATCGCAACTATATTAGACACATTTACAGGTTTCACCGTTTGCGTTCAATACAAATATAAGAGTGATAAAATGTACATTCTGAAAACAGGCCTGCTCTGGGTTTGATTTTTATTTTGCCACCACCTTCGCCAAATTGAAAAAAGAACCGCCACTTTTATTACTTAAGAGCCGAAACAAAAACGCCGAGAGAGGGGTAGGCCAGCATTTATTTTCACCACATTAGATAAATATTTTAGCCATTTGTTTGCCACTTCTCTTTATATATCTCCGGGATAAAGGAAGAGGAGAAGCAAAAAGGGAGAAAGGAAACAAATTAACCCATACTTAAATAGATTTTCCCAATCAATAATGACAAACTTACATTGTCATTCAATCTTAAAAGACTGGATTTATAATTGTCAATTATCGTATTTACAGCCTTAAATGGGTTTGTTCCCGGAACGTCGACTCGTTCCGCTTAACACCTTTCACTAATCCGGGATTAGGAGGTACCTTAAGGGATATAGAACTATACATACCATAAATCAATTTATTTGATTTTAAGGATGCACGCATTGAATGCATTTTAATAAAGAATAACTTTTTAACATTATTAATTAAGTTCATACTGTAAATTTATCTGAAGGATAGACGGTAATTAATCAGAATAATTACAATTTAAATGCATGTTACAATTAAGTTGTTTTCTTTTAATCCTTAAGGTATTGTTTTCTAGTCGTAAGTAATTAAGTTCAAACTGTCAAGGTCTCTGTTGAACGAATTAATTAAAAACTTAGCATTTTGATCTTTTTTCTATAAAACAAAAATAAACTGTTCTGTTACTAAATTGATGTTAATTTAGTTCAAACTGTTAGAAACATACGAATGACTTACGTATAAATGAAATGATGAAAAAATCCAACACTTACTTAGTCATATTCAATCATGGCAAACGCACAGCTAAACGTTCAGTACATCATCAACAGAAAAGGGGGTCATAACTTGACATTTGACGGGATTCGGGAGACAAAACCATAACCACCTAGTAGACCACTCCAACGTCGTTGCCAAACAGATCATGAGCAAGATATCTCGGCGCTGCGCAGACGAAATTAGACCAATTCCCACAATGTTTACAGAAGAGCTGACCAAACTCGGAGACAACGATTGGGATGACAGACCGATGTGGAACCACTTTGGCACAGAGCCCGCGCACTACGAACAACATCGAAGGCTGGCACAGCAAACTTAAGAAAATGACACAACACTCCCACCCAAACTTATTTACAGCCATCCAGATGTTCAAAGCCATTCAGAACGCAAATGATATTGGGCTAATACAGAGAGCTGTCGGTGGAACAACTCGCCCTATTGATCGTAGATTAAGTATCCTGAACGAGAGGTATGAAACTGGTGTTCTTGAGTTGGTGGTTTATGCGGATTCTGCATCTCAGTGTGTTCGTGTGATTATAATTTATATGCTGTTTTCTAATATTTTACTTAATAGTGCTGACAAAGATCAAATCTAAAAATCCGATAAGTGCAGCAAAATCAACGTGTACGTATGTGCAGGCTAATCATAGGTTACACTTTTCTCAAATGTTTCAAATTTCGCATTCTTAGGAAATTCTGCATTATTAAATTTTATAATCTTATTTATATTTATAAAGCCTGTCACATAATTACCCTCTAATGGTCCCCCCGTTCCGCTCTACCGACCAGCTATGGATTAAATCGAGTCGACGTTCCGGGAACACACCCTTTAGATTAAATTTTATAATCTTATTTATATTTATAAAGCCTGTCACATAATTACCCTCTAATGGTCCCCCCGATCCGCTCTACCGACCAGCTAGGGATTAAATCGAGTCGACGTTCCGGGAACACACCCTTTAATGTATCACTGAGAGTTGTTGGTCAGTCCGACGAAAAGGCTGAATTAACTCTTAACAACAATGGAAAAGTGTGAAATTGAAATACACAAACTGTCAAAATATAGAAAAAAAGGGTGTTCTAAAAACGTCGTAAAGTGGTCACTGGTTCCCTCATTGTATCAAATGGAAGTCTTTTATCTGCGATTAACGGAAACAGTCACTGTATGTCATAAATTGATTTCCCGTAAATCCTGTTGTTTTTTTTATGAGAAAATCCTTTTGCAACTTATTTTCGCAAATCACGGAAAATATTCGCAACTTAAGAATATTTTTTGCATTGGCCAAAATGGTGAACGACAGCGCGGGCCCTGGTTCCCTTAGTTACCCTCATCAAAAACATTTCAAGGATTTAAATTCTATGTAGAACTTTGGTTGCTGCAGAATCAAAAAGGGGGAACATGACAACATTTAAGATAATTTGGTAGATGTTATGTTCCTTTGGTGACCTTCTTCAAAAATTGTTCAAGTCATATTGATTGGTTGAAACATAGTGCAGCCAGGCCCGTTCAGAAAATTGGCAAAATGATAAAACTTTAAAGTTCCGTTCTTATGAAAGTGCTTGTCTGATTTCATGATATATTTTTAGAAATGTTCTCTACTTAAATCAAACCATATTGATTGGCCATTAGACGTGGTGGATTCAGAATTCAGAAAAGGGGTGAAATCAACTTTAAGCTTGAAAAGACGTCATCTCACTAAACCAATAACAATCAAACCTTGACGAATTGTTCCTGTGGTGGTTCTCTTTCAAAATTGTTCGAAGATTTCAATTCTATGATTTTTTTTTGTGGCGGCGGCATCTGAGAAATGCCTTTACTTTTGAAATTCTCTCCTTTTAATCAGCTTGTCGGTTTCAAAAGATAAATAGGTAGGTATATTCCTTTTGTGACCCTTTTCGTACCTTTTTTGAAGCCATAATTATTGGTGAAAAATGATGGCATCCAGGTGGTATCACAAAAGGGGAAATATGACTTAAACTTTATAATTCCATTCTTCTGAAAGTCATGGTCAGATTTCATGATAATTTAGCCGAATTGTTTCCTTAAATAACCCTCTACATAAATCGCTTTGCCAAAAAGGCATTTGTAGAATTGCTGAAAAACATAGCCAGCAGGGTACATCAGAAAAGTGGTGAAATGGACTTTTAGCTTCAAACGACAACTAGGGCCACTTCGTCTCCTCCTTATCGACTGGACCGATATCTACCAAATTTCATCATAATATTCCTTTGGTGATTCTCTTTCAAACTGTTTGGAGATTCGGTGCCTTATTACAAATGTCATTTACTGATTAGGAATTTGTTTACAGTGTCCACAATCCTTGCAGTTTCAATCCAATCTTAATCAAATTTCACCCCTCGATCACTCAGTTACATATTTTCTTCTTTACCGTTACTCAAGTGATCAATAAAGGGCCCTCTTGGCCCTCCTGATTCTACAACACCTTAGCTGAAGGCTCAAGGTGATCTATTCTGATCACTCTCTAGCCATCCGATTGTTGTTAACTTTTAGCTTCAAACAACATTTTCTCCTAAACGACTGAACAATTTCAACCTAACTTAACAGGTATATTCTTTTCAAAAATTTAAATTCTTTGTAGAACTTTGATTGCTGGGTCATCAGAAACGGGGGGAAATACCCAAACTTTAAAATGACGCTTTGGAAGAAATGTTTCTTTGGTGACCCACTAGAAAATTGTACAAGCCATGTTGATTGGTTGAAAAACATGTTTGTCAGATGGCATCAGAAAGGAGACAGTGTGACATTCTTATGAAAATACCCAAATTTTAAAACCCTTCTCCACTGAATTTGCTTGTTGGACTCCAAAATGATATGGGCGAAATGTTTTCCTGGATGACCCTCTACACAGTTTGTTCAAGCGATATTGATTGGTTGAAAAACATTGTGGTCAGATTTCGTACTACCCCACTTCTTTTCAAAACCATTAGAGATATAGCTTATACACATACAATACTTATTTACCATCATAACCTCCATCCACAGACAAGAGTACATAACTATGTCAAGTTTTTTTTTTAAAGAATTATGGCCCTCTTTCGATTTAGAATTTTGGTCGAGTTATTCATATCAAATCAATTAAAGATATAGCTTAAACACTTACAATATCTTTTTAACATCAATACCTCAACCAACGGCAAAGAGTGCATAATTCAGTGAAGGTTTTTGTAAGAATTATGACCCTTTAACGACTTATAAAGTACCTTGCTTATAAATAGTATGATAAAGTAATTGTTTATGTTTTCTGTACCACCCAATATAGTTTTGTTTTATTGGCAAGCACAAAAAAAGTCGAGCATGCTGTCCTCTGATAGCTCTTGTTTAACTTAGAAATTCTGGTTTTGCGTGCAGCTAAAATAAGAGTCCATATCTCAGTATTTTCTTGAAACATTGTCATGAAACTTTAAACAACATTTCCCAACTATCACACCTTTGTAGATTATCAATGTAGATAACTCTATCCTGTATTTTATGCAAGTTCTGGCCCTTTTTTTACTTTGAAACTCTGGTTAAAGTTTTGCATGAAACTAAATTAAGAATCCATATCTCATTATTTACTTGATGCATTGCATTGAAACTTTATACAACTCTACCCAACTATCACACAAATGTAGATTATAAAGTTGGAGAACTCTATCCTGAATTTTATGCAAGTAATGACCCCTTTTTAACATAGAAATTCTGGTTAAAGTTTTGCTTGCAACTACTTTAAGAGTAGATCACCTAGTATCTACTTGATGCATTGCTTTGACACTTTCTACAATCCTTCCCAACCATCACACCTATGAAAATAATCAAGTTATATAACTATCCTGTTTATAATGAATATTATCACCCTTTAAGCAATTCTGATTAATGTTTTGCATGCAACTTCATTCGAGTCCATAATTATCTCAGTAACTTTTAAGCGGCAGAATAGTCAAGCGCGTTGTCCTCCGACAGCTCTTATTAACTTAGAAAGTGTGTGCAACTTAAATTAAGAGTCCACATCTCAGTATTTACTTGATGCATTGCATCGAAATTTCATACAACCCTTTCTAATCATCACACCAATGTAGATTATCAAATATGATAACTCTAAAAAAAATAACTGATTACGTGTAGCATGCGTTCTTAATTATCATTGATTATCACACTTCAAACATCAAATGCAGTAATATGAATTGCCAAAATCATGTAGTTAATATTCCATCATATAACCTTTTATAACGTGAAAAAATGAATACGCAAAGTGAAGTTTTGTGTATTTAATGTGTATACACATATACTAAAACAAGTTACGAGTTACATTGTTCTAGACAAATACAAGATTTGCAGGAATTAATCCAAGGCATAATGTAGGTTACATTAGGGAACGAAATAACCGAAATATAGAGGGTACAAAATAACTAGGGTACGAAATAACCGCAAAATAACTAGGGTACGAAGTAACTGTATCCTAAAATCGGCTATACAGATTTTTTTGAAATGTTGGTTACATGCAGTAGAAAGGAACTTATATGTAGCTTTTAAAAAATATGTCGGGTAATTTTTAGTAAATTAAAAAATGATGTAATGACTTAAAATGTTTCATCAAATCTTTCAAATCAGGGGTCGAAAAGTTGGAGGGTTGAAATGTCTTGTTAAGTTACCTCCCCTTGCTAAAAGTTCGCCATTTGTACGACTCGATCTCGTGTCTTTAAATAATTATTTTACTTCATTATGAAAGTGCATCGCCATCTGAAATAGCAGGTACGTCATGTTTCCGTTTAGCTTACAAAGTTCGTCAGTGTGTGATATTAATATATTGCAGAACGTATTTACTTTAGGCATACAGAATCGTCAACAGACCCTATTTTCAGGACTTTGTCATGTCCGCAATAACTTGAATAAGAGTTGTGAGTGGGTTAGGAACACAAGTTTAAATTATCAAATGTAAAGGACCTGGGGCTATGTTACTATTGTAGTCTGTTCATATAAGATTTTGTTTAAAAATGTATCTAAATAGTAGAGAAGCATTGAAAACATACGAATCTAGATTAGAAATTTATTAATCTATAAAGCAGGGTCTTTCAAATAGTACTATTTGAAAGACCCTGTATAAAGTGAACACTTTTCGGCTCAGCTTTTCACATTGTTATGTTATATAATATATAAATCAAATACCCGTAACAGTGAGGCAAATTATCATTTTGTAGATGCAACAAGCCTTCAGTTTGTTTTCAAGTACATGAATACATCCTGTACAAACCACTTACAAACATGGTGGCGTTCATCAACAAAATAAATTTCCTATGATGTGTTTATATCCTCAAGCATTGGAAGTTTGTGAGTTTAAGCATTCGAAGACTTCACATGCAAAAGGCCTAGTGAATGATACGAAATTTCATGTCTTACCTGAGAGATTTGAGCCGTTCAAGGAGAAAACCAACATTATGGACTCTGCAAAATGTATCGTTCCAGATCAGCCTGCGCAGTCCGCACAGGCTAATCTGGGGCGATACATTCTGTCTCAGGTGAAAAGAGGGGGAAAACATCGAATTAATAATTAAAACAGAACGACACGGGGGTGAAAACGTTGAAAAGGAAAATATATAACCTACATACGAGTATATACCATTTCTGAGACTCTGAAGCAGACGACTTTTGAAATCATTGTGGCAAAAGGTGAAATTGCTCATATGAGCAATTGGCCAATTGCTCCATTTGCCACAAAAAGTTCAACTCTTTTCAATCATCTTACTATCATTTATAAAGATTACTTGATGATTTCAAAGTCTGTCGGGTTAAACCTCATTGAAATCATTGTGGCAAAATGAGAAATCATGATTTGCATTTACCACAATAATTTTGAACACTTTTCAACTTATCATAACAGGGCTTGTGTTCAATACAAATCTTTGGTACAATCTTGAAATTTATCATAACCTTGCTCTTGTCCATTTATCTTTAGTATTAGTCTTATATGTCACTTGTCATGATCAGTTTAACTCTAATCATCTCATTCACTTAAAACACAGACCCTGCCAGGTTAAATATCCTACATAATACTTTAATCTTCAAATACCGATATCTGCATTATTAACTACAGATTAAATTTGTCTAATGTTTGTGGATTTAAATGTATTTTTATGCCCCCGGAATCACCGATTCGGTGGGCATCTAGTTTTTGGCCTGTCTGCACGTCTGTCTGCACGTCTGTCTGCACGTCTGTCTGTCTGTCTGCATGAAAAAAAGTTTAACCTTGACCACTACTTTTGAACCATAACAGGTACAGCTACCATATTTCACATGTGTATTCCTTGTCACATGACCTTTCTGTCAGTACCAACATTTTTGACCTTGCGACCTTGACCTTTGACCTAGATGTTGCCATTCCCGAAAAAAACTTTAACCTTGACCACTACTTTTGAACCATAACAGGTACGGCTACCATATTTCGCATGTGTATTCCTTCTGACATGACCTTTCTGTCAGTACCAACATTTTTGACCTTGCGACCTTGACCTTTGACCTAGATGTTGCCATTCTCGAAAAAAACTTTAACCTTGACCACTACTTTTGAACCATAACAGGTAAGGCTACCATATTTCACATGTGTATTCCTTGTGACATGACATTTCTGTCAGTACCAACATTTTTGACCTTGCGACCTTGACCTTTGACCTAGATGTTGCCATTCTCGAAAAAAACTTTAACCTTGACCACTACTTTTGAACCATAACAGGTACGGCTACCATATTTCACATGTGTATTCCTTCTGACATGACCTTTCTGTCAGTACCAACATTTTTGACCTTGCGACCTTGACCTTTGACCTAGATGTTGCCATTCGGGGGCATCAGTGTTTCACAAACACATCTTGGTTTTTTTATTTCTTCATGTGCAACGAAATATTGCGGCTTCTTTTTGATGCTTTGTGTCAAACATTCGTCTTGTTTTGTGATTACATATTATCTTTGTTAAGTTGTGGGCGCTTTTTTGAAATTAATAAAAATACAATACTGAAACCGGTCACTTTAAAATTATTTAAAACTAATTATTCTAACACAAGTACTGAATTAATTATGAAAACGGAGTTTAAAACATTTTGCCTAGACTTAAGTTAAACTTAATTAAACATCGATTCATGTTTTATAAACACGCTCGATGTCTGCTTCCAGTTTGACTGATTCGTCTGGATTGCAAACATCCGTGGAAAAGATTGAAATGTCGAAATATTGAAAAGTGAATACAGTTTTGGAGAAATATTGAGGTAAAAGGAGAAATAGCTTGTTTTGAGGTAGTTTTCCCCTTTCAACAATGTTTTCAAAAATTACATGTTGCAAACATAAGCTGTCGGAAGTCCTACGATATATTGATTGATTAGGGTTTAACGCCGTTTTCAACCATTTTGCAGTCATATCACGGCGGCCAATTCACCTACTGACATTCTTATTCTGGCTTTTCCACATCATACTTTCCAAGCAACTGGCTGGTTTTCCACATAGACTTTAAGACCATTGGTGGAAAACGAATTATGCGAGTCACAGTGTCTTTTGTCGGAAAGAATTTAGGATGAGCTGGATTTCTAACTCTTCCCTGTTGGTTAATGTGGTTTTAAATCGAACATTGCAGGAAGGAAGAAACACGTTTAATCACAGGATAAACAGTATGGACATATCTTGGTCTTCTCTCTTCGTTAATGTGGTTTTAAATCGAACATTGCAGGAAGGAAGAAACACGTTTAACCACAGGATACGGTATGGACATATCTTAATTGGTCTTCCCTGTTGGTTAATGTGGTTTTAAATCGAACATTGCAGGAAAGGAAGAAACACGTTTAATCACAGGATACAGTATGGACATATCTTGGTCTTCCTTGTTGGTTAATCTGGTTTTAAATCAAACATTGCAGGAAAGGAGCACCACGTTTAATCATAGGATACAAATGTACCATACATAACTTGCAGGATGCACTTAGACCACGGAGGCACAGTTATTTCCGATGATAAAGCTATTAAAGATTCTAATTATTACATTGTGTTGTATTTAAAAAAAAAGTGTTTAAATGTTATACTAGTAACACTTTATAATAACTTTATAAGACTTTAAAATAACTATTATATTTAGTTTTCCTTTTCAACGTTTTTACTCACGTTTTGATCTGGTTTATTAATTCGACGTTTTAGTCATTTAACTTTATCACTGTATTTCAAAAGAGGTATAGAGTAATGGATCCTGATTCAGAAAATCCACAGGAGGAGAAAAGTGTCTGTCCAGGTAAGCCTGTGTGGCATGCTTTGACTGATCCGGGTCAATATTCTACACTGAGTCCACAATGAAGTTTCGAACAAAAAATCCTTTGACCGTCCTCACCGCGATAACTTGGAGAAAAATAGACGGGGAAAAAACTGCCCAGAGAGTGCTAGGCTGCGAAAACTAATAATTCATAAATAAAACAATCTTTTCTTTTTTCTAGGTCACCTGAGCTTTGCTCAAGGTGAGTTATTGTGATCGCCTTTTGTCCGGCGTGCGTCAACTTCTTCTTCTCAGTAACCAGTGGGTCAATTTGGATGAAACTTCACAGAAAGCTTCCTCTCAATGACCTCACCAGAATTCCTTTAAATTGTTGGTATCCATGCAAAATTCTGGTTTCCATAGCAACGAAACCGAAAAACCTTCAAAATTCTTCTTCTCCCAAACTGGTTGGCAGATTTTCAAATAATTTTGTAGAAATGTTCCTTGGATGACCCTCTATCAGATTCCTTCAAGCCATGTTGATTGGTCGAAAAACATGGCCGCCAGGGAGGCGGGGCTATTTTCCCTTATATGGCTATAGTGAAAATCTTCTCCTCCGAAAGTGTCAGGCCGATTTTCAAATAATTTCGTAGAAATGTTTCTTAGGTGAACCTTATCAAAAACAGTTCAAAGATTTAAATTCAATTGAGAACTTTGGTTGCTCAGAAAGTGGGCAAAATGTCCAAACTTTAAAAATCTTCTTCTCTGAATCTGCTTGTCAGATTCCAATATAATTTGGTAGAAATGTTCCATGGTTGACCCTCTACAAATATTGTTCAAGCCATACTGATTGGTTAAAAAACATGGCAGACAGGCATTATCAGAAAAGGGGCAAAATGACAAAATTGGTAAATTCTGGGTTTTTAGCTCACCTGAGCTTTGCTCAAGGTGAGTTATTGTGATCGCCTTTTGTCCGGTGTCCGTCGTGCGTCGTGCGTCAACTTCTTCTCCTCAGTAACCAGTGGGTCAATTGGGATGAAACTTCACAGAAAGCATCCTCTCAATGACCTCACCAGATTTCCTTCAAATTTTTGGGATCCATGCAGAATTCTGGTTTCCATGGCAACGAAATGAAAAAAACTTCAAAATTCTTCTTCTCCCAGACTGGTTGGCAGATTTTCAAATAATTTTGTAGAAATGTTCCTTGGATGACCCTCTATGAGATTCCTTCAAGCCATGTTGATTGGTCGAAAAACATGGCCGCCAGGGGGGGCGGGGCTATTTTGCCTTATATGGCTATAGTGAAAACTTAAAAAATCTTCTCCTCCGAAAGTGTCAGGCCTATTTTCAAATAATTTTGTGGAAATGTTCCTTGGATGACCCTCTATCAGATTCCTTCGAGCCATGTTGATTGGTCGAAAAACATTGCCGCCAGGGGGCGGGGCTATTTTGCCTTATATGGCTATAGTGAAAACTTAAAAAATCTTCTCCTCCGAAAGTGTCTGGCCGATTTTCAAATAATTTTGTAGAAATGTTCCTTAAGTGACCCACTATCAGATTACTTGAAGCCATGTTGATTTGTCGAAAAATATGGCCGCCAGTGGGCAGGGCTATTTTGCCTTATATGGCTATAGTGAAAACTTAAAAAATCTTCTCCTCCGAAATTGTCAGACCGATTTTCAAATAATTTTGTAGAAATGTTCCTTGGATGACCCTCTATCAGATTCCTTCAATCCAAGTTGATTGGTCGAAAAACATGGCCGCCAGGGGGGCGGGGCTATTTTGCCTTATATGGCTATAGTGAAAACTTAAAAAATCTTCTCCTCCGAAAGTGTCAGGCCTATTTTCAAATAATTTTGTGGAAATGTTCCTTGGATGACCCTCTATCAGATTCCTTCAAGCCATGTTGATTGGTCGAAAAACATGGCCGCCAGGGGGGCGGGGCTATTTTGCCTTATATGGCTATAGTGAAAACTTAAAAAATCTTCTCCTCCGAAAGTGTCTGGCCGATTTTCAAATAATTTTGTAGAAATGTTCCTTAAGTGACCCACTATCAGATTACTTGAAGCCATGTTGATTTGTCGAAAAATATGGCCGCCAGTGGGCAGGGCTATTTTGCCTTATATGGCTATAGTGAAAACTTAAAAAATCTTCTCCTCCGAAATTGTCAGACTGATTTTCAAATAATTTTGTAGAAATGTTCCTTGGATGACCCTCTATCAGATTCCTTCAATCCAAGTTGATTGGTCGAAAAACATGGCCGCCAGGGGGGCGGGGCTATTTTGCCTTATATGGCTATAGTGAAAACTTAAAAAATCTTCTTCTCCGAAAGTGTCCGGCCGATTTTCAAATAATTTTGTAGAAATGTTCTTTTGAAGACCCACTTTCAGATTCCTTCAAGCCATGTTGATTGGTCAAAAAACATGGCCGCCAGTGGGCAGGGCTATTTTGCATTATATGGCTATAGTGAAAGCTTAAAAAATCTTCTCCTCCAAAAGTGTCTGGCTGATTTTCAAAAAAAATTGTAGAAATGTTCCTAGGGTGGCCCTCTATCGGATTCCTTCAAGCCAAGTTGATTGGTCGGAAACTATGGCTGCCAGGGGGCGGGGCTTATATGGCTAAAGTGAAAAATAAATAAAATCAGGTGAGCGATTCCAGGGCCATCATGGCCCTCTTGTTTAAAGTGCTGGGTGCTGGTCTCTTTTTAAGAAAATTGTATAGAAATCTTACTCCTGTGATCCTCTGCTTAATTTGTTCAAGCCATATTTATAAATTACAAAACCATAGCAACCAGGCGTCATCACAAAAGGGGTAAATTTAACTTTTTGCTTTAAAAATGATACCATTCTACAGGAACAATTTCAACTTCACTTCCTTCAATTTGTTTGTTCTCTTTCAAAATTGTTCAAAATCTTACATTCTGTGTACAACTTTGGTTGCAGCAGCATCAGAAAGTGAGAAAAATGTCAAAACTTCAAAATCCTTTTTTTTCCAGAATCGCCTCGTTTGATTCCTAGCTAATTAAGGAAGAAATGTTATTTGAGTGACCCTCTACAAAATTTGTTCAAGCCATATTGATACCTTGAAAAACATGGCAGCAAGGCACCATCAGGAAAGGGGCAAAATTACAAAACTTTATAATTCATCCGCGTCACACTTTGGTTAAGGTTTTGCCTGCAAGTACACCATAGCTCAGTAAATTCTTGATGTATTGCATTTAAACTTTCTACAAAGCTTCCCAATAATAATAATCAACTTTGTTAACTCTATCCTGCATTTTATGCAAGTTATGGCCCTTTTTTTACTTAGAAATTCTGGTTAATGTTTTGCAAGAAAATACATTTAGAGTCCATATCTTAGTAACGACTTGATGCATTGCATTGAAAATTTATACAACCCTTTCGCAACCATCAGCCTTATGTAAATAATTAATTTATATAACTCTATCCTGCATATAATGCAAATTATGACCCTTCAAGAAATTCTGGTTTATGTTTTGCATGAAACTACATAAGAGACCATATCTCAGTAGCTGAAACACTGTAGTAAAGGCGAGCGCGCTGTCCTCCGACAGCTCTTGTTTTACTTTTTTAGCTCACCTATGCAGGTGCAAGGTGAGCTATTGTGATTTTGTCCGGCATTGGTGCGTCGTCCATTGTGCGTCGTCAACATTTAGCTTGTTAACACTCTACATGCTACAATTTGCATCCAATCTTCATGAAAGTTTATTCATCTCCATCAAATGTTGGACAAGTTCCAAACTGGGCCATATGGGGTAAAAAACTAGGTCACTAGGTCAAATTGAATGGAAATTTTATTAACACTCTAGAGGCCACATTTTCAACTTGAGCATATTGAAATATTTATCAGAATGTTTGTCTTGATGATATGTAAGTCAAGTTCGAACATGGGTCATGTCGGGTCAAAAAGTAGGTCACTAGGTCAAATTGAAGGAAAATCTTATTAACACTCCAGAGGCCGCAATTTTAATTCACCAGTTTGAAATTTTGTCAGAATGTTTGTCTTAAAAATGTCTAGGTCAGTTTCGAATGTGGGTCATATTGGGTCAGAAACTAGGTCACTAGACCAAATTGAAGGCAAATCTTGTTAATACTGTAGAAGCCGCATTTCTTGCTTCAGCAGCTTGAAATTTGGTCAGAATGTTGAGCTGAATGATATCTTGGCCAAATTCGAATATGGGTCATTCTGGGTCAAAAAATAGGTCACTAGGCCAAATTGAAGGGAAATCTTGTTAACACTCCAGAGGCTGCAATTTTTGCTTCACCAGTTTGAAATTGTGTCAGAATGTTTGTTTTAAAAATGTCTAGGTCAAGTTCGAATCGGGGTCATATTGGGTCAGAAACTAGGTCACTAGGCCAAATTCAAGGGAAATCTTGTTAATACTGTAGAAGCCGCATTTCTTGCTTCAGCAGCTTGTAATTTGGTCAGAATGTTGAGCTGAATTATATCTAGGCCAAATTCGAATATGGGTCATTCTGGGTCAAAAACTAGGTCTCTAGGCCAAATTGAAGTGAAATCTTGTTAACACTGTAGAAGCCGCATTTTTTGGTCAGAATGTTTGTCTTGATGATATGTAGGTCAAGTTCGAATATGGGTCATATTGGGTCAGAATCTAGGTCACTAGGTCAAATTGAAGGAAAATCTTGTTAATTCTGTAGAAGCCGCTTTTTAGATCACCTAGAGCCAAAGGCTCAAGGTGAGCTATTCTGATCACTTTTTGTCTGTCCGGCGTCGTCCGTCGTCGTCCGTCGCCCGTCGTCGTCCGGCGTTAACATTTAGACATTTAGATCATCTCCTTAACCACTTGACCAATTTCAACCAAACTTCACAGGAATGTTCCTTTGGTGAACCTCTTTCAAAATTGTTCAAAGATTTAAATTCCATCGAGAACTTTGGTTGCCGCGGCAACAGAAAAGGGGAAAATTGCCAAATCTTAAAAAATCTTCTTGTCCAAAAGTACTGGCCCGATATAAAAATTATTTTGCACAAATGTTCCTTGGGGTACCCTCTACCAAGATTGTTCAAATATTTCCGATCCGTTGAAAAACATGGCCGCCAGGGGTGGAGCTTATTTTCCTTATATTTGCATTGTTAAAACTTTAAAAATCTTCTTGTCCAAAAGTACTGGCCCGATTTGACAATTATTTTGCACAAATGTACATTTGGGCACCCTTTACCAAGATTGTTCAAATATTTCCGATCGGTTGAAAAACATGGCCACCAGGGGGCGGAGCCTGTTTTCCTTATATGTGCATTGTTAAAATTTTAAAAATCTTCTTGTCAAAAAGTACTGGCCCGATTTAAAAATTGTTTTGCACAAATGTTCCTTGTGGCACCCTTTACAAAGATTGTTCAAATATTTCCGATCCGTTGAAAAACATGGCCGCCAGAGCGCGGAGCTTGTTTTCCTTATATGTGCATTGTTAAGACTTAAAAAATCTTCTTGTCCAAAAGTACTGGCCCGATTTGAAAATTATTTTCCACAAATGTTCATTGGGGCACCCTTTACCAAGATTGTTCAAATATTTCCGATCGATTGAAAAACATGGCCGCCAGGGGGCGGAGCCTGTTTTCCTTATATGTGCATTGTTAAAATTTTAAAAATCTTCTTGTCAAAAAGTACTGGCCCAATTTGAAAATTATTTTGCACAAATGTTCCTTGGGGCACCCTTTACCAAGATTGTTCAAATATTTCCGATCCGTTGAAAAATATGGCCGCCAGGGCGCGGAGCTTGTTTTTCTTATACACGCATTGTTAAAACTTAAAAAAACTTCTTGTCCAAAAGTACTGGCCCGATTTGAAAATTATTTTGCACAAATGGTCCTTGTGGCACCCTTTACCAAGATTGTTCAAATATTTTCGATCGGTTGAAAAACATAGTCGCCAGGGGGCGGAGCCTGTTTTCCTTATATGTGCATTGTTAAAATTTTAAAAATCTTCTTGACCAAAAGAACTGGCCCAATTTGAAAATTATTTTGCACAAATGTTCCTTGGGGCACCCTTTACCAAGATTGTTCAAATATTTCCGATCGGTTGAAAAACATGGCCACCAGGGGGCGGAGCCTTTTTTCCTTATATGTGCATTGTTAAAATTTTAAAAATCTTCTTGTCAAAAAGTACTGGCCCGATTTAAAAATTGTTTTGCACAAATGTTCCTTGGGGCACCCTTTACAAAGATTGTTCAAATATTTCCGATCCGTTGAAAAACATGGCCGCCAGAGCGCGGAGCTTGTTTTCCTTATATGTGCATTGTTAAAACTTAAAAAATCTTCTTGTCCAAAAGTACTGGCCCGATTTGAAAATTATTTTCCACAAATGTTCATTGGGGCACCCTTTACCAAGATTGTGCAAATATTTCCGATCAATTGAAAAACATGGCCGCCAGGGGGCGGAGCCTGTTTTCCTTATATGTGCATTGTTAAAATTTAAAAATCTTCTTGTCAAAATGTACTGGCCCAATTTGAAAATTATTTTGCACAAATGTTCCTTGGGGCACCCTTTACCAAGATTGTTCAAATATTTCCGATCCGTTGAAAAACATGGCCGCCAGGAGGCGGAGCTTGTTTTTTTTTTGTTAAAATTTTAAAAATCTTCTTGTCCAAAAGTACTGGCCCGATTTTAAAATTATTTTGCACAAATGTTCCTTGTGGCACCCTTTACCAAGATTGTTTAAATATTTCCGATCGGTTGAAAAACATGGCCGCCAGGGGGCGGAGCCTGATTTCCTTATATGTGCATTGTTAAAATTTTAAAAATCTTCTTGACCAAAAGTACTGGCCCAATTTGAAAATTATTTTGTACAAATGTTCCTTGGGGCACCCTTTACCAAGATTGTTCAAATATTTCCGATCCGTTGAAAAACATGGTCGCCAGGGGGCGGAGCCTGTTTTCCTTATATGTGCATTGTTAAAATTTTAAAAATCTTCTTGACCAAAAGTACTGGACAATTTGAAAATTATTTTGCACAAATGTTCCTTGGGGCACCCTTTGCCAAGATTGTTCAAATATTTCCGATCCGTTGAAAAACATGGCCGCCAGGGCGCGGAGCTTGTTTTCCTTATACATGCATTGTTAAAACTTAAAAAAGTTTCTTGTCCAAAAGTACTGGCCCGATTTGAAAATTATTTTGCACAAATGTTCCTTGTGGCACCCTTTACCAAGATTGTTCAAATATTTCCAATCGGTTGAAAAACATGGCCGCCAGGGGGCGGAGCCTGATTTCCTTATATGTGCATTGTTAAAATTTTAAAAATCTTCTTGACCAAAAGTACTGGCCCAATTTGAAAATTATTTTGCACAAATGTTCCTTGGGGCACCCTTTACCAAGATTGTTCAAATATTTCCGATCCGTTGAAAAACATGGCCGCCAGGGGGCGGAGCTTGTTTTCCTTATACGTGCATTGTTAAAACTTAAAAAATCTTCTTGTCCTAAAGTACTGGCCCGATTTGAAAATTATTTTCCACAAATGTTCCTTGGGGCACCCTTTACCAAGATTGTTCAAATATTTCCGATCGGTTGAAAAACATGGTCGCCAGGGGGCGGAGCCTGTTTTCCTTATATGTGCATTGTTAAAATTTTAAAAATCTTCTTGACCAAAAGTACTGGCCCAATTTGAAAATTATTTTGCACAAATGTTCCTTGGGGCACCCTTTACCAAGATTGTTCAAATATTTCCGATCCGTTGAAAAACATGGCCGCCAGGGGGCGGAGCTTGTTTTTTTTTGTTAAAATTTTAAAAATCTTCTTGTCCAAAAGTACTGGCCCGATTTGAAAATTATTTTGCACAAATGTTCCTTGGGGCACCCTTTACCAAGATTGTTCAAATATTTCCGATCGGTTGAAAAACATGGCCGCCAGGGTTGCTGCAGCATCAGAAAGGGGGCAAAATGTCCAAGCTTTAAAACTCTTTTTCTTTGAATCTGCACGTCTGATTCCATTATAGTTTGGTAGAAATGTTCCTTAGGTGAGCCTCTACAAAGATCGTTCAAGGCATACTGTTTGGTTGAAAAAACATGGCAGTCAGGAGGCATCAGAAAAGGGGCAAAATGACAAAATTTGGAAATTCCATTTTTTTTTAAGTTCTTGTCTGAATTTGAATATAAATCCTACTTCAGTGATCCTCTACATTTAATTTGTTCAAGCTGTTTTGATTAGTTACAAAATCATAGCAACCTCGCGTCATCACAAAAGGGGTAAATTGAACTTTTAGCTACAAATGACAACTCCTACCATTCCACTTGACCAATTTCAACGTTACTTCACAGGAATGTTCCTTTGATGGTCCTCTTTCAAAATTGTTCAAATACTTGCATTCTGTGTAGAACCTTTGTTGCTGCAGCATCAGAAATTGAGAAAGCTCTTGTTAGATTTCAAGATAGAAATGGACTATTTCTTTAACTGTGAGTGTCCACTCCTTGCAGTTTCATTTGAACTCCTGATCAAATTTTCACAGATATTTGCAGTTAAATATTTGTTTCTAATTAACTATCATTCAGGTGATCGATTTTAGGGCCATCTTGGCCCTCTTGTTTGGCTACAGCAGTTTGAAATTTGGGTCATGCCTTGTTAAAAACTAGGTCACTAGGCCAAATTGAAGGAAAATCTTGTTAACACTCTGGATACAGCATTTTTAACTTGAGCATGATGAAACTTTATCAGAATGTTTGTCTTGATGATATGTAAGTCAAGTTCGAACATGGGTCATGTCGGGCCAAAAAGTAGGTCACTAGGTCAAGTTGAATGAAAATCTTGTTAACACTAGTGGCATAATTTTTTTAAGTTTGAATATGGGTCATATTGGGTCAGAAACAAGGTCAATAAAGGAAAATATTGTTCAAACTCGGGAGGCCGCATATCATATGTTGGAATATAGGTCATATCATACAAAAAATATAGATCACTAGGCCAAATGAAGACTCAGGGTCGCATTGAAATCTGGACCATTCGAATTCTACCTTATGATATAATATCTGAATGAGCACATATCAATGCGATCAGGAAAAGCACTCCTAAAATTAGTCTGTCTGGAAATACAACATTGGACTCTGTTGACTTTCAATCCTAATAGTTAAATTTTTTATGTGTCTATTATTTTTTTAATCACTAGAAATAGAATAGAGAAACTATAGCTCTGAAAAACAAACAGACAATCAATCGTATAAAAACATTGTTCTAAAATATAGTCTGTAATATATATATTTATCTATTTTATCATTTCAAACACAATTGCAGATATAGTCTGCAATTTATATATATTTAGAAATAGTCAAATAACAATATTTTTATATCTCCCATCCCCGACCCAATAATAGAGACACAATAAATATATGAATAATCTGCAAAATAAAAAAATAGTCCGTCTGCTAATTGAAATCAAATTAAATATTGAGATAAAGGATAGCTGCTCGCCAAATGGCATTATTGCCGAGCGCGAGGGTAAACAACGTCATAAATCATCAGCCAAATGAAGGAAAATCTTGTTAACACTGGAGGTTGCATTCAGAATAATTGATTTGATGTGTTGCATTGCAGTACATTTGTATAATTAAGGTGAGTGAACTAGGGCCATCATGGACCTCTTGTCTTAATAAGTACTGGTGCTAGGGCTTTCAAATTTGGATTAGTTACATTTAATACCCTTCTTCACATTGTATGTTCAAGATACTGAGTGAGACCTTCTTGGGGTTATAACATGAATTTTGGTGGATTTTGAAATTTGACATAGCTTCTTCTTTTTTGTTAGATTGATTTCACATTGTGCACACACATTTCATCAATAAAATACTTCAACCTATCAAATGGTTTTTAGCTCACCAAAGCACGTAGTGCTCAAGGTGAGTTATTGTGATCGCATTTTGTCCATCGTTCGTCGTCAACATTTGCTTGTTAACACTCTAGAGGCAACATTTTGCATCCAATCTTTATGAAAGTTTATCAGAACATCAACTCTAGGCCAAGTTCGAAACTGGGTCATGTCTGGTCAAAAACTAGGTCACTAGGTCAAATTTAAGGAAAATCTTGTTAACACTCTGGAAGCCATATTTTAAGCTTAAACATGTTGAAACTTTGTCAAAATGTTTTTCTTAGTGATATCTAAGCCAAGTTTAAACTTTATCAGATTGTTTGTCGAAGTTATATCTAGGTCAAATTTGAATATGGGTCATATCGGGTCAAAAACTAGGTCACTAGGTCAAATTTAAGGAAAATCTTGTTAACACTCTGGAAGCCATATTTTTAGCTTGAACATGTTGAAACTTAGTCAGAATATTTTTCTAAGTGATATCTAGGCCAAGTTCGATTATGGGTCATGTCAGGTCAACAACTAGATTACTAGGCCAAATTTAAGGAAAATCTTGTTAACACTCTTGAAGCCACATTTTAAACTTGAGCATGTTGAAACTTAATCAGAAAGTTTGTCCTGATGATATCTAGGACAAGTGTGAATATGGGTTATGTCCTGTCAAAATCTAGGTGACAAGGCCAAATTTAAGGACAATCTTGTTAACACTCTGGAAGTAACATTTTTAGCTTGAACATGTTTAAACTTAGTCAGAATATTTTATAAGTGATATCTAGGCCAAGTTCGATTATGGGTCATGTCAGGTTGAAACTTTGTCAGAATGTTTGTCTTAGTGATATCTAGGCCAAGTTCAAATATAGTTCATGTTGGGTCAAAAACTAGGTCACTAGGCCAAATTGAAGGAACATCTTGTTAACACTGTGGAAATCGCATTTTTAACTTGAACAAGTTGAAACTTTGTCAGAATGTTTGTCCTGATGATATCTAGGCCAAGTTCGAATATGGGTCATGTCACTAGGTCACTAGGACACATTTAAGGAAAATCTTGTTAACACTCTTGAAGCCGCATTTTAAACTTGAGCATGTTGAAACTTTATCAGAAAGTTTGTCCTAATGATTTCTAGGCCAAGTTCGAATATAGGTTATGTCCTGTCAAAAACATAGTCACTAGGCCAAATTTAAAGAAAATCTTGTGAACACTCTGGAAGCCCAGCTCAGCAACAGACAAGAGTATATAACTCTGTCAAGGTTTTTGTAAGAGTGCCCTTTTTTTACTTAGAATTTTGGTTTAAGTTTTATGTACAAATTTACTTTTTTCCAAAACCATTACAGATATTGCTTTGAAACTTACAACACTTATTCACCATCATGACTTCTATCAACAGACATAAGTACATAACTCTGCAAGATATTTGTAAGAATTATGGCCCTTATTCGACTTTAGAGTTTTGGTTAAGTTTTTTGTACCAATTTACTTATTTTCAAAACCATTACAGATATGGCTTCAAAACTTACAACACTTATTCACCATCATTAACTCCATAAACAGACAAGAGAACATAATTCTGTCAAGGTTTTTGTAAGAATTATGGCCATTTTCACCTTAGAATTTTTGTTAAGTTTTTCGTACCACCCCATTTTTTTTCAAATCCATTAATGATTTAGCTTATACACTTACAATACTTATTTATCATCATTACCTCCATTAACAGACAAGGGTACATAACTCTGTCAAGTTTTGTTTAAGAATTATGGCCCTTTTTCAATTTATAATTTTGGTTAAGTTATTCATAGGAAATCAATTTTTTTCAAAACAATTACAGATAAAGCTTAAACACTTACAAAAATCTTTTTACCATCATTACCGCCACCATCAGCCAAGAGTGCATAATTCAGTTAAGGTTTTAGTTTTGTTTTATTGGCAAGCACAAAAAAGTTGAGCGCGCTGTCCTCTGACAGCTCTTGTTTTTAGCTCGACTATTCAAAGAATATATGAGAGCTATACTACTCATCCTGGCGTCGGCGTCCACGTCTCACTTTGGTTAAGGTTTTGCATGCAAGTACTTAAATACTACATGTATTGCATTGAAACTTTCAACAACCCTACTTAACTATCACACCTATGTAGATTATCTAGTTAGATAACTCTATCCTACATTTTAGGCAAGGTATGGCCCTTTTTTACTTAGAAATTCTGGTTAAAGTTTTGCGTGCAACTAAATTAAGAGTCCATATCTCAGTATTTACTTGATGCATTGCATTCAAACTTTATACAACCCTACCCAAGCATCACACCTATGTAGATTATCAAGTTAGATAACTCTATCCTGCATTTTATGCAAGTTATGGTCCTTTTTTAACTTAGAAATTCTGGTTAAAGTTTTGCGTGCAACTAAATTAAGAGTCCATATCTCAGTATTTACTAGATGCATTGCATTGAAACGTTATACAACCCTACCTAACTATCACACTTATGTAAACAATCAAGAATGATAATTATATCCAGTATGTTTAGACTCTATCCTGCATTTTATGCAAGTTATGGCCCTTTTTTTTACTTAAAAATTCTGTTTAAAGTTTTGCATACAACTACATTAAGAGACCATCTCTTAGTAACTACTTGATGCATTGCATTGAAACTTTATACAACCCTTCCTAACCATCACACCTATGTAAACAATCAAGAATGATAATTCTATCCAGTATATTTGGCAATTTATGGCCCTTTTTTTAACTAGAAATTTGTTTAAAGTTTTGCATGCAACTACATTAAGCGTCGATATCCTAGTATTTAATTCATGCATTGCTTTGAAACGTTATACAACCCTTCCCAACTATTACACCTATGTTGATTTTCAAGTTAAATAACTCTATCCTGCATTTTATGAAAGTTATGGCCCTTGTTGGTTTTAAAAATTCTGGTTAATGTTTTGCAATTACATTTAAGAGTGTAATCTCAGTAACAACTTGAAGCATTGTATTGAAACTTTATGCAACCTTTCCAAATTTCACAACTATATACACAACCAATTAAGATAACTCTATCCTGTATATGGTGCAAATTGTTTCTCTTTTTTGACTTAGAAATTATGGTTAAAGGTTCGCATGCAACTACATTTAGAGTCCATATCTTAGTAACTACTTGATGCATTCCATTTAAACGTTATACAACCCTTCCCAACTTGTAAGAAATTGTGGTTAATGTTTTGCATGCAACTTCATTAGAGTCCATTATCTCAGTAACTTTAATATGCGGTGAAATAGTCGAGTGCGCTGTCCTCCGACAGCTCTTGTTGAAGTTATAAATGTGGGTTAAAGAATTGCACGCAAGGCCTTTTCTCACAAACAGCAGATGCTATTCAAACAAGACATATCCAACTTGATTGATAGTTCAATGCTATCAAGCCACTATATCGGTAACAACTATTGTCAATAGTATCCAATGGCTAAATAGTCGAGCATGTTGTCTCGCGGACAGCTCTTGTTAACTTAAGCAGCTTGAAATGTTGTCAGAAAGTTAGTCTTGATGATATTGCCATTGGCGCTGAAAGATTTAAGTCTTAAATAGCCCATCCTCAGGTGAGCGATCCAGGGCCTCTGTGACTGCCCTCTTGTTTGTTAGATTAGTTTAAACTTATTTATTTTAAATCGATTGCGAAACAAGCTTTAAGCTTATATTAATCACGCTCGATGTCTGCTTCCTGGATACTTAACCAGTACTCGCGCCGATTGTGTGGAAAAATCCCAAAGTCAGGACCCGCTCATCACGGGACTCGAACCAGGGACCTTTGATGTGAGAGGCCGACGCTCTACCTCTGCACCACTGTCTGTTGTTTGTTAGATTGACTACAAATGTTACACTCACATTTAATGAATAATGTTTTTCAACAAATATAACTGGTTTTGAGTTTTAACATTTGGATACATACAAAATCAGTGTACTTTTGTTGTACTTTAAAGATTTTTACAATTGTGTTTAGCTCAACGTTAAAGTTTTGTTATTTTGGCGAGACATTTAATTTGATGTCTATGAAATTATTTTCTGTGGTCCTCTTTTAAAAAAGTTCGAAGAAGTTAATACCGTGGAAAACTGGTTGCACAAAGTCTGAGTTGAAAATAACTTATGTTCCTAGAGTGTATTTTGAAGCGTCTGCAGCATACAACTATCGAAAACATTGGAATGTTTCATAGTTTTCATAAATATTTTCAAAGTCTTCTTCTGCACATTTGACATATGTTAGAAAGGATAACAGCAGAAATCAAGTAAATGTTTAATAGTTCAGATAATATTGTCAGGACATTCTGACCACAGGGATAGACTAGCTGAGTAGTTGAGAACTCTCTGTCCTAAATCGGTTGAATGAATAAACAGACAGCCTGTTTCATAGATTAAACAGAGTGGTGAACGGAAACACAACATCAATTTAGGGAAATCCAAAATGTAGGTATGCATAGTACTGTAACCCTTGAAGAAGCAGAGTTGATCAACGCAAATATCGAATGTGTAATTATATGTAAGTCTTTATTCCAGTGTATCACATATCTTGTTTTCTTTTCAGTACTTAACCAATCTTTTTCCGCAAAGACGTAAAGGAAAATCTATCAAGACAAGGTGATAATAACGGATGGGAAACTCTGTAAATGTGATCTTCGTTGAAAGATAATACACACTAGAGAGAAATTATGTTTTTGACCGAAAAAGGGATTGCAAACAAAAGAGGAATCATACTGGAACAATACATTATCTGTGTGATGTTTATGCAGAAAATAATTTTAATTGAGCATCTGTGAAAACAACAGAATACAAATTGTTTATGTGTGATTATTATCAATATCCATGCACATATAAAATCGTCTTTGTTATAGACATATATTCCACAATTTGAGATATTGAGGGATGTTTAAAACACTCTTCCAAAAATGATAGAAACCTTCCATGCCCTAGTTAATTAATTATCGAATATATTTCGCAAACCTACATTTTGCTTTAATGTGCTACCAACGAAAGTGATCATTTAACAGTTAAAAAGGTGATTTAAATTTCAATTGATCACAAGATATTGCAAGCTAATCATGTACATGAGAACTCATACTGGAGTAAAGTCTTATCGATGTGATGAATGTTAATATGCATGCAATCACAAAGGTTCTTTAATCAAGAACATGAAAATTCATACTGGAGAAAACCCTTAATAATGTAATGTTTTTGAATATGCATGCAAACAGAAAAGTAAGTTAATCAAGCACAAGATAATTCATACTTGAGAAAAGTCTTATCGATGTTATGTTTGTAAATATGCATGCAATCATAAATGTAATTTAATGATTAACAAGAGAAGTCATACTGGAGAAAACCCTTACCAATGTAATAAATGTGAATATGCATGCAAACAGCAAGGTGTTTAAAAAAATCACATGATAACTCATACTGTAGAAAAGCCTTATCAATGTGATAAATGTGAATATGCATGCAAAATTAAAGTACTTTAATTTACCACAAAATGATTCATATTGGAGACAAACCTTATCAATGTAATGTTTGTGAATATGCATGCAAACATAAAGGTCATTTAATCAGGCATAAGAGAATTCATACTGGAGAAAAACCTTATCAGTGTAATGTTTGTGAATATGCATGCACAGAGACAGGTAGTTTAATCAAACATGAGAGAATTCATACTGGAGAAAAACCGTACCAGTGTAATGTTTGTGAATTTTCATGCGCAGAGAAAGGTCATTTAATCAGACATAAGAGAATTCATACTGGAGAAAAACCTTATCTGTGTAATGTTTGTGAATATGCATGCACAGAGACAGGTAGTTTAATCAAACATGAGAGAATTCATACTGGAGAAAAACCGTACCAGTGTAATGTTTGTGAATATGCATGCACAGACAAAGGTAATTTAATCAAACACAAGAGAATTCATACTGGAGAAAAACCTTATCAGTGTAATGTTTGTGAATATGCATGCACACTTAAAGGTAATTTAATCAGACATAAGAGAATTCATTCTGAAGAAAAACCTTACCAATGTAATATTTGTGAATATGGATGCAAACGGAAAGGTCATTTAATCACACATAAGATAATTCGTACTGGAGAAAAATCTTATCAGTGTAATGTTTGTGAATATGCATGCACGCATAAAGGTAATTTAATCACACATAAGACAATTAATTCTGGAAAAAAATCTTATCAATGTAATATTTGTGAATATAGATGCAAACGGATAGGTCATTTAATCGCACATAAGAGAATTCATACTGGAGAAAAACCTTATCAATGTAATATTTGTGAATATGCATGCAGAAACAAATGTAATTTAATCACACATAAGAGAATTCATACTGGAGAAAAACCTTATCAGTGTAATGTTTGTGAATATGCATGCACGCATAAAGGTAATTTAATCAGACATAAGGGAATTCATTCTGGAGAAAAACCTTATCAATGTAATATTTGTGAATATGCATGCAAATGGAAAGGTCATTTAATCAAACATAAGAGAATTCATACTGGAGAAAAACCTTATCAATGTAATGTTTGTGAATATGCATGCAGAGACAAATGCAATTTAATCACACATAAGAGAATTCATACTGGAGAAAAACCTTATCAGTGTAATGTTTGTGAATATGCATGCACGCATAAAGGTAATTTAATCACACATAAGAGAATTCATTCGGGAGAAAAACCTTATCAATGTAATATTTTTGAATATGGATGCAAACGGAAAGGTCATTTAATCACACATAAGAGAATTCATACTCGAGAAAAACCTTATCAATGTAATGTTTGTGAATATGCATGCAGAGAGAAATGTAATTTAATCAAGCACACGCTAATTCATACTAGAGGAAACCCTTCTAAACCTGATGAAAACCTTAATGCTGATGATCAATCAAGGAAATTTGTGTTTGGATATGACAGTAAAGAACGTTTAAAGGGACATGTTAGAATAGACATAAACGAGCAACCTTATCAATGTGACTTTTGTGGATATGAGTGTAATGCTAAAGACGATTTAATTATACATATTAAAGGACACTATAGTTAGACACAATTCCCGTTGTAAAATGTGGAATACATTGTGGTATACAAATTGATGAAACAGGCTCGGTAGTGATGAGGTAAGAGCTTCCACCTTTAGTGGTTGTGCCATACCATATACATTGAACATGGTAGTAATGGCTTACCTCCTTGGCGCTGAGATATGCAAGATTGTTTTTAGATAGATGGAATAGTTTTAGTTCAACAAAAGTTCGAATCTATTTTTAAACTGCTTTCTTTTATATTAGTAATTTTGTAAATTATACTTCATCATATAAACATATAGTAAAACCATAAGTTAGATAGCCAGGTGACTGAATTAGCGGTTCTCTTCACATTTTGTTTTATTTATTGGGGTTTTACACCCCTTCAAACATTATTTCAGTTATTTCTTGGCGACAGTTCACTTATTCATGATTCCTGGGTAAACAAATTAGTACTAGGCTAGAAACTGTCCCTTGCCCAATGGCACTCCACCATGACCGTAGTGCCGCAACCGGGGATCAAACCCGGGACACCCAGTTTCAAATCCCTGACGCTAACAACTCGACAACAGCGGATTCCTCTTTACTTTTTGTATACGGTATTCTGGAAATGCTGAAAACCCATTTATGGAACCAATTAGATATGAAGTATAAGAGTCACGAGAGAAATGTAAACAATATTTAAATGTTAGTTTAGTCAATGTAATCGTACTTATGATGAATATGTAGGATACTGATATTATTAGTAGTTTGATACATGAACTTGCTTTTTAGCTCATCGGACTGAAACCCAGTCAAGCTTATGTCATGGTGAATTGTCTGTCGTGCGTTCGTGCGTGCAACAACTTTTTGCTTCAAACAACTTCTTCTCTCTTACCACTTGGCCAATTGGGATAAATCTTCATAGGAAGCATCCTCTCATTGTCTTCTCCTCAATTCTTTCAAGTGTTTTGGATCCATACAAAATCTGGTTTCAATGGCAACGGATAATTATTTTTTCAAATAATTTTGTAGAAATGATCCTAGGGTGACCCTCTTTCAGATTCCTTCAAGCCATGTTGATCTGTTGACGAACATGGCCGCCAGGGGGCAGGTCTGTTTTGCCTTATATGGCTAAAGTGAAAACTTAAAAAAGTCTTCTCCTCCGAAAGTGTCAGGCCGATTAAACTTAAAAAAATATTCTCCGAAAGTGACAGCAGGCCGATTTTCAAATAATGTTGTAGAAATGTTCTTTGGTTGACCCTATATCAGATTCCTTCAAGCCATGTTGATTGGTCCTAAAAAATGGCCGCCAAGGGCATGGCTGTTTTGCCTTACATGGCTTTAGTGAAACTTTTAAAAAATATTCTCTGACGAAAGTATTTGGCCGATTTTCAAAAACAAATGTAGAAATGTTTCTTGGTTGACTCCCTATCAGAATCCACCAAGCTGTTGATTGGTCATAAAATATGGCTGCCAAGGGGCGAGGTTGTTAGCCGTATATTGGCTTAAGTTAAAACTTTAAAAATCTTCTTCTCCCAAACTGTTTGGCCGATTTTCAATAATTTTGCAGAAATGTTTATTGGGTGACACTCTACGAGATTCCTTTAAGCCATGGTGATTGGTCAAAAAAGCATGGCCACCAGGGGGCGGGGCTGTTTGGAGATTTAATTTTTGCCTACTGGCAGTGGAGCGATACAGGCCCTCTTGGGCCTCTTGTTTAGCTCACATAACCACGAAGTGCGATTTGACGTTTTGTGTTCACTCATTGTCCGAAGTCCGACGTCGTCGTCTGTACGTACGTTTGTTAACAATTTCCTACAAATGACTTCTACTAAACCAATGGACTGATTTCAAAATAACGTCATAGGAATGTACTGTAGGTGGTCCTTTTTTAAAATTGTTCACAAAGAATTTAATTCAAAGTAGAACTTTGGTTGCTGCAGCATCAGAAAAGGGGGAAATTACCAAAACTTTAAAAAATCTGTTAAAATTATTCCGATCCGTTGAAAAAACATGGCCACCAGGTGGAGCATGTTTTCCCCAATGTGCATTGTAAAATCTTTAAAAATCATTTTGTCCAAAAGTATCGGCCCGATTTAAAGATAATTTGGCACAATTGATCCTTGTGGGACGTTCTACCAATGTTTTTCAAATTAATCCGATCCGTTGAAAACATTGCCACCAGGGATGCGGGGCTTGTTTTCCTTACATATAATATAGTGAAAACTTAAAAAAATCTTCTAGTGATGTTCTATTAAATCAGCCCGGCCGGGTAGCTCAATTGGTAGCGTATCTGACTCGTGATCTGGAGGTCACGGGTTCGATACCCGGTTGCGGCGACATTCTTTCGGGCGATGTTTTCCATTGCCTCTCACCTCTGATCTATGTGAGAAAGTAGTCAGTGGCTTCGAAAGAATGTTGTGTAAGTACTGGTGTGGGAAAGCCAGGAAAACATGGGTAGGTGCACTGACCGCCGTGATATGACCAAAGCTGTTGAAAGCGGCGTTAAACTCCAAACAAACAAACAAACAAACAAATCTATTAAATCAGCCCGGCCGGGTAGCTCAATTGGTAGCGTATCTGACTCGTGATCTGGAGGTCACGGGTTCGATACCCGGTTGCGGCGACATTCTTTCGGGCGATGTTTTCCATTGCCTCTCACCTCTGATCTATGTGAGAAAGTAGTCAGTGGCTTCGAAAGAATGTTGTGTAAGTACTGGTGTGGGAAAGCCAGGAAAACATGGGTAGGTGCACTGACCGCCGTGATATGACCAAAGCTGTTGAAAGCGGCGTTAAACTCCAAACAAACAAATCTATTAAATCAGATCAGCGATCATTATGGCCCTCTTGTTGTTGTTAATCGGTTTAGCTAAATAATCAAGTTGATCTATTTAGACCACTTTGTGTCCGCCGTCCGTTGTTGCCATCGTTACTGTAAACGTTAGACGACATCTCCTACTAAATGAACAGGCCAATGTTTTCTCCTTCATTTGTAGAGAGTTTCCTTATATCTTGACTAAATGTCTTCAAAGTCGTCTGCTGCGGATTTGTGGTATAATGGAAACGGCTAACTCTGGTTAAAGTCATTAAGAGTCCATATCTTGGTAACTACTCAATGCATTGCATTAAAACTTAATACAGCCCTTCCCTACCATCACATCGTTCTGAATATTGAAGTGAGATAACTCTATTTAACATGCAATGCACATTATTGCCCTTCATTATTTGACTTATAAATTATGGTAAACGTTTTGAATGCAACTACGGTAGAGTCCATGTCTCATAATGTAATAAAAGGTGGAATAGTCGGTCTCGCTGTCTTATCGACAGCTCTTATTTTACTTTTGACTGTTTTGGATCACTTTAGCTAAATGCTCAAGTTGATCTATTTGTGTCAGCCGTACGTCTTCGTCAATTTTAACTTCAAACTACATCTCCTACTTAACCAACTGGCCAAATTTAACCAAATTTCACAGAAATGATCATTCGGTGGACCTCTTTCACTGTGTCATTAATAGTTAAATATGTAAACCTCTGGTTTCAGCAGGATGGGGCTGGGGGTTTAAAGACATTTTTTAAAAAAAAATCTTCTCTTCTTCTCTGTAATTGTTTTTATTTGATTTCAAAATAATTTGACATAAACAATCCTTAGTTGACACTCTCAGAAGTTGTTTAAGCCATAATGATTGGTTAAACAATGTGTTTTAAGCCATAGTGATTAGTTTAACAGTGTGTTGATTGGTTAAACAATGTGGTCGTCAAGAGAGAATAAAGTATAAAATGACGACACTTTATTATCATTCTACTCTGGGAATGCTTATCTGATATCAAGATAATTTGACAGTTATTATTCTTAGATTTACCTCTTCAACAGTTTACTCAAGTGTTTTAAATGTCGTATGCTGAAGACTTTTTAGCTCACTAAAGATCGCCTTTTGTCCGTCGTCAACATTTGCTTGTGAACACTCTGGAGGCAACATTTTGCATCCAATCTTCATGAAAGTTTATCAGAACATATATCTCCATCAAATCTAGTCCAAGTTCAAAACTGGGTCATGTCGGGTAAAAAACTAGGTCACTAGGCCAAATTTAATGAAAATCTTGTTAACACTCTGGAAGTCACATTTTAAACTTGAGCATGTTGAAACTTTGACAGAATATTTGTCTAAGTGATATCTAGGTCAAGTTCGAATATGGGTCATGTCAGGTCAAAAACTAGGTCACTAGGCCAACTTTAACGAAAATCTTGTTAACACTCTTGAAGTTGCATTTAAAACTTGAGCATGTTGAAACTTTATCAGAAAGTTTGTCCTGATGATATTTAGACCAAGTTCGAATATGGGTCATGTCCTGTACAAAAACTAGGTCACTAGGCCAAATTTAAGGGAAATCTTGTTAACACTCTGGAAGCCACATGTTTGGCTTGATCATGTTGAAACTTTGTCAGAATATTTGTCTAGATGATATCTGGGCTAAGTTCGAATATGGGTCAGGTCAGGTCAGGTGAACAACTAGGTCACAAGGTCAAATTGTAGAACAATCAAGTTCACACTAGAGGTCGCATTTTTTACTTGAGCAGCTTGACAATTTGTGAGAAAGTTTGTCTTGATGATATTGCCATTGGCACTGAAAGAGTTAAGTCGAAAATAGCCCTTTCTCAGGTGAGCGATTCCAGGGCCTCATGGCCCTCTTGCTTTATATATGGTTGAAAGGGTTAACAGTTGCGTCTACATGTAAGAAAGGAGTAATCATCAATGCTGCTGTAACCAACTATCATCACTGTAACTGTTCTTAACCCTTTGATACCTTTGTAGAAGCTTTCTGATTCATGTACTACAGCAGAGGACTTTTGAGAACATTGTGACATTAGAAGACAATTGCTCATAATGGGCAAGTTCTCATCTTGTAACAGTGTTTTATGTTTTGATAAATAATTGTTCTTTCATTTATAGAGAGTTTATATATAGTTCTATAGTTTTGACTAAATGCCTTTAAAGTCGTCTGCTGCAGATTTGTTGTATTGTGTGGAAGGATTAAACGCCACTGTGTTGTTCAATATGACACTGTTATCACAATGTATGGTCTGTAGTGGCATAGATTCACCACTATCGTTATGGTTGTGTATGTACATAATAACGGTGTGGCTTTGTTATACCGTTGACTGTTGGAACCGTTTTTGTGAGACATGTACCATCACCCTTTTTGACATTATGTAATAACAGTGGACCTGAGATAACTCGGAAGTCGAAAGGGACCAATCAATTACTTCGAATTATCAAGGTGTTCGACGTATCCCTCCATTTATGTTAATCTCATTGATGCATTTTCAGTTTCGTAATTCATTTATACGTTTAAAGTGTTGTCTTATGAAAACAATAAAAAGGGTTATAAAATCACATAAAGTAAACAGCACAGCTGCAACCCTGTTGTCTAGGCTTAGCAATCAGATATCTTCGAATTATCAAAGGTTAAATCTGTTAAATGTTCGAGTTATCGCGAGTCCACTGTATTTAAATTAAATACTAACCTTGCCTTGTACATTTTCTACAACTTGTATAAGCACTATTGCCTCTTAATAAGTGTTTGTATTTGTTGATAGAGTAGGTCTAAGATTAAACGAATAAGTAGCGAACAAAGCAGACCAAGTTAAGACTGCATGAGTTAGCAGTCTGATCGTATAATTCATTGTTCGCTTATTGTGTTTAAATATGTGCATGTCAGGATTAACAACTATTTTATATGTATATGTGTGTGAGCCGCTTCTAACTATATGTTGTCTTAATTCACCAGTGTGCAGTGAAGATATATGTAAGCCTGTGTATCCACAGCCTTACCAGAGTCTTCACTATCCGTCAAAATGTAATCCGGTACTAGATGTATATTTGGACAAAAAGACTGCAAAAGCCCCATTAGCTAGGTTGACGCTAATTAACCCTAGAACGGAGTCAATAAAACTCCAAATCACCAAACCGGGCTCAATTAAAACCAACATATTAGAATTTGGAAAAGGTAAACGTTGGCTAAATGTGAACAGGATATATCCAGATGAGCCTGTGCATCTACACAGTCTGATCAAGATCTGCAATGTTCAAATATTACTGATATTTGGATTATTTAAGATTTACCCGCTGTATCATTTTGAGCTTTGAGAAAATAATTGTAAATTTACAAATTACTTCAATTATTTGTTTAAAACTGTTTCTAGGTGAAAACTAAAATATCTTTTGATAATCAATTATATTGTCAATTAATGAGGAATAAACAATTGCAAAAAGCGTGGAAAAAACTTGTTTATTGTCAATAAAACGTATATTAACATACCAGTTTCGCATAGAGCCCTCTCTGGGAGTGTCAACATGCCATTACATAAATATCTTATGACACTACTAATATGGTTTTCATTCTTAAGCTTAAGTCTTTGTTACAACGCGGAAACCAAACAATGAAAAATACGCGCCAAAACCGGCAAATTGCATGTTCATTCTTCGAAATACGCCTCATAAATCACTTTATGTGATAAATAGAATATCTCGTTCGTGTTTACTTATTATCACTTTTAATAAACTCGTTAACTAAGCTTAATACGATATAAATCAATGTTGCACAACTTTGGGAATATCGCGGCATATCATCTTAGTAAACTCGTTCATTAAAAGTGCTAATAAATAAACACTCATGGAATATCTTCTCTTTAATACATTATCACCATGTCATTAAATAACTTACGACGCTTTCATTGATGTTTTAGTTATATCACGGCGTTTACTGGGTAAGTTATTAGTATAACTGGTCCATTCATCCTGACATAGGTGAGTCAGTCATAACCCTGAGCGCCAATGGAGAGAAAGCCATTTCTGCTATATTTTAAGTATTCGTTATAGCCCGGCCGGGGGTCGAACCGACGACCTCTAACTGAAACGGACGATCTACCACTATACCACCGAGGCAGTATATCCCGCAAAACTCGACATAAACTATATTTCAGCGTTTTTCAAAGGACGAGCTCATTCGGGCCAAATAAAAAGACTTAGACCAGCCTGCACATATGGGCGTACAACTAGTAGGGCTATTATTACAGAAGCCTACATGATCACGAACTGCGCGGTGATGCTAATCCCACATCACCGAACGCCGAAGAGGGCAGCCATAACTATAATTTCTCAAGTATTTGGTATGCCCAATACGGGCATCGAAACCGCCACCCCTCTCACCGAGGCGGACTCTCTACAACTATACTACCGAGATGGTTATTGGTGTCGCCTTAATAGTCTTGTTAACATTATTATGAAATGTTAATGGAGGCATTTTATTACTTTTTCTGTGCGAATTTTAGCTATCGAACCTTCGACTGTTGGTGCATTTGAAACGGAGAAAATACGGGGGAAAAAGATCTTAATAAGTCGGCGTAATCAGACCAGTGAAGTGATATACAAAACACTCCTACAGTGAACGACAGAAATTTCTATAAAAAAAGGTTTGGATGTCTTCAATTTGGTATATACAAGTACGATGATATAATACTTTTAACTGCTGGTGAGACTGTGTGGGTTTGGATGTCTTCAATTTGGTATATACAAGTGCGAGGATATAATACTTTTAACTGCTGGTGAGACTGTGTGGGTTTGGATGTCTTCAATTTGGTATATACAAGTGCGAGGATATAATACTTTTAATTGCTGGTGAGATTGTGTGGGTATGTATGTCTTCAGTTTGGTATATACAAGTGCGAGGATATAATACTCTTAACTGCTGGTGAGATTGTGTGGGTTTTGATGTCTTCAATTTGGTATATACAAGTGGGAGGATATAATACTCTTAATTGCTGGTGAGACTGTGTGGGTTTGGATGTCTTCAATTTGTTATATACAAGTGCGAGGATATAATACTTTTAATTGCTGGTGAGATTGTGTGGGTATGTATGTCTTCAGTTTGGTATATACAAGTGCGAGGATATAATACTCTTAACTGCTGGTGAGATTGTGTGGGTTTTGATGTCTTCAATTTGGTATATACAAGTGGGAGGATATAATACTTTTAACTGCTGGTAAGACTGTGTGGGTTTGGATGTCTTCAATTTGGTATATACAAGTTCGAGGATATAATGCTTTTAATTGCTCGAATGTTGCCATTCGCTTCTACTAAGTCTTTCAATGCAAATAATTCTAGAAATAGCAATTTACCCATTCCCACATACAGCAAATCTGCAGCAGACGAATTTGAAAACATTTAGACAAAATTACGGAAATTCTCATGAATTATGCTGTAATTGTTGAATATATTAAACAACAATGTAGCAAAAGGAGAAACTGCTCGGTATGTTTTAAAATTTAATCTGCTACAAATACGTCTACATGCGGGATTTAACGATGGACATTAATCTGAAAACCTGTAATAAATACCATTACAAATTCGTACAATTTGACAATAGAATATAAAATATGGCCATTTATTGACAGTATACTTTTTGTGGCGATTGGTTTGACTTTTGTGGCGATTGGTTTGACAATCGCCACAATGCTAACAGAAACAACAACAACGAAAAATATTTACATAGTCGGTTTTGAAAAATCGGTTGATATTTATTTTCCTTACTGCAAACTAATTTACTCGCATCCGTTATAGTTCCATCATTGATGAAGAGACGCGATTAATAATAATTATGTCAGTGCTACTTTTGTATTTGATTGTTACTTATATTTGAGTTTTATATCGAGACATTACCTACATAGAGTTAAAATATGTAAAAATTATCTTCGTCATGATTGGGCAGATAATAAATATCATTGCGCGTTCTATCTGCCTTGCAAATAACTCAAATCTGGAAATTCCAAAAGGTTCTATAAATAGCTCGCGAGACTGGTGTTCTTAAATCTCAATATTATAAACGCTTTACTTTGTATTTGTTTAAATATATGAAAGCGTCTAGATGATAAGACTGGTTTACAAAGGTTTAAAGGACACACGATGTCAGTGTGTGCACACGTTACGTATACACGTCTGCACGGTCTAGACTAAATTAGCAACCAATGCTGAAAGTGTAGCCTAATTTAGTTTGGAGATCGAGCATTATAATATATGCCTATATTTTTTATAAATTGAACAGTTTGGCAAATAGTGAAATTGTGCTTTTTGTGCATGTTTTGTGTTTGTTATTGCACTCACATTATTCGAAGCAGTTTAACAACCTCAGAGACATATACATACATGTACACTGTGTTTATATGTCTCTGACAACCCTCAATCATGCAATGTGAAGGGACTAAATTGAACAGACCTGTTTAATATCGGACATCATTGAAACAAACACCAAAATAATGGATACTGTTTTCTGTCCTTTCTTGATAATTTTGTCATTTCTAAAGTGTACGAAATATTTTATCTTAATATGGCATAGCGACCTGGTGATGAGCATGTGATTACCCGAACAATTTAGATTACAAAAAGCCATTCTAATGAGCTGAAACGGTAGTCTATCGAGTACCAACTAGATTTTTCTTAAATTTGGAATGGCCTAATTTTGAACACATCATGACCAGTTTCAGAACGTAACTAAAAAATCACCAAGACAACATTCTGGCAAACTAACACTATTCTACTGTCAAAAGATGCAGGGTTGATACATTCTCAAATTTACCCGCAGCAGAGTGCACTTGTATTGAAAATAGCAAGCCCTACACCAATATACTGCTTGTTACTTTGCAGGATTTTCCATATGATCGCCACTACAGTGCCATTGGCGTTTTGATTTAAGATTGTTGTTTTACATGGTGAGGCAGCGGGTTCCTTTGTAGTTATCTGAAGAAGAAGAAGAAGAACGTGGATTAATAATCGTAGAATTGTAAGAGCATAGCGAGAATACATATTTCAGTTTTTTACGTTGGCATTTGATAGATTGAAGCCGAATGAACCACGTGATTGCATTGCTGTGTTAACCGTCAAGTGAATATCGACTACCACCGGGATATTGAATAAATATTAACATTGAGACATGGTTAATTTAGACACGAAAAACACGACAATTTGGTCCCATTTATTCATCAATATTGAACTCAGTCCCGTAAAGCTTGTTCAGGGTTAAATGTTTGTATATGTTCAAGGGCGGTTTATATCGTTTCCATCAGTATGTCAGTTATATGATGGCGACAATACCACGCAGTACTAGGCTAGGGAAATGTGTCTTGTCAGTGGACACTCTATCATGACCGCCGCTAACGGGATCGAATCCGCTCCACCAAGATTTAAAACCCGCACATTTACAACTCGTCTATATTGGAGTCATTGCCTGATCGGTTGTTTTATTCAAAGCTGTCCTATAACAACAATGATGTGGTAATGTTGTGTAAGGTTATTCTATCTGAGAATTCAATACATTGATTGTTTGTTGTTTAACGGCGTTTTCAACAGCTATAATGGCATTTCTTCGGTAAGTTACTAGTACTACTGATCCATTTATACTGACAACCGCCAGTCAGTCAAAATGCTCAGCCCGCAGCCCATGAGTGCCATTACTACCATTTTCAAAGTCTTTGGTAAAGATTTTAATAACATAAAACCAATCTTACATAATCACAGCGTATCCTCTTCAATACGATATATTTAACCCTTTCAATGCTGATTTGTTTTCTATTAAATATAGACTTGTCAGGCTTTGCATTAAGAAAGATCCTTAACCAATTCTAGTAATGATCAAGATACATAGGTTGAGATGAGCAGTCAGCAGAATAGAGCCTGTTCAGACTGATATGATGCGCATATATTTTAGAAGGTTTGTTTTTAAAGCCGTCTGCTGCGGATTTGTTGTATTTGGGAACGGGTTAATATCCCTGAGCGACAAGGAGGGCAGACATTACTACCATTTTTAAAGTCTTTGGTATAGATTTTAATAAAATATAATCATCTTACGTAATCACAGCGTATCATATTCTATAAGAATATATAGAGAATAACTAACTGCATGTTTTTGATATAGAATTTATGTCACAAGGGGAAAAAAGGGGTAATTTGGTTAAAATCAAGAAACCGTAGGTTGAGTGATTTTACACCAAATTACCTACCTTTTCCCCGAGTGACATAAATTCTATATCAAAAACATGCAGTTAGTTATTCTATTTATTATATATCTGGAATAAATCTCCCCTTTATGTTAAAGAAACATATAAAAAAAAATGACTTGTCCATAGGCGTATGAATGTTACGTAACCAATGACCGCATCATTTTAAGACGTTCCATTAATGTTTACGCCGCACGTTTGAATCAATGTTTTATGTCATTCTTTATATTTTCTTTTGTAAGTTTCTTAAGATGTCTCTTAGGATGACATCTTAAAATATAATTGAAACAAACTAAAACTAAAAAAATAAATATTTTCTTTAAAAATTCCAAAGATGTTCCAAATCTAAAAAAAGTAGTTCCGGCAAAAATGATATCATCACTAGTGATGATATAAAAAAAACTAAAAGTGTTATCGTCACAGTGTAAGATATCTTTTTTTTTTTAAATTGATATTGATTTTATGTCACTTAAATTTCAATGCAAAATTTGGATAGGTATGTAATAATCAAAGTACAAAGTACTGAAGGTAGAATTGCGATCGTTTAAGAAGAGATACAGAAGTGCATATATGAATATTTATTTTACCGGTTACCTTCAGGCAAAGTTTCAAGTGTGTAACCCTTTCCAGTGCTGAGATTTTGCCTCAACCTGAAACTTTAACCAAAATGTTGACGAACAGACAGACGGAGAGACAGACATCGCCAATCTATAGACCGGAATTGCTAGAGCAATCTGGCCAAAAATATAAAAAAATCATCAATTTTAGCAGTAAAATCCTGCCAAGAAGTAATGAATTGAGAAAAAAATGTGCTGAGAGGTCCATAATTTTAAACTTGCTAAGATTTGGTCTGTGCAATGAATGTACAAATTGAAAAATGTATTGTTGACATGTATTTTCTACACCATCATTGTAATGTTGTTTATCATAAATAAAATTATTCCTTTTTATGCCCCCCCGGAATCTCCGATTCGGGGGGCATATAGTTTTTGGCCTGTCTGTCTGTCTGTTGGTCTGCACGTCTGTCTGCACAAAACAAACTTTAACCTTGACCACTACTTTTGAACCATAACAGGTACGGCTACCATATTTCACATGTGTATTCCTTGTGCCATGACCTTTCTGTCAGTACCAAAGTTTTTGACCTTGCGACCTTGACCTTTGACCTAGATCTAGTTTTTGGCCTGTCTGCACGAAAAAAACTTTAACCTTGACCACTACTTTTGAACCATAACAGGTACGGCTACCATATTTCACATGTGTATTCCTTGTGACATTACCTTTCTGTCAGTACCAAAATGTTTGACCTTGCGACCTTGACCTTTGACCTAGATGTTGCCATTCTCAAAAAAACCTTTAACCTTGGCCATTACTTTTGAACCATAACAGGTACGGCTACCATATTTCACATGTGTATTCCTTGTGACATGACCTTTCTGTCAGTACCAACATTTTTGACCTTGCGACCTTGACCTTTGACCTAGATGTAGTTTTTGGCCTGTCTGCACGAAACAAACTTTAACATTGACCACTACTTTTGAACCATAACAGGTACGGCTACCATATTTCACATGTGTATTCCTTGTGACATTACCTTTCTGTCAGTACCAAAATGTTTCACCTTGCGACCTTGACCTTTGACCTAGATGTTGCCATTCTCGAAAAAGACTTTAACCTTGGCCATTACTTTTGAACCATAACAGGTACGGCTACCATATTTCACATGTGTATTCCTTGTGACATGACCTTTCTGTCAGTACCAACATTTTTGACCTTGCGACCTTGACCACCTTTGACCTAGATGTTGCCATTCTCGAAAAAAACTTTAACCTTGGCCATTACTTTTGAACCATAACAGGTACGGCTACCATATTTCACATGTGTATTCCTTGTGACATGACCTTTCTGTCAGTACCAATATTTTTGACCTTGCGACCTTGATCTTTGACCTAGATGTTGCCATTCTCGAAAAAAACTTTAACCTTGGCCATTACTTTTGAACCATAACAGATACGGCTACCATATTTCACATGTGTATTCCTTGTGACATGACCTTTCTGTCAGTACCAACATTTTTGACCTTGCGACCTTGACCTTTGACCTAGATGTTGCCATTCTCAATTTTTTTTTTAACCTTCCCCACTACTTTTGAACCATAACAGGTAAGGCTACCATATTTCACATGTGTTTACCTTGTGACATGACCTTTCTGTCAGTACCAAAATTTTTCACCTTGCGACCTTGACCTTTGACCTAGATGTTGCCATTCTTGAAAAAAACTTTAACCTTGACCACTACTTTTGAACCATAACAGGTACGGCTACCAAATTTCACATGTGTATTCCTTGTGACATGACCTTTCTGTCAGTACCAACATTTTTGACCTGGCGACCTTGACCTTTGACTTAGATGTTGCCATTGGGGGCATCAGTATTTCACAAACACATCTTGTTTTAAATAAACTTTTAATCAAAATGTGTGTCTCAGTGTTGTCTTCTTCAGCAGTTTGACAGAAACAAAGCCTAAATCTGAAATTGTGTCAATGTGTTATTTGTCAACTCTGTCCCATAAGTTTTGCTTGTGATTTGAACTCTCATAAAAAAAGCACGGAAAGGGACAACTTTCCCAACTTTGATTAAATATGTTTTCAATTAAATTGTAAAAAATCTTTTTCTTGTTTTTTGAAAGTTTTGTCATTATTATTTAAGACGGACATTATATACTAGAATAGCCAACTGACTATCATTTGAAAAAGTGTTTCTTATTTAAACCTTTCCCACTTACATACGTAATTGCAGCCGACGACTTTTGAAAACATTGATGCAGAAGAAGAAATTGCTCATAACAATGCTCCGTTTGCAACAATGTTTTCAACTATATTCAATGATTACACTTCCAATAAATGTGATTTTCTGTATCTTTGCTCAGATTTTTTTTAATTCGTCTGCTGCAGAGTTTTTATATTGTGGTGTGGGTTGTGATTTGTTAAAGGGCAAGCAGGATTGGGAATTGAGTGTTGCACTTATCCTAATGAAACACTCGCCTGTCTGTGCATGTTTTAGCTTAACTTAACTTGTTAATGTTCTTTCCATCATCAACTTAGTCATCTGTTAGTAATCAACTCTATGAACGAAATAATCGCGTCAAAATCTTGAATCGCGTCAAAATCATAACGAACAAACTGTCAAAATCTAATTTTGAACTGTGTAATACGTGTGAAAGCTTGAGCCGAAGGCTCGAGCGAAGCACGCCTATAGGTTACACGTACGAACACATCATACGAGATCAAAACAACGAGAATTCAGTACAATCTTACTGTTTTTCACATATCAAATCTCAACCCCATAGCACTTTTTTTCGGCCATTTTGCTTCCGGTCTTACTGGTGAATGTAGAGCGCCTATGTAATAGAGAGTGAGAGCGCCTATGTAATAGAGATTGCCAAATGTGACGTCATTGCAACGAAAAGTAACGTCATTGTAAGGCAAGTAATAAATAAATAACAAAAGGAAAACGACAGGAATGGTAGGAAAAGATAGTTTGACTCGTCACAAATGGATTTCATTCACTGGAAGGACTTTATGAAGGCTAAGTCGACTATTCTTTTGTACCTGTCATCATTATTTCATGGATTTTATATCTTTGCAATATAGAGAAGCAATAAACACTTGAAAATGATTGTAAATAATTTTAACGGAAGTTATCGTTCGTTACACTGGCCTCGGATATTATTTTAACTGAAAAGGACGAACAATTCTGTTTCTGTATCGGCATAGCTTCATTTCAAGGTAAGCTATTTATTATATCAATAATTTGCTTAAAAATATAACTTCATTTCTAAATTATTTGTTATATCTGTTGGGAACGATCCACGATGCTTTCGTCACATCGCGTGACGTCACATGGTGTGTATCGTTTATGACTGTATCTGTCATTTGAAGCCGAAGCCGTGTTGTCAAATGTTGACTCCACTCAAGAAAATAGCTATTAAAACTATCATATCTTCGACTGTCTAGTTGTATTGACTTTAAGACGTTTATCTATTATTTGCCTTCAATTTACATTATTTTTTTACATTGTACAGTTTAACAGTTTATGTCTATGACCTAGTCTTTGTCAAATCATGAAAGTATGACCAGAATCAGTTCACCCTGATTTTGGGGTATACATAGTAAATGTCTTAATGTCTAAATGTCTATATCCTCCAACCTGAAAGAGAGGAAAACACTTTCATGCCTTCAAATGAGTCTATTGTTTTAAAGAAATGATGTTATATGTGGACTATCAGTAAAACACATAACTTTTCTTTCAATAGGCTGAATTTCTAGTAGTTTCATTTTTTTTTTTATCCAAAATTTGTTTATTGATCAAACTGAAATGAGTCCATTGTTTTAAAGGAATGATGTCATATGTGGGCTATCAATAAAACACATTACTTTTCTTTCATCAGGCTGAATTTCTAGTAGATTTATCTTTTTTTTTATCCAAAATGTGTTTATTGATCAAACTCAAATGAGTCCATTGTTTTAAAGAAATGATGTCATATATATGTGGACTATCAGTAAAACACATTACTTGTCTTTCAACAGGCTGCATTTCTAGTAGATTCATCTTTTTTTTAACCAAAATGTGTTTATTGATCAAACTCAAATGAGTCATGATTGTTTAAAAGAAATGATGTCATATGGGGGCTATCAGTAAAACACTTTACTTTTCTTTCAACAGGCTGAATTTCTAGTAGTTTCCTTCTTTTTTTTTTTATCCAAAATGTGTTTATTGATCAGATTGGACAAACTTGGTACTAAGAATTTAAACATTATTTTCACTAGGTTATTTTAAATACTCTGCATGTATGTATTCAAACAATATTTGAAAAAGATTCAACATCTATTGACAGCACTATTTTCATACTTGGGAGCACAACAACCAATGATGTCATAGAACTCTTCAAATTGAAGAGCAAATGCAAAATAAAAGCCTTTTACGGTCACCGATTTAGGTCCGTCTATGAAACAGGGCAATGTACACTAACTATATCAAACTCAAATAAGGTAAAAACAAACTGAGCATTGAAATCTGTAGATAAAGAGGATCAATCTCTTTTTAAATTCAACAAACACTCAAAATACTTTTTATTCAAATAAATTTGTATAAACATTTTGGTTGAACAATAAAGAAAACGTAATCTGTTTTTCAACAGAAAAAGGCTATAAGGCAGTTCATAATTAATGTCAGTTATGTTAGTCACCCAGTGACCTCACATAAGTGATCTGTCCTCTGATATAACTGAAATACCACAGAAATGTATCTGTTTTCTATGTAATTTATTGTGAAATCCATTTTTCTGTGTGAAATTGCATAATCTATACAATAGAAATGGTAAAATTTAAATTGGTATACATTCATTGTAACAAAAAAATTCTTATACTTTACTGGTAATAAAAGTACACATATTTTCATGAACTGCTGCTCAAAACAAGCAAATTCAGAGAATCATGGTCCCCCGCCAGGGTCAAGGTCACAAAAATTGATGGAAAGGGGTTGTCACAAGGAATACACATGTGAAATATGAAAGCAGTACCTATTACGGTTCAGAAGTAAGGGCCATAACTCCGTGAAAAATCATCCAACCGGAACGCAAACACGATATGCGCATCTACACTTGGTGGTGATCCTTCCTATGAAGTTTCATAAAATTCCAAAAAGCGGTTGCAGAGAAATAGCCCGGAAATGAATTTAGTCATACATAGCCTGATGGTGGAGTAAAGGGCCATAACTCCGTGAAAAATAATCCAACCGGAACGCAAACACGATATGCGCATCTACACTTGGTGGTGATCCTTCCTATGAAGTTTCATAAAATTCCAAAAAGCGGTTGCAGAGAAATAGCCCGGAAATGAATTTAGTCATACATAGCCTGATGGTGGGGTAAAAGGCCATAACTCCGTGCAAAATAATCCAACCGGAACGCAAACACGATATGCGCATCTACACTTGGTGGTGATCCTTCCTATGAAGTTTCATAAAATTCCAAAAAGCGGTTGCAGAGAAATAGCCCGGAAATGAATTTAGTCATACATAGCCTGATGGTGGAGTAAAGGGCCATAACTCCGTGAAAAATAATCCAACCGGAACGCAAACACGATATGCGCATCTACACTTGGTGGTGATCCTTCCTACGAAGTTTCATCAAATTCCAAAAAGCGGTTGCAGAGAAATAGCCCGGAAATGAATTTAGTCATACATAGCCTGATGGTGGGGTAAAGGGCCATAACTCCGTGCAAAATAATCCAACCGGAACGCAAACACGATATGCGCATCTACACTTGGTGGTGATCCTTCCTATGAAGTTTCATAAAATTCCAAAAAGCGGTTGCAGAGAAATAGCCCGGAAATGAATTTAGTCATACATAGGGGTAAAGGGCCATAACTCGTCAGGGTCAAGGTCACAAGGTCAAACAAATTGGTATTGATGGAAAGGGGTTGTCACAAGGAATACACATGTGAAATATGAAAGCAGTACCTATTACGGTTCAGAAGTTATGACCAAGGTTAAAGTGTTTGTGACAGCGTGACTGACGGACGGACTGACGGACGGACTGACGGACGCACGGACTGACGGACGGACTGACTGACGAATGAGAAATAATAGTCCCCAGCTTTCGCTAAAAGCGGGGGACAATAAAAACCTATACTGTAGTTTAATGGTAAAACACCTGGTCTAACAAGAGTTCTAAGATCAAATCTCAGCAGGTACATGTTTTGAAAGAGGCAACTAAACTTAACAATGTATACATGAAACAACTATGTTGTGGGGAGTTGTCTTACTTAAACACTTATTACATTTTTATCCAGGCTTCTAGTGAAAATAGTTTACTCCCTGTACCCTTTTCAAAAGCTTTTATAATTGAGCAATAACAATTAAAAAAAGGAATGGTTATCAACATTGATAACTCTGAGAATCTGTACATGTTCAAGGATTGATCCAGCTTTGATAACCGTTCTAATATCAAAGTTTTAACGAAATTTATACATCATATTTTTATAATAGAGCAATTTTAACATGATCACTAACAATGTTAAATTATTGCAAATTCTTCTGGAAAATCCATTTCTCTGTTTGTACTTTTTATAATTTCTTTATTTGCTATAAACATACTGTTTATTGTTTTATGCAATAAAATGTATATTGAATATATTGATCAGATCTTATATTATCCATTTTTTTTTCAAACAACATATTTCAGATACATGTATATATATTCAGTAACTGTTGTTGACACTAAGTCTGGTACTTATTAACAAATAATCTGATGCTGTTTTCATGTTTTACAAATTAAAAACCAGAAAAGGAGATAGGTGTTCAAAGTGAAAATGTTGTTGAATAGGAACATATTGTTCATTTTGGATATGTTCATTTTGGATCAATTACACCATTCCGACAATGTATTCGGATTAGTCACAGAAATCAAGTAATTTACATCAGACAAGGCCGGCTAAACTTTAACCTTTCCAACATACATCATTATAAATGGGACTTTTGAAAATATTTGTCAAAAATTACATTTTTCTCAGTCATCTTAAATTGTCTCAAGATTATACATTCAGCCAGATCATGCAAAGTTAGCCATCTGCCTTGTAAGATTGTTGTGTGGAGTAATGTTAAGCGCAAGTCATTCAATCAACCATGGTAAGAGTCAGTTTTCAATTATATGTATTACTAGTTTACAAATAACTGGCATTTGTAAAAATAAATCAGAACATTCTTCAATGCCTTCTAGTGTTGTTTTCCATCAACATCCTTGGAAATCTTACAGTCTATTACAATCCTGACCTAATAAAAAGTAAAACAGATATATATGTACAAATTAAACTTAAATGCATGCTAAGTTTCGTTTTTAGCTCGACTATTCGAAGAATATGAGAGCTATACTACTCACCCTGGCGTCGGCGTCGGCGTCGGCGTCCACGTCACACTTTGGTTAAGGTTTTGCATGCAAGTTCTAAAATACTACATGTATTGCATTGAAACTTTCTACAACCCTACCAAACTATCACACCAATGTAGATTATCAAGTTAGATAACTCTGTCCTGCATTTTATGCAAGTTATGGCCCTTTTTTACTTAGAAATTCTGGTTAAAGTTTTGCGTGCAACTAAAGTAAGAGTCCATATCTCAGTATTTACTTGATGCATTGCATTAAAACTTTCTACAACCCTACCCAACTATCCCACCTGTGTAGATTATCAAGTAAGATAACTCTATCCTGCATTTTATGCAAGTTATGGCCCTTTATTTACTTAGAAATTCTGGTTAAAGTTTTGCGTGCAACTAAATTAAGAGTCCATATCTCAGTATATACTTGATGCATTGCATTGAACCTTTCTACAACCCTACCCAACTATCACACCTATGTAGATTATCAAGTAAGATAACTCTATCCTGCATTTTATGCAAGTTATGGTACTTTTTTTACTTAGAAATTCTGGTTAAAGTTTTGCATGCAACTAAATTAAGAGTCCATATCTCAGTATTTACTTGATGCATTGCATTGCAACTTTCTACAACCTTACCCAACTATTACACCTGTGTAGATTATCAAGTATGATAACTCTATTCTGCATTTTATGCAAGTTATGGCCCTTTTTTTACTTAGAAATTCTGGTTAAAGTTTTGCGTGCAACTAAATTAAGAGTTCACGTCTCAGTAAATACTTGATGCATTGCATTGAAACTTTCTACAACCCTACCCAACTATCACACCTGTGTAGATTATCAAGTATGATAACTCTATCCTGCATTTTATGCAAGTTATGGCCTTTTTGGACTTATAAATTCTGGTTAAAGTTTTGCATGCAACTACATAAAGAGACCATCTCTTAGTAACTACTTGATGCATTGCATTGAAACTTTATACAGCACTTACCAACCATCACATCTAATCATCTATGTAAACAATCAAGTATGATTACTCTATCCAGCATTTTATGCAAGTTATGGACCTTTTTGGACTTAAAGTTTTGCAACTACATTTAGAGTGTAATCTCAGTTACAACTTTAAAAATTGTATTGAAACTTTATACAACCTTTCCCAATTGCACAACTATAAACACAACCAATTATGATAACTCTATCCTGTATATGGTACAAATTGTTGCCCTTTTTTTAACTTAGAAATTATGGTTAAAGGTTTGCGTGAAACTACATTAAGAGTCCATATCTGAGTAACTACTTGATGCATTCCATTGAAAGGTTATACAACCCTTTCTAACCATCACACCTATGAAAATAATCATGTTAAATAACACTATCCTGCATATAATGCAAATTATCACCCACTAAGAAATTGTGGTTAATGTTTTGCATGCAACTACATTAGAGTCTATTATCTCAGTAACTTAAATAAGCGGTGGAATAGTCGAGCACGCTGTCCTCCGACAGCTCTTGTTTTCAATATGTTTTTCAAATTCTGTTTTTGTAACTTAAATTTCTACAATTTGCCTATTAATTTGTTTCTTGTTGGGGGACAGACAGTGCTTAATTAATTGTTCTTGCTTTCACACGACCTAGGCTTTGCCTATTAACATATTACAAATTTAGAATAAAAGGATGAATCAGTTATGTTGTAACAACCAATATCCGCGGGTCATTTACCTGATTTTGGCCGAAAGAAATGATCGATTTCTTGCAAGATGTATTCGTTATTCGTTCTGCCTATTATAATCAAAGTATTCTAAACGCTTTATAAACAAGTGATTTAAAGCGCTCAAATCATTTGATGAAATTTGTTTCTTTAGACGCGGACCTTGTCGAAAGCACCTATCCAAAATGCAAAATCATCGTTAATCGTTGTCGAAGGAATAGATGGACTGAGAGAAAGAGAAAGAAAAGGCTTAGCAATGCATACTATCTTTATGAATAAGGACATGAACGAATATGTATGGACTAGCGCCTATAATTTCGTACTAGCCGATCCTTCATTTCACTCGCTTATGCTAGCGGGCGAGTTGATGTTTACATCTCTGCCGAGAGGGAAAAAAGGGTTACAATTTACAAAGGGTAATTGCGCGGTGCAGTGCTATATTGGCGTAGTGATATCTAAATAATTGCATACACTTTAAATATGATATTTACACTTACAAGACTTGTTATTTTCTATTATAAGCTTGAATAATCGGATTTTTTTTCGTTACTCTATGTTTGCTTTTGTGAGCATTCGTAAATTAGTCAAACCAAAAATTGCACTTAATTGTTGGTGGTGAAGGGCATATACATCACGTGTCTTCAAACTCACTATGACTATGGCAGCCTCTGCGCATGCGCAAGTCTACCAAATATATATATTTATGAAGGTTTGTTTTCAAAGCCGTCTGCTGCGGATTTGTTGTATGTGGGAAAGGGGTAAGACTTACACAATATGTCTAACTCTTTTTTACCTACCGACATTTCTTTGATGTGTCTGTCGTGGATGAAATATATTAACGATTGTTTTAATAATTGCTGATTGCTTAACTTAAAGTCACGAACATATGAATCTGATAAATAACAAGAGATTATCTGTATAAATTGAATTGTATCATGAGAAATGAACAACAAAGTGAGTTAAAAAAGGAAATATTTAATAAACTGACCATAGTTGAATAGTTTCAACATGTTGAACATCGATCGAAAAACAAGTTTCATCTGATATTATTAACGCTAGTTGCCGTAAATGCGGCATTTTGATCCTACTAAAAATCCGCTCTAAAGATTTTCGTGAAATTTTGGTCACATGCAGTAGAAATGATTACTGGAATTATAGGATTTTTTTTAAAAAAATATCTAGGATAAATTTTTAGTAAATTCAAAATTATGTCAAGACATAAAATATTCCATCGAATCTTTAACATCAGTGGTCGAAAAGTTTGAGGGTCGAAATGTCTTGATACCTTAAAGTTACCTGCCTTTGCTAAAAGTCCGCCATTTGCACGACCCGATCTCGTGTCTTCAAATGATTATATTTCTTCATTATAAAAGTGCATCGCATTCTGAAATAGCAGGTAAATGTTTCTCCTATTAGCTTACAAATTTCGTTGGTGTGTGATATTAATGTTTTACAGAAAGTATTAATATTAGGTATACAACCAAATCGTCAATAGAATTTAAAGGAAGAAAAGGACAAACCATAAACCAAAGACCTAATAACACAGTGTAATTATAAGGTGAGCAACACAATACTAACATAATCAGTATTTCATTCTGAATTTTTTACCAGTTATTTCTACAAAACAATGAGTCATATAATGTAAAAAAGCCGTCATATAAGGTAAAAAAGCCCTGTTTAACACATTTATATTTATACTGGCAAAATTTATTGAGTCTAGGTATCAGCATAATTTCTTGAATTAGCACTTTCTCAGATCCAGATTTGCCAGGTGTTTAATACATATTAAAGCATACTGTGACAATCACATTATCTGTTTTTTCAAACGCATAACATGTTACATGTAGGGGCCCACTTGTGCCGAATGATAGTTGCATGAAATATTATGTGAACACTAGACAAAACTTAAACAAATCTGACCAAGTTATGACGTTTGTGATCAGCAGCCACCTGTCTTAAGCAGCCAGTTTTATCATGTCCCTTTGGTGGCTGCTGATTGCAAGTTTGACTGTAAAATGTAATATGATTTAGAAATTGATGATGACTGGGCTTATTGGAGGGCATTTGTCAAATGTTCATGTTCAGTGGCAGCTCTCAATTTGGTTTTCTTAAAAGTATGCGGTTCTTTTGACATATTTCACAATTATACTTTTCATGTTTCTCAGACACTTATTTACTGATCTCTCCTTTTTTCAGGATGCCGAAAATTAAGAAGAGGAAAGCATTGCTGGCTGTTAAAAGAAAGTACCATTACAAAGTGAAACAGAAAATTGATATGCCAGAATCTGTGGAATCGTATACACCACTTGAAGATAGAAGTGAATCATGCAGCGTTGAATATCAACCAGTTTTGACTTGCCTTAATTCATCAACTCAGACAGATTGTTTAGCTATGGACACACAAAATGTACAAACAGAGTTGAATATATCATCCAAGGGAGTTCAGACTCAGGATATTCCGGATGAAGACCATCTTTATTCCTTAAGAGAAGAAGCCAATGATATAGAGAATATTGAGAAACATGATCAGTTTTTATATACATCATTTGAAAAAACTACAATGGATGAAAAGGATGTGTATATGGAATGTGAGGAAGTCGTTGTGGAAACTTAAGTTTCTGTAAATTTAAAGAGGAGCTGAAACATGAGTTAAGTGAAAAGAACTATGTTTTGAAATCTTTTAAAGATAACGTTAATGGAAATTTATGGACACAGTGATACACCCTCTATTAAGCTTTGCCTTACAATAAACAGTGATTTCAGCTCCGACTTGTTTGTCCACAGAAAGAAAATCCCAAGAACTCATCCCATATGGGAAGGACTTCCTGTAGTGTTTGACAATATTAAAAGCGTTCTTAAATTATTGGAAGAAATATCACAGTACAATGTGTGCACAGGTAACCATGATGAAGAGTATCAACAGCTTGTTCCAGTTGGCTCAGGGTTGTCCAGTAATACTTCACCAGAGATACTTGCATATCGTGAAGGTGATTTTCAGGCAAAATATTATAGCGGTTTAGAGTATTTTTCAACAATTCGGTCTGTGAATTGCCAGATATTGACTTCTCGAAAGTTCAAATGTGTCCGATGTACTGAGTATGGCTACGCATTAAAGAGAAGAGTGGTAAGATTGAATAACCGATTAACTTCAGAACGTCAATTCAATCACACTAGCTTTAAGCATAAGGATATGACCAGACACGAGTTAAGTAAAAAACTGTCAGAGCAAAATAAAGAAATTAAGTGTCTTCATCAGGAGCTATGGAAACTTAAAAGAACATATGAGAAAGAAATTCGTGCAAACGGACTGCGAGTCAGTGACCAGGAAAATGTGGAATTTTCAAGTTTAATGGACAGTTGTCAGCCAAATTTCGAAAAAGATTTCCCCAACAGCAATTGTAGACAACGTCTCTTTTGGGAACAACAACTCCTTCATTCTAAGAAAACTGACAAAAGGAGCATGAGATGGCACCCGATGATAATCAGGTGGTGCTTGTATATACGCTCAAAATCCGAAAAGGCTTACGATTCCATGAGGGAAACGGGTTTCATCAATTTACCTTCAAAGAGAACACTTTTTGATTATTCTCATTTCTTAAGAAGTGAATTAGGGATGCAGAAGGATGTCTTTAAGTTGGCGAAAGAGGAAGCGGAAAAGTATAAATTGTTTGATGCCCCATGGAGATCGTACGTTGGGCTTCTTTTCGATGAAATAAAAGTTAAAGAAGACCTGGTTTATGACAAGTCAACTGGGGAACTAATTGGATATTGTAATCTTGGTGACATAGGAAATCAGATGTTAAGCTTTGAAAAAAATTTGACTGGTTCAAAGCAGAATTTAGCTAAATATGTTTTAGTTGTGATGTTGCGTAGCTTAGCCAGCTCCCTTTGTTTTCCTCTATGTGGATTTGCGACAGAAAGTATAACAGGTGATTACCTCTACCCAATTATATGGAGCGCAGTTAGTGTTATTGAGACACAGCTTGGATTGCACGTTTTGTTTTTTACGTGTGATGGTGCATCATCTAATCGAGGCTTTTTTAACCTCCACCGAGTTGGACAGGATGAAGTTGTTTACAAAACAGTTAATCCCTTCAGCAACATGAATGAAAATATATACTTTGTGTCCGATGTACCTCACCTTGTCAAAACATTGAGAAATAACTTTTGTAACTCCTACTCCCACAAAAACACTAGACAGTTATGGAGAAATGGTAAAGACATTTCTTGGTTTCAGATTGTAAGGTTTTTTGAGGAACATTGCGAATTGAACTTGTACAACCCCTGCCCAAAACTTACAAGAAGTCATGTAGACTTAGTTTCATACAATTACATGAAAGTGAACCTAGCAGCTCAGGTGTTTAGTGACTCCGTTGCTAATGCGTTAGAAGAATTGTACGGGCCAGAAGTGTCAGAAACAGTTGACTTCATAAGAATTGTCAACAAGTTCTTTGATTGCCTTAATGTGCGGAGCTTGTTTGAAGGCAGAAATAAAAGAAATCCGAACTTAAACCCCTACAAATCCATGGACGATAACCGATTTGAATTCCTAACAGAGGAAGTTCCTAGGTACTTAAGTGAATGGAAAAACAATGTTCAAAACAGAAATGGGAATTTTTCAAAGGCACAACGTGATGCAATGCTGCTAAGCCATCAGACAGTAACAGGAATAAATATGTCTGTGAAATCTATTAGTGAATGTGTAAAGCATATGCTTTCAATAGGAGCCAGTTTTGTTTTAACTCATTCTTTTAACCAGGACCCTCTTGAGCAACATTTTGGTCATTATCGCCACAAAGGTGGAGCCAACAGCAACCCCTCTGTGTATGAAGTTCGTAACACAATGACCACTATTCGCACTGTGCATGCTCAAGCCATTGCACCCAAACAGGGAAATATCAGACGAGAAAACATTGACAAAGACGGCATAGACAATACCCCTTTACCAAAGAGAAAGTGAAAATTTGTTTGAATTTGCATTTCATGTTGAACATGCACTTTCCCGTTAAACTATAAATCCTTATCATATTTACTCCCTTGCCCACCTATAATTACATATTTTATATTGATTTGTGTTTTATCAGAGTTTTACGCCGCTTTCAACATGATTTCAGTAATATACCAATAAAGCTATAAAGCTATCTTTTATGGAGATTTTTCAGATTTTTAACACTGAACTTTGAAAACATCTAGAATGAAAATAATGGAAAGTATAATCAATGAATAGTTGAAAATGTTGTAAACCTTTCATAGAAGTGAATGTTTAGTCTTTAAACATTTTTGGTAAGGAGAAATATACACTCTTAAGTAGTTACTTTTCTGTATTTTAAAAATAATAAAGTTAGGACTGCTGCAGAGGCGTCAGAAACTGTGTGTATGTAGGAAAGGGTAAAACAAAACTTTCAAATGAAGCGATTTTAAATACATTGAGAGAAAAGTGGAACATTGTAGTTAAATAAGTGACTCCATTCATCTTGAAATTGCATCTTCATTTGTTAATATTTTGTTCATTTGTGTCCCCAGAATATTATCGTCTTGCAGAATTTCTTGTAGATAGAAAAGGGATTTCTTTATAGTATTTTATGTTAAAAAAACAGCTGAAGAGCTTTTTGAAAAAATAGTGATAAAAGAAGAAATTGCTCAGACAAGCAAATTCTCCTTTTGTCACAATGTTTCCCATTTTTAGTTATAGAAAGTGTTGACAAAATATGTTCAAAGTCGTCTGCTGCCAAATTGTTGTATGGGGGAAAGGGTTATAGTCCATATTTAGTTATAGTCCTTATTTATGTAATTATGTCTTCCTTTCAAAACGAAAATACATGACATTTCAAATGAATTGAAAACGAAAGTAGATTCAGTGAAACAATATGTACAAAATATAAATAGTCATAAAAGTGTATGTTCATGCTAAAAGGTACCAGTTGGCATTTGTGAATAATGTAGGTTAAGATTGGCCTGACCGTTTGTTCAGTTTTATCTAAAGCTACACATCTTGCCAGAAGCTGTAAAACGGCAGTAGTCAGCAATTTTATAAAAGTGGATCTAGATTAGACTGTGTTGATACATGGGCTTCTTTGGATCTATACTGATTGCATGCACACGTTCAAGCACACTCCAAATTACTTGGTGCATAAATTAGTTTACCCTTTCCCTCATATATGCGCTTTTTGAAGCCTCTGTAGCAGACAGCTTTTTGAAAAATAGTGATAAAAGAAGAAATTGCTCAAACAAGCAACTTCTCTTTTTGTCACAATGTTTCCCATTTTTAGATAGATTATCAATTCCAATATAAACATTTTTATATTTGTTGATAAATTATGTTCAAAGTCGTCTGCTGCCGAATTGTTGTGAGGGAAAGGGTTATAAGAATATTTTGAAAACATTGTGACCAAAGGTGAAATTGCTCATGTTTAGCAATTTGTCCTTTACTTCAATGTTTTTAACTTTATTTAACTATTGAGCTATCTTTTATTGAACTTTTTCAGGTCTTTGTCACTGTTTTCAAAGATTTGTTGTATGTGGGAAATCGTTAAGACAATTTTATGGTACATGTTTATCTTCATTTTACCATAAAACCCACAAAAAAGTGAGTTTGTGAAAATTTTCGAATTTGGTAAACAGTGTGACAAAAGGAGACATTGCTGAATACATGCAATTCCTCCATTTGCCACATTGTTTTACAACTTTTCGTCCATTTTCATTTATGGAGATTATTCATATTTTCAAAGTTATCCTTTTCTGATTTGTTGTAAGGTGATGATGATACATCAGATTTCTTCATGTCATTGAAAATAACTTCATTTAATACATTCATTTTCAATGGTGCTGATATAGACCTCAGAAAATTGTAGAAATGCCAGACAAGATTCAGTATTATTTATAAAGTGTACATTGTTAAAGTGCATCTCATACATGTGTACAAATGTAATGACAAAGTGCGTAAATTTAATTATTATTAGATTAAATCTTTCTATTAAAAGTTGACTTCTTTAAATTTGTCTTGTTGTATGTCTCCTTCTATTCAGCATACTTGTGTATAAGTATAGATCCAGCATTACCATTGATTGAAATTTTGGTATTTTACGCCACTTTCAACAATTGTTCAGTTATATCACTGTTAACTTGGTACTTAAACGGTACTACCGATCCATTTATCCTGACACCAGCAAGTAGGGCGTAATGCTAACCGCACATCAAGCATTACAAAAATATTTTAACAGGAATGGTGCTTTTATACCATACAAAGGCTGGTGTTGCTACATCCTTTTGCATGTTATACCAACATCTTTAAATCACAATATATGCAGAAAACGACTTACCTTTAATATCTTTCTGATGCTTCTTTAAGGCGTGACCCCGAAATCCTGAAATGCTTTTGTATTCCCTATTACAATCTGGACAAACGTACAAGGTTGCATTACAAGTAGTAGGTTTTGTGGTTCCAGTACTATCATCTGTATATTCACCTAATAACAAATCTAAATCAATGTCATCTTCCCAAGAGAGAAAATCTGGATCCTTGAACTTTGCCATAATAAGGATAATATCCTTAACTTTAAACCAGTTGTGTGCTCTTAACATAACTTAGGGAAGTTATGACAATATATATGTTTTGGAATGGCTAAGAATGGAAAATGAGTACTTTAATTGGTCAAAACATCTAGTGGGATTAAGCAATTAAAACATCAAACTAATAATGTTTGGTTTTATGTTTTTCTTGGTCACTCTTTATAGCCATTGAACTGATCCGTTAATTAAAATATTAAGTTTCCACCGGTGTTTTCAAAGACAAAAATGCATAGAAGTACTGCTATTATATATCTTGGTGTTATATACAGTTGCTGATAAATTACAGGGAGGTGTTATAACAATGTGGGACAAACAACATAGTTATGAATGGTCTTGTATCGTTATTTTTTTTTAATCTCGGGGATTGAATCGAAAAGATTTAATGCAAGACAGTAAGGACAATTTATTCCACCTAGGAACATGCACACATACGGGTACATTCTTAAATTCTTAAATTCAACAAAGCGTTCCATAAATATTTCTTAAATTGATGGTTAGCATATTGTATTTACAGCAAGGAATCTGGATTATGTTTTAGCTTATAGTCCTTATTTATGTAATTATGGAAATATTCCATGCGTTTGTTTTCCTTTCAAAACGAAAATACATGGCATTTCAAGTGAATTGAAAACGAAAGTAGATCCAGTGAAACAATATGTACGAAATATAAATAGTCATTTAAATTTGGATCGCAAACAGTCCGGGCAAAGCTTAATTAGATACTTAGATGACGTGAAATATCAAATAATAATGCCAGGTATCGTTTGCCTTTGCTAAAGATCTGTGTTATACGGTCTTTGCCGACACCAATTAATTTTGCTTTTCTCCAAGTTAAAATGTATTAAAACAAACTATTAGATCTAAGTTAATAATTTTTTATTGTTTATATCAATTATTAATAATTTTCAACAAAGTTTTAATATTACAATTATTACTAGGTCGTTGGTTTTCAACCGCATTTCTATAATTGATTTTCTTCTCGAGTTTATCGCCTATTTAGCAAGCGATAGGTTTTATAAAGCGCCTGTTAAGCGTCTCAGCGAGATTTTTTTTTTTAAAGCATCTCTGCGAGATCTCGCTCAAATCTCACGCACCTGTTTTTCTGTCACGTTGCTTTGCGAGATTTGGGATCGATGCATATCTTTGTGTTATTAGGTCTTTGCATAAACTGATAGAAAAAACGGAGTTTCTCCTGCCTTCACTGGATGGTCTCCTGCTACGTATTATCGATTAAATTAAAAAATGCATGGATCGAGATAATACGATATATTATAAATACGATTATCGATCATCGAAATATCCTATAGTTAAAGAAATGGATGTTTCTGTAGGATGGGACACCTTATTTTCGGTGTACTTACGTTGTTTATGAAAAAAAAAAAAAAAAAGCTTATATCAAGTGTCACTCATTCTTTCATATGTCCTTATTAATTAACTTACACGAAATAATCATTCACTCCTGTGGAATTTCAAAATATTTTGTTTTTCGGTGACGTTTTGAAAATTGACATCAATGCAATCACTCACCGGGGTAATTACAAAAAGCATTAGTAGTCCTGTTGTATGAACTCTTTACAAGATTGTAAAATTATATGTGAAAGTGATTATCCTATGAAACATTTGTCACTAAAACAATTTTATGTAATTGGAAATAATAATTTATTAACTGTTATAAATTATGAACTTATTTACATGATATTTTCAGAATGAATTTGTTTAATTTTTTTATTGGCACAATTTAATCATATTTTCCAAAAATGACCCAATTCTTTGTTGATTTTTAGTCCTTATTATAGCATCATTAATTTTTGTTACACAGTATTATAATTTAAAAGTTTAAAAAAATCAAATGTTCAAATTTTTTTACCACCACAAACATAATCATTTTTTAACATTTTGGTCCTTAATTTCTTCTATGTTTTCTTATAATAGTCGAGAAAACTTCACATAATGTAATCTTGTGACTTCAAATTCCTATGATGTCATAAGCAGTTAATACACAACATGTTTAAATGTGAAAAAAAACAAAACAACAGGTTTTCTACTGAAAAATTCACGTTTTTGTTGGTGAGGAGTCGGGGCATGTAGAATTTTCTTTTTATAATGACTCACACTCATGATGTGTTGTTATTTCCGAGAATATTGATTTCTTGAAAAAAAATACTAGCTTTTGAAAGTCGGGATAACAGGGCTTCCTGTTGGAATCATATACACAACATCCTGTAACAGTGTTGTGCGCGCGCAACAAAGAAAACACCGCCAAGACTACTAGATAGAAGGTTGAAGAGGACTACCCCGTCTCCGATAGTTTAAAAAGTGACAAAGACACATATCCTCTCCAGAATAGCAACGTGTTACCGGTAAACAGTTTAAACAAAAATTGGTGTCAAAATTTACATTGTTTCGATATGATTCCGACTCCGGGAAAATGTTTTGTTCTTCGTGTGAACATCATGAGAAAAATAATCCCAACAAGTCGGCATTCAATTATGGAAGCTCGTTTACCAAATTTGATAGTTAATAGAATCAAATATTTTTCAAAATATTTGTATATCTTATTCCAACAAAAAGTATAGGGAGTTGAGTGATATTTCGTTTAATGTTTTCATCGATTTCGTCTAGTCAATTTATCCGCGTGTTGGGAGTAGACAAAATGGCGGACGATTCGAATTATTTGAGCGAGTGATTTAAAGAAAGGTCTACGCATCTTTCATTCTTTCTCACTGTTCTATCGAACGACCATAAACAAATTCAAATTGATCTATCTACTCTAGAGACTGTCATCTATTTTCAAAAACATTGTAACCTATATGTAATTCCATTTTGCAACAATGGTTTCAACATATTACGAAGTTAGATCGATGTTCCCATATGCTATTTGTATATGCAGCAGTGATTATAGAATGCTATAAGTTAACAAAACCTATGCCTATATGTATATATTATAGGATGTAATAACATATATGTTATATGTACATGAATCAACTGTTATGGGACATTATAACATAGTTTCTGCCTATGTCTATATGTAAACCTTTTCCTTTTTAGCTCGACTATTCGAAGAATATGAGAGCTATACTACTCACCCTGGCGTCGGCGTCGGCGTCGGCGTCGCCGTCGGCGTCGGCGTCCACGTCACACTTTGGTTAAGGTTTTGCATGCAAGTTCTTAAATACTACATGTATTGCATTGAAACTTTCTACAACCCTACCAAACTATCACACCAATGTAGATTATCAAGTTAGATAACTCTATCCTGCATATTATGCAAGTTATGGCCCTTTTTTACTTAGAAATTCTGGTTAAAGTTTTGCGTGCAACTAAAGTAAGAGTCCATATCTCAGTATTTAATTGATGCATTGCATTGAAACTTTATACAGCACTACCCAACTATCACACCTATGTAGATTATCAAGTTAGATAACTCTATCCTGCATTTTATGCAAGTTATGGCCCTTTTTTTACTTAGAAATTCTGGTTAAAGTTTTGCGTGCAACTAAATTAAGAGTCCATATCTCAGTATTTACTTGATGCATTGCATTGAAACTTTCTACAACCCTACCCAACTATCACACCTGTGTAGATTATCATCTAAGATAACTCTATCCTGCATTTTATGCAAGTTATGGCCCTTTTTTTACTTAGAAATTCTGGTTAAAGTTTTGCATGCAACTAAATTAAGAGTCCATATCTCAGTATATACTTGATGCATTGCATTAAACCTTTATACAACCCTACCCAACTATTACACCTATGTAGATTATCAAGTTAGATAACTCTATCCTGCATTTTATGCAAGTTATGGCCCTTTTTTTACTTAGAAATTCTGGTTAAAGTTTTGCGTGCAACTAAATTAAGAGTCCATATCTCAGTATTTACTTGATGCATTGCATTGAAACTTTCTACAACCCTACCCAACTATTACACCTGTGTAGATTATCAAGTATGATAACTCTATTCTGCATTTTATGCAAGTTATGGCTCTTTTTTTACTTAGAAATTCTGAATAAAGTTTTGCATGCAACTAAATTAAGAGTCCATATCTCAGTATATACTTGATGCATTGCATTGAACCTTTTTACAACCCTACCCAACTATTACACCTATGTAGATTAACAAGTTAGATAACTCTATCCTGCATTTTAGGCAAGTTATGGCACTTTTTTTTACTAAAAAATTATGGTTAAAGTTTTGCGTGCAACTAAATTAAGAGTCCATATCTCAGTATTTACTTGATGCATTGCATTGAATCTACAACCATACCCAACTATTACACTTGTGTAGATTATCAAGTATGATAACTCTATTCTGCATTTTATGCAAGTTATGGCCCTTTTTTTACTTAGAAATACTGGTTAAAGTTTTGCGTGCAACTAAATTAAGAGTCCATGTCTCAGTATATACTCGATGCATTGCATTGAACCTTTATACAACCCTACCCAACTATCACACCTAGATAACTCTATCCTGCATTTTATGCAAGTTATGGCATTTTTCTTACTTAGAAATTCTGGTTAAAGTTTTGCATGCAACTAAATTAAGAGTCCATATCTCAGTATTTACTTGATGCTTTGCATTGAAACTTTCTACAACCCTACCCAACTATCACACCTGTGTAGATTATCAAGTATGATAACTCTATCCTGCATTTTATGCAAGTTATGGCCTTTTTGGACTTATAAATTCTGGTTAAAGTTTTGCATGCAACTACATAAAGAGACCATCTCTTAGTAACTACTTGATGCATTGCATTGAAACTTAATACAGCCCTTACCAACCATCACATCTATGTAGACAAGCAAGTATGATTACTCTATCCAGCATTTTATGCAAGTTATGGACCTTTTTGGACTTAAAAATTCTGGTTAAAGTTTTGCAACTACATTTAGAGTGTAATCTCAGTAACAACTTGAAAAATTGTATTGAAACTTCATACAACCTTTCCCAAGTGCACAACTATAAACACAACCAATTAAGATAACTCTATCCTGTATATGGTGCAAATTGTTGCCCTTTTTTTACTTAGAAATTATGGTTAAAGGTTTGCGTGCAACTACATTAAGAGTCCATATCTTAGTAACTACTTGATGCATTCCATTGAAAGGTTATACAACCCTATCTAACCATCACACCTATGAAAATAATCATGTTAAATAACACTATCCTGCATATAATGCAAATTATCACCCACTAAGAAATTGTGGTTAATGTTTTGCATGCAACTACATTAGAGTCCATTATCTCAGTAACTTAAATAAGCGGTGGAATAGTCGAGCGCGCTGTCCTCCGACAGCTCTTGTTAGATCTATTCTGATCACTCCCAATGTGTCGTCCGTCCGTCTGTCGTTAACTTTTAGCTTTAAACATCATCTCCTCCTTAACCACAGATCCAATTTCAACCAAACTCCAGAGGAATCCTTTGGTGGCCCTCTATCGAATTTGTTCAAAGATTAAAATTCCATTCAGAAGTCTGGTTGCTGCGGCATCAGAAAGGGGGCAAAATTTCCTAACTTTAAAAATCTTCTCCTCTGAATCAGCTTTTAAGATTCCAATATAATGTGGTAGAAATGTTCCTTGTGTGACCCTCTTCAAAAGTTGTTGCACTGGAATTATTTTTAGCTCCATTGACTGAAAGCCAGTCAAGCTTATGTCATGGCGAATTGTCCGTTTTTCCTTTAAACAACTTCTCCTCCCTAACCACTTGGCCAATTTGGTTGAAACTTCATAGGAAGCATCCTCTCAATGTCCTCTCCTGAAATTCCTTCAATTTTTTTTTATCCATCCAGAATTCTGGTTTCCATGGCAACTGAAAGAAAGAAATAGTGAAAACTTAAAAAATCTTCTTCTGTTCCTTGGGTGATTCCTTCAAGAAATGTTGATTGGTCGAAAAACATGGCCACCAGGCGGCGGGACTATTTTGCCTTATATGACTATAGTGAAAACTTAAAAAAGCTTCTCCTCCAAAAGTGTCAGGCTGAATTTCAAATAATTTTGTAGAAACGCTCATCGCCATCATGGCCCTCTTGTTTACTTGGAAATTCTGCTTAAAGTTTTGCGTCCAAGAACATTAAGAGTTCATAACCTAGTTACTACAATGTACTTGATGCATTGCATTGAAACTTTATACAACACTTCCCAATCACCACACCTATATAATCAATCAAGTTTAAAAACTCTTTCCAGCATAAAATGCAAATTATGGCCCTTTTTTACTTAAACATTCTGTTTAAAAGTGTTGCATGCAAAGTACTTTTATGGATATATCTCAGTAACCACTAATGATATTGACTTGAATTTTCATTCATGTCTTCAGATGTGTCAGACAGTCAAATAAGATCATTCTTGTATGAATTTAGTACAAATTATGGCCCTTGTTTGACTTGGACAATTTGGTTAAAGTTTTGCATGCATGGTACTGTAATGCACATATCTCAGTAACCACTCAGGCATTTATTTCAAACTTCAATATTATTGTCTTTAAAGGTATCAAACAATCAGGTTAGGTAGCTCCTGACTGATTTTATTAGCTCACCTATGCACAAAGTGCAAGGTGCGCTATTGGGATCACATTTTGTCTGGCGTCCGGCCGGCATCTGCATCCATCGTGAACATTTGCTCTTGTTAACACTGACTTCAGGCTACAATTTGCATCCAATCTTCATAAAAGTTGATCAGAACATTCATCTCCATCAATTCTTAGACAATTTTGAAACTGGGCCATATGAGGTCAAAAACTAGGTCACTAGGTCAAATTGAAGGGAAATCTTGTTAACACTCTGGAGGCCACATTTTCAACTTGAGCATGTTGAAACTTTATCAGAATGTTTGTCTTGATGATATGTAGGTCAAGTTCGAACATGGGTCATGTCGGGTCAAAAAGTAGGTCACTAGTTCAAATTGAAGGAAAATCTTGTTAACACTCCAGAGGCCGCAATTTTTGCTTCAGCAGTTTGAAATTTTGTCAGAATTTTTGTCTTAAAAATATCTAGGTCAAGTTTGAATATGGGTCATATTGGGTCAGAAACTAGATCACTCGGCCAAATTGAAGGAAAATCTTGTTAACACTTTGGAAGCCACATTTTTTGCTTCAGCAGCTTGAAATTTTGTCATATTAGGTAAAAAAGGAAAATATTGTTCAAACTCGGGAGGCTGCATTTTTACTTTGAACAAGTTGAAACTTCGCCTGTATGTTTATGGTGGTTCTGAATTGAAATAAATTATATTTTCAACTTCTAAATCATATACATGTATTTGATTACATACATTATGGACGCTATTATAAGCACTCAAGAAATAACAATGGAATGTGTCATTATTTAGAAAATATGGAAACTGTGCAAATAAGAACTTAAGACAAATTAATTTTGAAAATGTCATGTAAATACCTTCACAATTTGTAACAGTTACTTGTTTAGTTATTAACATTAATTTCCAATTCAACAATAATGTTTAAGTGACACATTTTCAATGGATAATCAATTTTAGCTCCACTGGATGAAAGCCAGTTGAGCTTATATCATGGTGTATTGTCCGTTGTGCATGTGTCAACTTTTTACTTATAGCGACTTCTCCTCCCTAACCTCTACACAAAATTCTGGTTTTCATGGCAACCGAAAGAAAGAACTAGTGAAAACTTAAAAAATAATTTTGTAGAAATGTTCCTTTGGTGACCCTCTATCAGATTCCTTCAAGCCACGTTGATTGGCAAAAAACATGACTGCCAAGGGGTGGGGCTTTTTATACGCCGCCGGAGGCGGTCATATATTGGCATCATCTTCTCCGTCTGTCAGTCCGTCCGTACATCCATTTCTTGTGACACGCAACTCCTCCTACGTTTCTGACCGTATCTTTTCAAAACTTGGTCAATGTCATAACTATAATGTGTAGATGTGCATGAAGCGTTGATTTTCCAGTTTATTGATTTTTGCAAGATTTTTGTCCCTTGAAACTTAGTCTCTGTAGCTGATTGATATTGCAGCCTTGTGAACGCAACTCTTCCTATGTTTCTGATCGAATCTTTCCAAAACTTGGTCAATGTCATGACTATAATGGGTAGATGTGCATGAAGCGGCGATTTTCCTGTTCATTGATTTTTGCAAGATTTATGTCCCTTGTAACTTAGTCTCTGTAGCTGATTGATATTGCGGCTTGTGAACGCAACTCTTCCTACGTTTCTGACTGAATCTTTTCAAAACTTGGTCAATATCATTACTATAATGGGTAGATGTGCATGAAGCAGGGTTTTTCTGGTTCAGCAATTTTTGCAATAGTTATGCCTTTCGAAACTTGGTCTCTATAACATATTCACTTGAGAACGCAACTCAAGTTTCCAAACAGGTAGAAGTGCATAAAGCAGGGATTATCCGGTAGAGTGATCTTTGCAAGAGTTATGCTCAGAAGGAAAAAAGGATACATATCGACACTGTCATTTGACCTACTTTCATATCGGAAGCCTCTATAGGGTTCTATCTCTGTTTATATGTATCCTATTTTCTTTAGTTAATACCAAAGTCAGCTAGGCTGGTAAGCAGAATAAGACTTTCAACTCTGAACTAGTGTGGATAAACTGTTTTGCTCAAGGAAACACCCGGCTGCCCCTGCAGGGATCGAACCTACTACCCAGGCAACCATGATCTCAGGTCCCTGTCTCTTCCAGCTAAGCTAACTGGTCTCACAGACTTCATTTTGAGCTTATGTATACAGACATGTTAAAAGAAATAATTAAAAGGAACAATCTTGATCTTTATATTTTGTGGCGGGGTATATTGTTGCGGCACTGGCACTCTTGTTTGCCTTATATGGCTATAGTGAAAACTTAAAAAATCTTCTCCTCCGAAAGTGTCATGCCAATTTTCAAATAATTTTGCAGAAATGTTTCTTAAGTGACTCACTATCTGATTCCTTCAAGCTATGTTGATTGGTTGAAAAACGTGGCCGCCACAAGGCAGGGCTATTTTGCCTTATATGGCTATATTGAAAACTTAAAAAATCTTCCCCTCCGAAAGTGTCAGGCCGATTTTCAAATAATTTAGTAGAAATGTTCCTAGGGTGACCCTACAAGCCATGTTGATTGGTCGAAAACTATGGCCGCCAGGTGCATAGCTTATATGACTATAGAGAAAAATAAATAAATCAGGTGAGCGATCCAGGGCCATCATGGCCCTCTTGTTGTAATTACCACGGTGAGTGATTGTCTCCCTTGATACCACTTTTCTAAATTGCTGCTGATGGACAAGATCTTTGGAAATTCCACTAAAATGAATGTTATTTTTATATTAATTAAAAAATATAAAGAAGCTTTTGATGCTGGATTTAATTTACAGATTATTTTCAGTGAATGTTTTACCTAAATTGTGAATGGGTCCGGTACCTGGTAAATGTGAGAAATGGCGTCTTTTTTTTTTTTATAAAATTGTGAATTTTAATAGTACATGTGCAGCTATGCTACTGAATAATATATCTTTGTCCGTTTAAATAAGTCTTTCATTATACTAGCTTGATGACTTTATCAAGATAAGTTTATTTCAAAACGTCTGAATCGACATCATCTAAAAACTTTATTTATGCATGCGTCTTCAATCAGGAATTTTCCATTTACATTTATCCGACCGGCGCTATCAACGTGATGTCAACTTCCCAGACAGCCATTGCAACGATTAAATAAATCATATTTAACATTGACTTAAAAATATGCAGCTTATCTCTTTACCACATGAAATCAAAATAACATCAGTGAACAATTTGAATCGGCCGCCATTTTGTTTGCTTCCAACACTCGGTTAAATTTCATATTCGGTAAAAAGTGACACCTGAATGAATATACGGCATTTTAAAATGTTGAGATTTTTATATTTTTTGTCAGAAAATCAAGTTAAAAAGTTCAAATTATGCTTGATGGCAAGATTTATGAACGGGTCCATTTGGACCCTGTCAGAAAATGTTGAAGAACCGTTTGTAATAATGAATGGGTCAGTTTAATGGAACCATCTATAGAAGGAAAAATCACTGAGTCTACTTTATTAGCTTTTATGATCACCCGGCGTCCGTCGTCGTCTGTCCGTCTGTTAACAATTTGCTACAAATGACCTCTTCTACTAAACCAATGGACAGATTTCAAAATAACTTTACAGGAATGGTCCTTAGAAGGTCCTCTTTCAAAGTTGTTCAAAGAATTTAATTCCAAGTAGAACTTTGGTTGCTGCGGCATCAGAAAAGGGGAAAATTGCCAAATCTTAAAAAATCTTCTTCTCCAAAAGTACTGGCCCGATTTAAAATTATTTTGCACCAATGTTCCTTGGGGTACCCTCTACAAAGTCTGTTAAAAAATATTCCGATTCGTTAAAAAAAAATTGGCCACCAGGGTGCGGAGCTTATTTTCCTTATATGTGCATTGTTAAAACTTTAAAAATCTTCTTGTCCAAAAGTACTGGCCCAATTTGAAAATTATTTTGCACAAATGTTCCTTGGGGCACCCTTTACCAAGATTGTTCAAATATTTCTAATCCTTTGAAAAACATGGCCGCCATGGGGCGGAGCTTGTTTTCCTTATATGTGCATTGTTAAAACTTTAAAAATCTTCTTGTCCAAAATTACTGGCCTGATTTGAAAATTATTTTGCACAAATGTTCCTTGGGGCACCCTTTACCAAGATTGTTCAACTATTTCCGATCTGTTGAAAATCATGGCCGCCAGGGGGCGGAGCTTGTTTTCCTTATATGTGCATTGTTAAAACTTTTAAAAATCTTCTTGTCCAAAAGTACTGGCCCGATTTGAAAATTATTTTGCACAAATGTTCCTTGGGGCACCCTTTACCAAGATTGTTCAACTATTTCCGATCCGTTGAAAAACATGGCCGCCTATGGCAAGCCAATTGTCCAATAATTACGTGAACCTAGGTTTACTGTCGAAAAACTAGGATTAACGATCGATAAACTAGGTTTTTCGAACGTAAACGCATGTTAACCTATACTTTCGAGCGAAAACATAGGATAACGTCGTAAACCATAGTTCACGCTCGTAAACGTAGGTTCACGCTCGTAAACCCAAGTTCACGGTCGTAAACATAAGTTCACGTTCGTAAACTATGGTTCACGCTCGTAAACATAGGTTCACGCTCCGGGGTTCACGCACGTAAACATAGGATAACGACCGAAATTCGTAGTTCAATCGAGAAACCTAGTTTATCAAACGTAAACCATGGTTTACGGTCGATAAACTAGGATTATCAAATCAACTATGAATTTCGGGCGTGAACCTAGGTTTACGACCGTGAACCTATGTTTACGAGCGAGAACCATAGTTTACGAACGTGAACCTATCTTTACGACCGTGAACCTAGGTTCACGTTCGTAAACTATGGTTCACGCTCATGAACCCAGATTCACGCCCGTAAACATAGGTTCACGCTCGTGAACTTAGGATAACGACCAAAATTCTTAGTTCAATCGAGAAACCTAGTTTATCGAGCGTGAACATGGGTTCACGAGCGTAAACTATGGTTTACGCCCGTTATCCTATGTTTTCGCTCGAAAATATAAGTTAGTATTCGATAAACCTGGTTTTACGTTCGAAAAACCTAGTTTATCGATCGTTAATCCTAGTTTTTCGAACGTGAACCTAGGTTTACGGTCGAAAAACTAGGATTAACGATCGATAAACTAGGTTTTTCGAACGTAAAAGCATGTTAACCTATACTTTCGAGCGTAAACCATAGTTCACGCTCGTAAACCATAGTTCACACTCGTAAACGTAGGTTCACGCTCGTAAACCCAAGTTCACGGTCGTAAATGGTTTACGCTCGTAAACATAGGTTCACGCTCGTAAACATAGGTTCACGCTCGTGAACCCCGGTTCACGCACGTAAACATAGGATAACGACCGAAATTCGTAGTTCAATCGAGAAACCTAGTTTATCAAACGTAAACCATGGTTTACGGTTGATAAACTAGGATTATCAAATCAACTATGAATTTCGGGCGTGAACCTAGGTTTACGACCGTGAACCTATGTTTACGAGCGAGAACCATAGTTTCCTCCGAAAGTGTCATGCCAATTTTCAAATAATTTTGCAGAAATGTTTCTTAAGTGACTCACTATCTGATTCCTTCAAGCTATGTTGATTGGTTGAAAAACGTGGCCGCCACAAGGCAGGGCTATTTTGCCTTATATGGCTACATTGAAAACTTAAAAAATCTTCCCCTCCGAAAGTGTCAGGCCGATTTTCAAATAATTTAGTAGAAATGTTCCTAGGGTGACCCTACAAGCCATGTTGATTGGTCGAAAACTATGGCCGCCAGGTGCATAGCTTATATGACTATAGAGAAAAATAAATAAATCAGGTGAGCGATCCAGGGCCATCATGGCCCTCTTGTTGTAATTACCACGGTGAGTGATTGTCTCCCTTGATACCACTTTTCTAAATTGCTGCTGATGGACAAGATCTTTGGAAATTCCACTAAAATGAATGTTATTTTTATATTAATTAAAAAATATAAAGAAGCTTTTGATGCTGGATTTAATTTACAGATTATTTTCAGTGAATGTTTTACCTAAATTGTGAATTGGTCCGGTACCTGGTAAATGTGAGAAATGGCGTCTTTTTTTTTTTTATAAAATTGTGAATTTTAATAGTACATGTGCAGCTATGCTACTGAATAATATATCTTTGTCCGTTTAAATAAGTCTTTCATTATACTAGCTTGATGACTTTATCAAGATAAGTTTATTTCAAAACGTCTGAATCGACATCATCTAAAAACTTTATTTATGCATGCGTCTTCAATCAGGAATTTTCCATTTACATTTATCCGACCGGCGCTATCAACGTGATGTGATGTCAACTTCCCAGACAGCCATTGCAACGATTAAATAAATCATATTTAACATTGACTTAAAAATATGCAGCTTATCTCTTTACCACATGAAATCAAAATAACATCAGTGAACAATTTGAATCGGCCGCCATTTTGTTTGCTTCCAACACTCGGTTAAATTTCATATTCGGTAAAAAGTGACACCTGAATGAATATACGGCATTTTAAAATGTTGAGATTTTTATATTTTTTGTCAGAAAATCAAGTTAAAAAGTTCAAATTATGCTTGATGGCAAGATTTGTGAACGGGTCCATTTGGACCCTGTCAGAAAATGTTGAAGAACCGTTTGTAATTATGAATGGGTCAGTTTAATGGAACCATCTATAGAAGGAAAAATCACTGAGTCTACTTTATTAGCTTTTATGATCACCCGGCGTCCGTCGTCGTCTGTCCGTCTGTTAACAATTTGCTACAAATGACTTCTTCTACTAAACCAATGGACAGATTTCAAAATAACTTTACATGAATGGTCCTTAGAAGGTCCTCTTTCAAAGTTGTTCAAAGAATTTAATTCCAAGTAGAACTTTGGTTGCTGCGGCATCAGAAAAGGGGAAAATTGCCAAATCTTAAAAAATCTTCTTCTCCAAAAGTACTGGCCCGATTTAAAATTATTTTGCACCAATGTTCCTTGGGGTACCCTCTACAAAGTCTGTTAAAAAATATTCCGATTCGTTAAAAAAAAATTGGCCACCAGGGTGCGGAGCTTATTTTCCTTATATGTGCATTGTTAAAACTTTAAAAATCTTCTTGTCCAAAAGTACTGGCCCAATTTGAAAATTATTTTGCACAAATGTTCCTTGGGGCACCCTTTACCAAGATTGTTCAAATATTTCTAATCCTTTGAAAAACATGGCCGCCATGGGGCGGAGCTTGTTTTCCTTATATGTGCATTGTTAAAACTTTAAAAATCTTCTTGTCCAAAATTACTGGCCTGATTTGAAAATTATTTTGCACAAATGTTCCTTGGGGCACCCTTTACCAAGATTGTTCAACTATTTCCGATCTGTTGAAAATCATGGCCGCCAGGGGGCGGAGCTTGTTTTCCTTATATGTGCATTGTTAAAACTTTAAAAATCTTCTTGTCCAAAAGTACTGGCCCGATTTGAAAATTATTTTGCACAAATATTCCTTGGGGCACGCTTTACCAAGATTGTTCAACTATTTCCGATCCGTTGAAAAACATGGCCGCCTATGGCAAGCCAATTGTCCGATAATTACGTGAACCTAGGTTTACGGTCGAAAAACTAGGATTAACGATAGATAAACTAGGTTTTTCGAACGTAAACGCATGTTAACCTATACTTTCGAGCGAAAACATAGGATAACGTCGTAAACCATAGTTCACGCTCGTAAACGTAGGTTCACGCTCGTAAACCCAAGTTCACGGTCGTAAACATAAGTTCACGTTCGTAAACTATGGTTCACGCTCGTAAACATAGGTTCACGCTCCGGGGTTCACGCACGTAAACATAGGATAACGACCGAAATTCGTAGTTCAATCGAGAAACCTAGTTTATCAAACGTAAACCATGGTTTACGGTCGATAAACTAGGATTATCAAATCAACTATGAATTTCGGGCGTGAACCTAGGTTTACGACCGTGAACCTATGTTTACGAGCGAGAACCATAGTTTACGAACATGAACCTATCTTTACGACCGTGAACCTAGGTTCACGTTCGTAAACTATGGTTCACGCTCATGAACCCAGATTCACGCCCGTAAACATAGGTTCACGCTCGTGAACTTAGGATAACGACCGAAATTCTTAGTTCAATCGAGAAACCTAGTTTATCGAGCGTGAACATGGGTTCACGAGCGTAAACTATGGTTTACGCCCGTTATCCTATGTTTTCGCTCGAAAATATAAGTTAGTATTCGATAAACCTGGTTTTACGTTCGAAAAACCTAGTTTATCGATCGTTAATCCTAGTTTTTCGAACGTGAACCTAGGTTTACAGTCGAAAAACTAGGATTAACGATCGATAAACTAGGTTTTTCGAACGTAAAAGCATGTTAACCTATACTTTCGAGCGTAAACCATAGTTCACGCTCGTAAACCATAGTTCACACTCGTAAACGTAGGTTCACGCTCGTAAACCCAAGTTCACGGTCGTAAATGGTTTACGCTCGTAAACATAGGTTCACGCTCGTAAACATAGGTTCACGCTCGTAAACATAGGTTCACGCTCGTGAACCCCGGTTCACGCACGTAAACATAGGATAACGACCGAAATTCGTAGTTCAATCGAGAAACCTAGTTTATCAAACGTAAACCATGGTTTACGGTTGATAAACTAGGATTATCAAATCAACTATGAATTTCGGGCGTGAACCTAGGTTTACGACCGTGAACCTAGGTTTACGACCGTGAACCTATGTTTACGAGCGAGAACCATAGTTTCCTCCGAAAGAGTCATGCCAATTTTCAAATAATTTTGCAGAAATGTTTCTTAAGTGACTCACTATCTGATTCCTTCAAGCTGAGTGGTTGAAAAACGTGGCTTGAATCGGCCGCCATTTTGTTTGCTTCCAACACTCGGTTAAATTTCATATTCGGTAAAAAGTGACACCTGAATGAATATACGGCATTTTAAAATGTTGAGATTTTTATATTTTTTGTCAGAAAATCAAGTTAAAAAGTTCAAATTATGCTTGATGGCAAGATTTGTGAACGGGTCCATTTGGACCCTGTCAGAAAATGTTGAAGAACCGTTTGTAATTATGAATGGGTCAGTTTAATGGAACCATCTATAGAAGGAAAAATCACTGAGTCTACTTTATTAGCTTTTATGATCACCCGGCGTCCGTCGTCGTCTGTCCGTCTGTTAACAATTTGCTACAAATGACTTCTTCTACTAAACCAATGGACAGATTTCAAAATAACTTTACAGGAATGGTCCTTAGAAGGTCCTCTTTCAAAGTTGTTCAAAGAATTTAATTCCAAGTAGAACTTTGGTTGCTGCGGCATCAGAAAAGGGGAAAATTGCCAAATCTTAAAAAATCTTCTTCTCCAAAAGTACTGGCCCGATTTAAAATTATTTTGCACCAATGTTCCTTGGGGTACCCTCTACAAAGTCTGTTAAAAAATATTCCGATTCGTTAAAAAAAAATTGGCCACCAGGGTGCGGAGCTTATTTTCCTTATATGTGCATTGTTAAAACTTTAAAAATCTTCTTGTCCAAAAGTACTGGCCCAATTTGAAAATTATTTTGCACAAATGTTCCTTGGGGCACCCTTTACCAAGATTGTTCAAATATTTCTAATCCTTTGAAAAACATGGCCGCCATGGGGCGGAGCTTGTTTTCCTTATATGTGCATTGTTAAAACTTTAAAAATCTTCTTGTCCAAAATTACTGGCCTGATTTGAAAATTATTTTGCACAAATGTTCCTTGGGGCACCCTTTACCAAGATTGTTCAACTATTTCCGATCTGTTGAAAATCATGGCCGCCAGGGGGCGGAGCTTGTTTTCCTTATATGTGCATTGTTAAAACTTTAAAAATCTTCTTGTCCAAAAGTACTGGCCCGATTTGAAAATTATTTTGCACAAATGTTCCTTGGGGCACCCTTTACCAAGATTGTTCAACTATTTCCGATCCGTTGAAAAACATGGCCGCCTATGGCAAGCCAATTGTCCAATAATTACGTGAACCTAGGTTTACGGTCGAAAAACTAGGATTAACGATAGATAAACTAGGTTTTTCGAACGTAAACGCATGTTAACCTATACTTTTGAGCGAAAACATAGGATAACGTCGTAAACCATAGTTCACGCTCGTAAACGTAGGTTCATGCTCGTAAACCCAAGTTCACGGTCGTAAAGATAAGTTCACGTTCGTAAACTATGGTTCACGCTCGTAAACATAGGTTTACGCTCCGGGGTTCACGCACGTAAACATAGGATAACGACCGAAATTCGTAGTTCAATCGAGAAACCTAGTTTATCAAACGTAAACCATGGTTTACGGTCGATAAACTAGGATTATCAAATCAACTATGAATTTCGGGCGTGAACCTAGGTTTACGACCGTGAACCTATGTTTACGAGCGAGAACCATAGTTTACGAACATGAACCTATCTTTACGACCGTGAACCTAGGTTCACGTTCGTAAACTATGGTTCACGCTCATGAACCCAGATTCACGCCCGTAAACATAGGTTCACGCTCGTGAACTTAGGATAACGACCGAAATTCTTAGTTCAATCGAGAAACCTAGTTTATCGAGTGTGAACATGGGTTCACGAGCGTAAACTATGGTTTACGCCCGTTATCCTACGTTTTCGCTCGAAAATATAAGTTAGTATTCGATAAACCTGGTTTTACGTTCGAAAAACCTAGTTTATCGATCGTTAATCCTAGTTTTTCGAACGTGAACCTGGGTTCACGTAATTATTGGACAATTGGCTTGCCATAGCCGCCAGGGGGGCGGAGCTTGTTTTCCTCATATGTGCATTGTAAAAAAGTTTGATTAAAATTTAAATCAGGTGAGCGATATAGAACCATCATGGTCCTCTTGTTACAATTTTCCAAATAAACTGTTAGTTGACTGATATTTTGTTGTTCCATCCGGGTATCACTAAACAGCGTCTGGAAGTGTCAGAAATGACAAAACTCTACCAGTCTCCACTTTCAGACGTATCACATTTCTATATCCATACGAAAATAACTTAACTAAAATAGTGAAACACAATGGTTTTTAGCTCCACTGGCTTCAGCCAGTCGAGCTTATGTCATGGCGAATTGTCCGTTGTGCGTGCGTGCGTTAACTTTTTCCTTTAAACGACTTCTTCTCACTAACCACTTGGCCAATTGGTGAAACTTCATAGGAAGCATCCTCTCAAAGTCCTCTTCTAAATTCCTTCATTTTTTGTATTCATCCATAATTCTGGTTTCCATGGCAACCAAAAGAAAAAAATAGTGAAAAAATCTTCTTTTCTGAAAGTGTCAGGCCGATTTTCAAATAATTTTGTAGAACTGTTCCTTTGGTGACCCTTTAATAGATTCCTTCAAGAAATGTTGATTGGTTGTAAAACATGGCCGCCAGGGGGCGTGGCTATTTTGCCTTATATAGCTAAAGTGAAACTTAAAAAATCTTCTTCTCGAAAGTGTTCAGCCGATTTTCAAATAATTTTGTAGAAATGTTCATTGGGTGACCCTCTATCAGATTCCTTCAAGCCATGTTGATTGGTCGAAAAACATGGCCGCCAGAGGGCGGGGCTATTTTGCCTTATATGACCATAGTGAAAACTTAAAGAATCTTCCTTCTCCGAAAGTGTTGAGCAGATTTTCAAATAATTTGGTAGAAATGTTCCTTAGGTCACTCTCTATCAGATTCCTTCAACCATGTTGATTGGTTGAAACATATGGCCGCCAGGGGGTGGGGCTATTTTGCCTTATTTGGCTATAGTGAAACTTTAAAATATCCTCTCCTCCGAAAGTGTCAGACCAATTTTCAAATAATTTTGCAGAAACATTCTTGGGTGACACTCTACAAGATTCCTTTAAGCCATGGTGGTTGGTAAAAAACATGGCCATTAGGGGGCAGGGCTGTTTGGAGATTTGATTTTTGCCTTATAGTCGTTTTAGCTCACCTCAGTAACCAGTGGTCAATTGGGATGAAACTTCACAGAAAGCATCATCTCAATGACCTCACCAGATTTCCTTCAATTTGTTGGGATCCATGCAGAATTCTGGTTTCCATGGCAACGAAATGAAAAAACTTCACAATTCTTCTTCTCCATAATTGGTTGGCAGATTTTCAAATAATTTTGTAGAAAGACCCTCTATCAGATTCCTTCAAACCATGTTGATTGGTCGAAAAAATGGCCGCCAGTGGTGGGGGGGGGGGCGGGCTATTTTGCCTTATATGGCTATAGTGAAAACTTAAAAAATCTTCTTCTCCGAAAGCGTCAGGCCGATTTTCAAATAATTTTGTAGAAATGTTCCTAGGATGACCCTCTATCAGATTCCTTCAAGCCATGTTGATTGGTCGAAAAACATGGCCGCCATGGGGGCGGGCTATTTTGCATTATATGGCTACAGTGAAAACATAAAAAATCTTCTTCTCCCAAACTGGTTGGCAGATTTTCAAATTATTTTGTAGAAATGCTCCTTGGATGACTCTCTATCAGATTACTTCAAGCCATGTTGATTGATCGAAAAACATGGCCGCAAGGGGGGGGGGGGGGGGGGGGGGGGGGCTATGTTGCCTTATATGGCTATAGTGAAAACTTAAAAAATCTTTTTCTCCGAAAGTGTCAGGCGATTTTCAAATAATTTTGTAGAAATGTTCCTTAAGTGACTCACTTTCAGATTCCTTCAAGCCATGTTGATTGGCCGAAAAATATGGCCGTGGGCAGGGCTATTTTGCATTATATGGCTAAATTAAAAACTTAAAAATCTTTTCCTCCAAAAGTGTCGAGCTGATTTTCAAATAATTTTGTATAAATATTCCTAGGGTGACCCCTCTATCAGATTCCTTCAAGCAAGTGACTGGTCGGAAACTATGGCCGCCAGCTAAAGTGAAAGAAAAAAATCAGGTGAGCTATCCAGGCCATCATGGCCCTCTGTCTAACTTATATGTTGCAATAACACTTTATTATTATTCATTTCAATATAAAAACACAACAAAACAGTAATAAAATGGGATATTTGACCACCAGACCTCTACCGGCTCCACAGACTCTTTTTAGTGACACCGGTTCCATCCTACATACTATATTTTTAGTCTAGGTATAAGAAAACTGTTGAATTTATTTTAAAAAATTCACTTCGATATTTAAATAAAAAACTCGGCCATTTTAGTTTTTAACTCTTTTGAGCTATTGTGATCACATTTGTCCAGCGACAGTCCGTCATCCGTCGTCCGTTCTGTGTCGTCACATTTCAGCTTGTAACACTCTACAGGCTACATTTTGCATCCAATCTTCATAACAGTTTATCAGAACATTCATCTCCATCAAATCGTGGACAAGTTCGAACTGGGCCATATGAGGTCAAAAACGAGGTCACCAGGTCGAATTGAAGGAAAATCTTGTTAACACTCTGGAGCCGTAATTTTTACTTCAGCAGTTTGAAATTTTCTCAGAATGTTTGTCTTAAAAATTCTAGGTCAAGTTCGAATATTGGTCATATTGGGTCAGAATCTAGGTCAATAGGACAAATTTGAGGGAAATCTTGTTAACACTCTGGAGGCGTAATTTTTGCTTCAGCAGTTTGAAATTTACTCAGAATGTTTGTCTAAAATTATCTAGGTCAAGTTCGAGTATGGGTCATGCCGGCTCAAAAACTAGGTCACTTGGCCAAATTGAAGTGTAATCTTGTTAACACTGTAGAGGCCACATTTTCAACTTGAGCATGTTGAAGTTTTGTCAGATTGTTGTCTTAAAGATATCTAGGTCAAGTTTAAATATGGTTCATGAATATGGGAAATTGAAGGGTAATCTTGTTAACACTCTTGATACTGCATTTTTAACTTGAGCATGATGAAACTTTATCTGATTTACACTATAGAGGCATTTTTTGCTTCAGAAGTTTGAAATTCTGTCAGAATCAGAATGTTTGTCTTAAAGGTAGCTAGGTCAAGTTCGAATATGGGTCATATTGGGTCAGAAACTAGGTCACTAGGCTAAATTGAAGGAACATCTTGTTAACTCTGTAGAAGACGCATTTTTTGCTACAGCGGCAATGACGTTTAATGAGAATGTTTATCTAAATGATATCTCAGCCAAGTTCGAATATGGGTCATGTAGGGTCAAAAACTAGGTCACTAGGCCAAATTGATGGAAAATCTTGTTAACACTTTGGATGCAGCATTTTTTGCTTCAGCAGCTTGAAATTTGGTCAGAATGTTTGTCTGAATTATATCTAGGTCAAGTTCGAATATGGGTCATATTGGGTCAGAAACAAGGTCAATAAAGGAAAATATTGTTCAAACTCCGGAGGCCTCATTTTTACTTTGAGCAAGTTGAAAATGTGTCAGAATGTTGTCTTGATGATATCTAGTCCATGTTGGAATATGGGTCATATCAGGTAAAAAAATATAGATCACTAGGCCAAATGAAGGAATGAGATTTGAAAATAATTTTGCAGAAATGCCTCTTCTGTAACACTCTCCAAAGATTGTTCAAATTATTCCAATCCATTGAAAAACATGGCCGCCAAGATTGTTCAAATTATTATGATCCATTAAATTTGATAAATATGACCACATATGTTATGTATGCATATCGTTAGAACTTTGAAAACTGATTTCTATTAAATAAATCAGGTGAGCGCTTTAGGACCATCATGGTCCTCTTGTTAAAAATGTTCAAAGAAGTTTTTTTCTACTTTAACAGGTTGCATAAAGTCTGAGTTTAAAATAAGTTCACAATTATGTTCCTTGTGTGTATTTGCTGCGTCTGCAGCAGACAACTATCGAAAACAAAGGAATGTTTCATAATTTTCATAAATATTTTTAAAGTCGTCTGCTGCTCATTTGATAGAGATCAACATTTTTAAATGATGAACTTCTGGAAATATTGCTGATAGTGACAACAAAGTAAGTAATAAATAGATCAAACTTTGACATATTGGTATGACAACCCACTAAACATAATGCATAAAAGATCAATATTTGGATGTTTATTGTACTGGAAAATGAAATTATTACTCTAATGTTATCTCAGAATTATGATTCTAATGTTATCTCAGAATTATGATTCTAATATATTTTAAGACAACTTTTGGGTTGTTTAATAGATTAAACAGAGTGGTGAACAGAAAAGCAACAACTCAGGGCAATCCAAAATGTAAGTATGCATAGTACTGTAACCCTTGAAGTGGAAGAGTTGATCAACACACATATCCAATGTGTAACTACATGTAGGTCTTCTTAGAAATTGTGTGTTCCAATGTTATACATACGTGTGTGCTTTAGTTCAATATATCACATGTCTTGTTTTCTTTTCAGTACTTAACCGATCTTTTTCCGCAAAGACGTAAAGGAAAACCTATCAAGACACAGGGTGATAATAACGGCTTGGAAACTCTGTAATTGTGATGTTCGCCCAAATCACACACAAGAGAATTCATACTGGAGAAAAACCGTATCAATGTAATGTTTGTGAATATGCGTGCAGGCTCAAAAGTTCTTTAATCACCCATACAAGAATTCATACAGGAGAAATACCGTATCAATGTCATGTTTGTGAATATGTAGGCAACAGAGCTAGTGATTTAATCAGACACAAGATAATTCATACTGGAGAAAACCCTTATCAATGTGATGTTTGTGAATATGCATGTAATCAGAGAAGTCACTTAATCAGTCATAAGAGAATTCATACTGGAGAAAACCCTTATCAATGTGATGTTTGTGAATATGCGTGCAGGCACAAAAGTTCTTTAAACTGTCATAAGACAATTCATACTGGAGAAAAACTGTATCAATGTCATGTTTGTGAATATGTAAGCAACAGAGCTAGTGATTTAATCAGACACAAGAGAATTCATACTGGAGAAAACCAGTATCAATGTGATATTTGTGAATATGCATGCCAACGGAACGATCATTTAATCAGACACAAGAGAATTCATACTGGAGAAAACCCTTATCAATGTGATGTTTGTGAATATGCATGTAATCAGAGAAGTCACTTAATCAGTCATAAGAGAATTCATACTGGAGAAAACCCTTATCAATGTGATGTTTGTGAATATGCGTGCAGGCACAAAAGTTCTTTAAACTGTCATAAGACAATTCATACTGGAGAAAAACTGTATCAATGTCATGTTTGTGAATATGTAAGCAACAGAGCTAGTGATTTAATCAGACACAAGAGAATTCATACTGGAGAAAACCAGTATCAATGTGATGTTTGTGAATATGCATGCCAACGGAACGATCATTTAATCTCACACAAGAGAATTCATACTGGAGAAAACCCTTATCAATGTGATGTTTGTGAATATGCATGTAATCAGAGAAGTAACTTAATCAGTCATAAGAGAATTCATACTGGAGAAAACCCTTATCAATGTGATGTTTGTGAATATGCGTGCAGGCACAAAAGTTCTTTAATCATCCATACAAGAATCCATACAGGCGAAAAACCGTATCAATGTAATGTTTGTGAATATGTAAGCAACAAAGCTAGTGATTTAATCAGACACAAGAGAATTCATACTGGAGAAAAGACTTATAAATGTAATGTGTGTGAATATGCATGCAAAGAGAACGGTTCTTTAATCATGCACATGAGAATTCATTCTGGAGAAAAGTCTTACAAATGTTATCTTTGTGAATATACATGCAAGCACAAATGGGCTTTAATCACCCACAAAAGAATTCATACTGGAGAAAATCTATTTCATTGTAATGTTTGTGACTATGCATGCAAACAGAAAGGTAATTTAATCAAGCACAAGAAAATTCATTATGAAGAAATACCTTATAAGCAAGAGAAAAATAAATCAGGTGATGAACCAAAGAAGTGTGATGAGTGTGCGTTTGGATGTGACAGTAAAGAACGTATGAATGAAAATCGTAGAATACATGTACATGAGCAACCTTTTCAGTGTGACTTTTGTGGATATGAGTGTATTGCTAAAGAGGATTTAATTATACATATAAAAGGACACTATAGCTAGACACTATTCCCTTAATAAAATTGTAAATACATTGTTGAATTTGAAGTAATGATCATAATCATAGTTCTGTGGTTAGGGTGCCCTTCTTTAAATCCTGACACCAGGGTTCGACCCCCGTAGTAGTAGCTTTCATCCTTGGGGCTCGGATATGCAGGGATAATATTACGAATTATTCACTAGTGTCAAGAAAAACTTACCAGCAGTACTGGTAATGTACAAGGTAAACAGAAAGACAACTGGCAACAGGACTTGAAGTTGTATTTAAATATGTGTTAGTGTTTTAGTTTGATACTAGTAATTTTGTCAATTGTCATTCATCTTGTGAAAAATAATTATATAGAACAAATATAAGTTACGTCGCCAGGCTACTTAATAAACGGATGTTTTACTTTTGGTATACAATGTTCTCGAAATGGTGAAAACGCGTAAATAACGAACCAATTATATTTGAAGTAAAAAAGTCTGTGAATTGTAAATGTATGTGTTATTAGTTTTAGTTTGCAATTAGTCAATGAATTTGAACGTAATTTGTATATGTGGGATAATGATATTATTGATACATGTCTTTTTGTGATTTTTTAGCTCGACTATTCGAAGAATATGAGAGCTATTTATCTACTTACCCCGGCGTCGGCATTGGTGTCCGAGTCACTGGTTAAGGTTTTGAATTCAAGTACATATATTTTACAATAGCTCATTTACTACTAGATGATATGCATTGAAACGTTCTACAATGCTGCCAAACTGTCATACTATGTAAATAACCAAGTAAGATGACTCTATCCTGCTTAAAATGCAATTTATGGTCCTTTTATGACCGATGCCTTGCATTGAAACTTTGTTCAACTTCCTTGACACCTAACTCTAACCTGCATATGGCCCTTTTTATGCCCCCCCCCCGGAATCTCCGATTCGGGGGGCATATAGTTTTTGGCACGTCTGCACGTCTGCACGTCTGTCTGTCTGTCTGCACATTTTTTTTTTTTAACCTTGACCACTACTTTTGAACCATAACAGGTACGGCTACCATATTTCACATGTGTATTCCTTGTGACATGACCTTTCTGTCAGTACCAACATTTTGACCTTGCGACCTTGACCTTTGACCTAGATGTAGTTTTTGGCCTGTCTGCACGAAAAAAACTTTAACCTTGACCCCTACTTTTGAACCATAACAGGTACGGCTATCATATTTCACATGTGTATTCCTTGTGACATTACCTTTCTGTCAGTACCAAAATGTTTGAACTTGCGACCTTGACCGTTGACCTAGATGTTGCCATTCTCGAAAAAAACTTTAACCTTGGCCATTACTTTTGAACCATAACAGGTACGGCTACCATATTTCACATGTGTATTCCTTGTGAGATGACCTTTCTGTCAGTACCAACATTTTTGACCTTGCGACCTTGACCTTTGACCTAGATGCTGCCATTCTCGAAAACAACTTTAACCTTGGCCATTACTTTTGAACCATAACAGATACGGCTACCATATTTCACATGTGTATTCCTTGTGACATGACCTTTCTGTCAGTAACAACATTTTTGACCTTGCGACCTTGACCTTTGACCTAGATGTTGCCATTCTCAAATTTTTTTTTAACCTTCCGCACTCCTTTTGAACCATAACAGGTACGGCTACCATATTTCACATGTGTATACCTTGTGACATGACCTTTCTGTCACTACCAATATTTTCACCTTGCAACCTTGACCTTTGACATAGATGTTGCCATTCTCGAAAAAAATACTTTAACCTTGACCACTATTTTTGAACCATAACAGGTACGGCTACCATATTTCATGTGTATATCTTGTGACATGACCTTTCTGTCAGTACCAAATTTTTCACCTTGCGACCTTGACCTTTGACCTAGATGTTGCCATTCTCGAAAAAAAAATCTTGATGCATTGTAATGAAACTTTATACAACCCTTCCCAACCATCCCTGCGATGTAATCAATAAAAAAATAACCCTATCTGGCATATAATGCAAATTATGGCCCTTTTTCCTAAACAAATCTGGTTAAACGTTTGCATGCAACTACACTGAGATTCCATTGCTTAGTTACTACTTAATGCATTGCATTGAAACTTGATACAGCCATTACCTACCATCCCACCATTGTGAATATTTAAGTTTAGATAACTCTATTGTGCATACAATGCACATCATTTCCCTTTATTATTTGCCTTATAAATTTTGTTAAAAGTTTTGCATGCAACTACATTAGAGTCCATGTCTCAGTATCTAATAAGAGGTGGAATAGTCTAGCTCGCTGTCTTATCGTCAGCTCTTAATAGTCCCCTACCGGTCGGAGACCTGTTTAGGGACTATAGGTTTGGCCGATTCCGTCTGTCTGTCCGCCGTCCGTCTGTCCTTCTGTCTGTCTGTCAGTCCCACCTAACCTTGTCCGGCCACATCTTAACCATGCATCACAGGATTTGAAAGAAACTTGGCACAAACGTTTACCATGACGAGGCGGCGTGTACTTTAAATGTCAATGTCACACTTATATGTCAAAGGTTAAAATGAGTACTATTTGATAGGACTGTACCTTGTCCGGCCCACATTTCAACCATGCATCATAGGATTTCAAAGAAACTTGGCACAAACGTTCACCATGATGAGGCGGCGCGTCGCGCACAAGACCCATGCCTGTACTTCAAATGTCAAGGTCACACTCTGAGGTCAAAAGTCAAAATTAGTACTGTTTGATGGTTCTGCACCTTGTCCGGCCCGCATCTCAACCATGCCTCATATGATCTTGATAGGACTGTACATGTACCTTGTCCGGCAAACATTTCAACCAAGCATCATAGGATTTCAAAGAAACTTGTCACAAACATTCACCACGATGAGGCGGCGTGTCGCGCTGAGGATTCAGGCTTGTACCTCAAATGTCAAGGTCACACTTAGAGGTCAAAGGTAAAAATGATTAATGTTTGATAGGACTGTACCTTGTCCGGCTCACATCTCAACCATGCATCTTAGGATTCCCAAGTTACTAGGCTCCCATGTTCACCTTAAATGTCAAGGTCACACTTAGAGGTCAAATGTCAAAATGAGTACTGTTTGATAGGACTACGTTGTCCAACCCACATCGCACAAACGTTCACTATGATGAGGCAGCGTATCGCTTTCAAGACCCAGGCCTGTGCCTCAAATATCAAGGTCACACTAAGAGGTCAAAATGAGTACTGTTTGATAGGACTATTGTCCTTTGTACGACCCGCATCTCAACCATGCATCATAGGATACCCAAGTTACTACGCACACATGTTCACCATCATAAGGTGGCCGTGTCGCGCACAAAACCAAGGCCTGTACGTCAAGGTCACACTTGGAGGTCAACGGTCAAAATGAGAACTGTTTGATAAGACTGTACCTTGTCCGGCATGCATCTCAACCTTGCATCATAGGATTACCAAGTTACTAGGCACACATGTTCACCATAATAAGGTGGCGTGTCACGCACAATACCAAGGCATGTACCTCAAATGTCAATGTCACACTTAGAGGTCAAAAGACAAAATGAGAAACCATGCATCATAGTATTCCCAAGTTACTGGGCATACATGTTCACCAGGATGAGATTACATGGTGCACACAAGTCCTAGGCCTCTACCTCAAAGGTCAAGGTCACACTTGGAGGTGAAAAAGAGAAAAGTTTGATAGGACTGTACCTTGTCTGGCCCACATCTCAACCATGCATCATAGGATTCCCAAATAACTCAGTACACATGTACACGATGAGGCAGCGTGTCACACACAAGACCCGGACCTGTACCTCAAAGGTTAGGTCACACTTAGAGGTCAAAGGTCAAAATGAGTACTGTTTTATAGGACTACCTAATGTCCGGCTCACATCTCAACCGAAGCATTATAGGATTTCCAAGTTACTGAGCACACATGTTCACCATGATCAAGGTCAAGGTCACACTTAGAGGTCAAAGGTAGAAATAAGAAACCATGCATCATAGAATTCCCAAGTTACTGGGCACACATGTTCACAATGATGAGGTGACATGTATAAACAGGCCTGCACCTCAAAGGTCAACGTCACACTTGGAGGTCAACGGTCAAAGTAAGTACAGTTTGATAGGACTGTACCGTGTCCGGCTCACATCTTAACTATGCATCGTTGGATTCCCAAGTTACTAGGTACACATGTTCACCATGATTAGGTGACATATGGCACACAAGACACAGGCCTGTACCTCAAAGGTCAAGGCCACACTTATAGGTCGAAAAGAGAAATGTTTGATAGGACTGTATAAAAAATGTATGCAGTGCATTGCTGTATTTGTCAAAAAATGCACATACAATACACAATGTGCTTTCCTCGTCCGTTTGAGGACTTGTATTGCTTGCAATACCACATTAACTTGTTTAACATTTGACTGTGTTTTGGATCACTGAAGTTGATCTATGTGTGTACGCCGTCCGTCTTCGTCAATTTTAACTTCAAACGACATCTCCTACTTAACCATCTTGCCAAATTTTACCAAATTTTACAGAAATGATCATTTAGTGGACCTCTGTCAATGTGCCTTATTATTAATAGTTAAATATGTATACATCTGGTTGCAGCAGGATGGGGCTGGGTGTTTGAAAAAAGGACAATTTAAAGACAAAAAAAAATATTCTCTGTAACTGTTTATGTGATATCAAAATAATTTGGCATTAACAATCCTTAGTTGACCCTCTCATAAGTTGTTTAAGCCATAGTGATTGGTTAAACAATGTGTGCCAAGCAATAGTGATTGGTTAAACAATGTGGTCGTCAAGAATGAATGAATGAATGTATATTGTTTTATGGCGCATCGACAGCTAAGGTCGTTTAGCGCGCAATTAAATTTAATTATTTATGATCCCTGGGTAAACAAACCGGTACTAGGCTAGAAAATGTGCCTTGCCCAAGGGCACTCCACCATGACCGTAGTGCCGCGACTGGGGATCGAACCCGGGACACCCGGTTTCGGTGGTCGTCAAGCGGGAATTGAGTATAAAATGACGACACTTTATTATTATTCTCCTCTGGGAAAGCTAATCTGATATCAACATAATTTTACAGTAATTAGTCTGAGAATAACCTCTTCAACAATTTGCTCAATTGTTTTAAATGTCGTATGCTGCATATTGTTGTTATATATGTGGGAAAGGGTTAACAGTTACGTCTTCATGTAAGAAAGGATTAATCATCAATGTTACTGTAACCAACTATCATCACTGTAACTGTTCTTAACTCTTTGGTACTTGAAGACTCTTTCTGATGCATTTTCTAAGGTAGAGGACTTTTGAGAACATTTGGAAATAGTAAACAATCGTTCATGATGAGCAAGTTCTCATCTTGTCACAATAATTCCAATTTTGATAAAAAATTGTTCTTTCATGTATAAGTTTCTAAAGTTTTGACTTAATGCCTACAAAGCATTTTGCTGCAGATTTTTTGTATCTGTGAAAGGATTAAACTCCCTTGTACTGTTCAATAGGATATTATATAAATATCATATGGCAGCATGTGTGACATTGATATTGTCAATCCGAGAGCAGAATGTCACCCGAGGCGTAAGCCGAGGGTGACATTCTGTTTCGATTGTTGACAATATCAATGTCACACATGCTGCCATATGATATTTATTTTATTATACCGAACAAAATTAAGTGATGTCACTGCTGTATACTGTATGCCGTCACTGCTGTATGTGTATAAGGGAGGCAATCACGTCATGATTTAGCTAAAATATTGAAGCAGTTATTTGCCCTTATATGACATTCAAAATATCACTGCGGTCACATGACCTGACAGTCAATTTTCGCTTGGTCACGTGTCAAAAAGGTTGAAAATGTTTCTGATAGTCAAAATATCTCTTGTTCGGGTAATGGGGTTTTACCATTGTAGACAAAGGTGAGGTATAATAACACAAGTTATGGTCTGTAGTAGCATAGAGTCACCACTATCCTAATGGTTTTGTATGTTTTTACACATAATAACGATGTGGCTTTTGTTAACCCTTTGACTGCTGGAACCGGTTTTGTGAGACATTTACCATCAGTATTGTTTTGTATCAATATTATTCTTTCTTAATGTTGGGCTGAAGGTTTTAATCTACAAGTATAAAATGTGTATTGTATTGTAAAATTAAGGGCCACACTAGCTGACCAGGTTTCTATACGGTTTGCTGCTCAACTCAACATTTTTATCGTGATAATCCTGTAATTGGCTATGGACATCAAGACCATACCGGCACATGCTATTTAACCCTTTCCCACTTGCTCATGCATTTTGACTCATTTTTCAGCAGACGACATTCGAAAACATTAAAGGGAGAGATTGCTTATAGTGAGTAATTTCCCATTTACCAACAATTTGTTCTACTCTATTCTAAAGCCGTACTTTCATTTAGAGATTTTAATAAGTTTGGCTAAATGTTTTTTAAAGGGCAAATCTGTTCCAGAAATGTGTTAAATGAAATCTTCGAATTATTAGATGTTCGAGTTATCATGAGTCCGCTGTATTTTAATTAAATACTAACCTTACCTTGTTGAATTTCTACAACTTGTATAACCACTATTGTCTCTTAATTTTTGCATTTGTTGATATAGAAGGTCTTATGTTAAAAGAATAAGTAGCGAACAAAGCAGACCAAGATAAGACTGCAAGAATTTGCTGTTGGATCGTGTTATTCATTGTTCGCTAATTAAGTTTAAATATGTGCATGTAATGATTAACAACTATTTTACATGTATATGTTTGTGAGCCGCTTCTCACGATGTGTTGTCTTAATGAACCTGTGTACAGTGAAGATTCCGGTAAGCATGTTTATCCACAGTCACACCAGAGACTCCACTATCCGTCAAAATGTAATCCGGTACTAGATGTATCTTTGAAAAAAATACTAGAAATTAGCTCCATTTGGTTGACGACGCTAATAACCCTGGTATGGAGGTCAATAACGCCTCCAAATCATCAAACGAGGCTTGATTAAAGTCAACATATGAGCCCGTCCATTGACAAAGGTACAAGTTGGCTTGTGTAAATAATATAGATACAGATAAACCTGTGTCTCCGGACAGATTGTTTAAGAGAGTGTATATCAAAATCCCCATGGTTCAAAATTGCCATAGTGCTCAAAATCACCATGGCAAAAATGACAGGGTATGCAAAATCCCCATGGCAAAAATGACAGGGTATTCAAAGGTGTTGAGTAGGGGAATTAGTTTAATTAGAAAACCGGACGTGCCAAGATGTTTTCTTAGTTGTCTTCTGAAAACTTATGTATGTAGGAAGGGGAATATGCTAATATAAGCAAAATGAAAGACAAATGAAACAATGATTTTACCATAACAACAATTCATTGCAATTAATCTACTAGTTATTTTGAGAATAAAACAGTAAAATTACTCATTGATGGCAATTCCTCCTTTCCGCACATTGTTCTAAACAATAGTTGGCTGAAAGATACGTCAAAAGTCGTATGCCTTGGGTAATAATATAACTGATTTATCATAACAACAACCCATTGCAAATAATATACTAGTGATTTTGAAAATTATGTTCTATTGTCTGAAAAGAATCTGAGCTCCAAACTGTTTGGATCACAGGTCACCTCCATGTTATGCAATCAAAATAATTAACTAATCTAATTTAGGGGTATGATGGTTTAATGACTGTTTGTGACAAAAAATAGACACACAAATTCACCGTGGGGATTTTGAATACCCCATCATTTTGGTCTTGGGAATTTTGAATACCCTGTCATTTTAGCCATGGGGATTTTGAGTACTATGCCAATTTTGAACCATGGGGATTTTGAGTGTCTCCCTGTTTAAGTTATACACTATTCAAATATTACTTATATTTGGGTTATTTAATACGCTTTGAAACATCTGAAAAAAATAAGTAAAACATCTACATATTCATTAGTATAGTTTTTAATACTGAGTTTAAAACATTTTCCTTCCAGATTGATATACAAATATCATTTAATACCAATCATGTGGCCTAACAATTTGATATAAACAATTGCAAAAAGCGTCGATTAATTAAGTTTATTGTCAATAAAACGTATCGTAACAGACCATTAATACATTATCACCATTTCATTAAATTACTTGTTTGTTTGATTTGTTTTAAGTAACCAGAGCAGGATGCTCAGGGTCAGTTTTTGTGATCGCCTTTTATGCGTCGTCCGTCGTCAACCTTTACCTTGTTAACACTACAGGCTACATTTTGCATCCCATTTTCTCGAAATGTTATCAGGACATTCCTCTCCATCAAAGCTTGGACAAGTCCGAAACTGGGCCGTATAAGGTCAACAACTAGGTCACTAGGCCAAATTGAAGGGAAATCTTGTTAACACTGAAGGCTGCGTTTTTACATTGAGCATGTTAAAATCTAAGAATGTTGGTCTTGATGATACGAAAGCCAAGTCCGACTATTGGCCATGTATCTTTTAAAATTAGGTCACCATGCTAAATTGAAGAACATGTTGTTAACACTAAACAATTTTTGCTTCAGCAACTTTAAATTTGGTCAGAATGTTTTTCTTACTGATATCTAGGCCAAGTCCGAAGATGGGTCATATTGGGTTATAAACTAGGTCACTAGTCCAGATGGAAGGAAAATATTGTTCAAACTCCGGAGGCCGCATTTTAATATCACCTAAGCCGAAGGCTCAATGTGATCTTCTGATAACTAACTCTCTGTCCGTCTGTCGTCCGTTCTCCGTCATCCGCCGTTAACCTTTAGCTTTAAACATCATCTCCTCCTATTCTCCTTTGAAGCTGATTGTCAGATTCCAATATAATTTGATAGAAATCATATTGATTGGTTGAAAAACATGGCAACCAGGCCACATCAGAAAAGGGGCAAAGTGACAAATGTTTAACAATCCAGCCTTATGTAAGTGCTTGTCTGATTTTAAAATAACGTTTTAGAAAAGTACATTCATTGATCCTCTACTTAATTTGTTCAAGCCATATTGATTGGTTGCAAAACCATAGCAACCAGGTGTCATCACAAAAGGGGTAAATTGAACTTTTAGCTACAAATGACAACTCCTACCTTTCCACTAGACCAATTTCAATTTAACATCACAGGAATGTTCCTTTAATGGTCCTCTTTCAAAATAGTTCAAAGACTTACATTCTATGTAGAACTTTGATTGCTGCGGCATCAGAACGTGAGAAAAATGCCCAAACGTTAAAACCCCTTTCCTCCATAATCCACTTGTCCGATTCCAAGATACTTTAGTAGAAATGTTCATTATTCCATTCTTATTAAAGTACTTGTTAGATGTCAAGGGTTAAAAGCCCCTGTATTGTTCAATATGACACTGTTATCACAATGTATGGTCTGTAGTGTCATAGATTCACCACTATCTTTATGGTTGTGTATGTACATACTAACGGTGTGGCTTTGGTATACCGTTGACTGTTGGAACCGTTTTTGTGAGATATGTACCATCACCCTTTTTGACATTATGTAATAACAGTGGACCTGAGATAACTCGACGTCGAAAGGGACCAATCAAGTACTTCGAATTATCAAGGTGTTCGAAGTATCCCTCCATTTATGTTAATCTCATTGATGCATTTTCAGTTTCGTAATTCATTTATACGTTTAAGGTGTTGTCTTATGAAAACATTAAAAAGGGTTATAAAATCACATAAAGTAAACAGCACAGCTGCAGCCCTGTAGTCTAGGCTTAACAATCAGATATCTTCGAATTATCAAAGGTTAAATCTGTTACAGAAATGAGTTTTTGAGTTAAATGAAATCTTCGAATTATCAGATGTTCGAGTTATCGCAAGTCCACTGTATTTAAATTAAATACTAACCTTGCCTTGTACAATTTCTACAACTTGTATAAGCACTTGCCTCTTAATAAGTTTTTGTATTTGTTGATAGAGTAGGTCTAATATTAAACGAAAAAGTAGCGAACAAAGCAGACCAAGTTAAGACTGCATCAATATGCAGTCTGATCGTGTGATCCATTGTTCGCTAATTATGTTTAAATATGTGCATGCCAGGATTAACAACTATTTTACATGTATATGTGTGTGCGCCGCTTCTAACGATATGTTGTCTTAATTCACCTGTGTATAGTGAAGATATCTGTAATCCTGTGTATCCACAGCCTCAACAGTCTTCACTATCCGTCAAAATGTAATCCGGTACTAGATGTATCTTTGGACAAAAAAGACTGCAACTAAGCCCCATTAGGTTGACGCTTATTAATCCTGAAACGGTGGGTCAATAAAACTCCAAATCACCAAACCGGTCTCAATTAAAACCAACATATTAGAATTTGGAAAAGGTAAACGTTGGCTAAATGTGAACAGGATATATCCAGATGAGCCTGTGCATCTACACAGTCTGATAAAGATCTGCAATGTTAAAATATTACTGATATTTTGGATTATTTAATATTTACCTGCTTGATCATTTTGAGCTTTGAGAAGATAATTGTAACATTTACAAATTACTTCAAGTATTTGTTTAAAACTGTTTCTAGGTGAAAACCAAAATATCTTTTGATAATCAATTATGTTGTCAATTAATGAGGAATAAACAATTGCAAAAAGAGTCGAAAAAACTTGTTTATTGTCAATAAAACGTATCTTAACATACCAGTTTCGCATAAAGCCCTCTCTGGGAGTGTCAAAATGCCATTATACAAATATCTTATGACACTACTAATATGGTTTCCATTCTTAAGCTTAAGTCTTTGTTACAACGTGTAAACCAAACAATGTAAAATACACGCCAAACCCGGCAAATTTCATGTTCATTCATCGAAATACGCCTCATAAATCACTTTATGTGATAAATAGAATATCTCGTTCGTGTTTACTTATCATCACTTTTAATAAACTCGTTAACTAAGCTTAATATGATATAAATCAATGTTGCACAACTTTGGGAATCTCGCGGCATATCATCTTGGTAAACTCGTTTATTAAAAGTGCTAATAAATAAACACTCATGAAATATCTTCTCTTTAATACATTATCACCATCATTAAATAACTTACGCCGCTTTCAATGATGTTTTAGTTATATCACGGTGTTTCCTGGGTAAGTTATCAGTATAACTGGTCCATTCATCCTGACATCGGTGAGTCAGTCACAATCCTGAGCGTCAATGGAGAGAAAGCCATTTCTACTATATTTTAAGTATTCGTTATAGCCCGGCCGGGGGTCGAACCGACGACCTCCCCTAACTGAAACGGACGATCTACCACTATACCACCGAGGCAGTCTATCCCGCAAAACTCGACAAAAACTATATTTCAGCGTTTTTCAAAGGACGAGCTCATTCGGGCCAAATAAAAAGACTTAGACCAGCCTGCACATATGGGCGTACAACTAGTAGGGCTATTATTACAGAAGCCTACATGATCACGAACTGCGCGGTGATACTTATCCCACATCACCGAACGCCGAAGAAGGCAGCCATAACTATCATTTCTCAAGTATTTGGTATGCCCAATACGGGCATCGAAACCGCCACCCCTCGCACCGAGGCGGACTCTCTACAACTATACTACCGATGGTTAGTGGTGTCGCCTTACTGTCTTGTTAAAATTATTATGAAATGTTAATGGAGGCATTTTATTACTTTTTCTGTGCGAATGTTAGCTATTGAACCTTCGACTGTTGGTGCATTTGAAACGGAGAAAATACGGGGGAAAGAGATCTTAATAAGTCGGCGTAATCAGACCAGGTTTAACTTTTGTTACAAAGGTTCGTCGAGTTTCCTTTGAATTTGAATCGGTACTTATTTGGAAAATGTATAGCAACATGACATGTATATATATGCCTCAATGCAATTGATGTTTTACCCTGTTTTACCCTGTTGTGCCAACCAAAAGTAGTACTGGTAATTTACCCAGGAAACGATGTACTATAACTGAGAGAACGTTGAAAGCAGAGTAAAACGCAATAAAACAAATTGACTTTTTACGGGGGTCGTGTCAAAAGTGATTAAACCCGGTGATTGGAATCAATAAACATGTGCGTAGTTCAATGAAAGAACGAAACTTTTATTTAGGTGACACGTGTTATTTACAATTACATGTATATTTTTTTTCAAAAATAAACTCCCACAACACCAGGCCACATAGGGCCAACATGTCATTATATATACATATTTACAAGAGACTGTGCGCGTTTAATTCCACCTTCTCTCAGATATCGGATACAATTCATTATATACAAACATACATGCATTCACAAAAGCATTTACATTCAAGAAATAGTACATCAATTTATATACAGTCTGTGCATAGATTTTTCATAAATACTGTTATGAATACAGTTTAATTGTATTAATAAGCGACATTGTTAAACAAACAGACCATTTGATTACTTGTATATTCTATTTATGCGCATTTGATACGATTGAATAGGTGTGTAGTTCAATGGGAGTAGAAACAGGGGTACTGTATAACTTAAAAACTCGGCCAACATTCTTTCTGACGTTTGACTGAAGTCAATGTGACAAGCGTCAATCGTCTTTCACCAATGGGTTAACCCTTTCCCTCATATAGACGCTTTCTGACGCCTCTGCAGCAGACGGCTTTTTGAAAACATAGTGACAAAAGAAGAAATTGCACAAAACGTGCAATTTCTCCTTTTGCCACAATGTTTTCCACTTTTTGTCATAGGTTATCCATTCAATTATGGAGATTTGCTATGTTTTGACAAAATACGTTCAAAGTCGTTTGCTGCAGAATTGTTGTATGAGGGAAAGGGTAAACAGTCTATGTGGAATATCAGCTAGTTGCTTGGAAAGTCTGCTGTATGGAGTACTGGTATTGGTAGGCCAGGATACACATGGTTAGCTGAACTGGCCGCCGTGATATGACCGGAAAACGGCGTTAAATCAATCAATCAATTACATAAAAAACATATCGATAACCATATCGAGGGCTTGGCGTGAAACGGTTGTAACTAAAATGGCATTAAAGTCTCGTTTATTAGTTTTATAAGTTCACTTTGTCTTGACATATTCGCCTAAAGTTTCGAGGTTATTTATTTCTGAATAGCTTATACAGTATGCTAAGATGGGTTATTTTGATTATGTTTTGCATGTGTTCACATATTGGTCTTATGTTTCTTAATTAACCCTTTCCAACATACAGACGCATTCTGACGCATCTGCAACAGACGACTTTTGAAAACATTGTAGCAAAAAGGAGAAATTGCTAATATAACAGGTTAACTCTTACCCACATAAAACACGTCCACTGCAGAAGATTTTGAAAGCATCTAGTCAGAAATATGGAAATTCAGTCCAACCCTTTCCCAAATTCAACAAATTTGCAGCAGACGATTTCTTAATACTATATATAGAATAAGGAAAATCTCTATAAAAAAAAGATTATTTATTATATAGAGTTGAAAATATTGTGGCTAGAGGAGAAATTGCCCATTAAGAGTTATTTCTCTGTTTTGCCACAATGTTTTCAAATGTCATCTGCTGCAGATGCGTCAACATGCGTCTATACGTGGGAAATGGCTAAACATAATCGGTGGCGTGCATAGCTTATGATTCGAACGACATAGTAGCAGTTTAGTCATTTCAAACAATGGTTTCAAAAACATGTGCTACCTAATTTACAATCCTTTTGACAGGTTATATATATATGTACCATACATGTAAATGAAATGTCCTTTACAGAATCAAAGCACTGATAAGCTACAGGACCCCCACATGAGTAAATATACAAAACACTCCTACAGTGAACGACAGAAATTGCTATAAAAAATGGTTTGCCTTCAAACTGCCCGGCTGTAGCTTTTCCTGGGCCTCTTACGAAAATCCTCGGAAAATCTATGGATAATCCCCTGAGTATTCGGACAACTTTCAAGGGATACTTTGAGATAATCTGACACATTCCATGGAAAGTACGTTTAAGGGGACAACCCTGAAATTCCATGGTACCCCAGAACGGTTCTGTGAACACCCTGGAATGGTTTTCTGTGGACACCCCGCAGTATTCGGACCATTTCCAGCGTTTCCGCATCTTGACATTAAATTCCTAGTTTTTTTTCCATGGATTTTCCATGGTTTCCCTGTATTTGTCATGGATTTTGGTATTGTCTGTTAAAATTCCCGGAAAATCTACAGCCGGGTGGGACTCAGGGGCGTAGCTCCCTTCAGGCACTGTAGGCACGTGCCTACACATTTTTTCTAAAAATGCCCCAAAATGCTGCTGCGGCGATACACATCTGCGTAATGTATAGACCAGATCAGTCCGCGCAGACTGATCCGGCCGACACAATCCGTCTAAGAGGGGATAGATAGAGCAGTGATTCCTGAAACAGAAAATGCACAGGAGGCGAAAAGTGTATATCCGGGTACACCTGTGTGGCATGCTTAGGCTGATCCGGGTCGATATTTTACGCAGAGTCCACAGTGTTGATTTTCTCACGAGAGAGAAACATGACATATCGGTTGTTGTATTCATAACTATCCTATAGCAACACTGCTGTAACTGCTGTAAGGTTATTTCCTTGAAAATTATAAATTGACTGTTTAGTGTTTAACGCCGCTTTCAACGATATCCAGTTAGACCACAACGTTTCCTGGACAAGTTACCAGTTACTGGTCCATTTATCCTGATACCAGCCAGTCAGTCGCAATGCTAAGCCCACATCCATGAGCGACAAGGAGGGGAGACATTACTACCATTTAAAAGTCTTTGGTATCGTAGATTTAAATAACATAGAACCATCTCACAGCGTATCCTATTCACTACGCTATCTTTAAACTGTTCAATGCCGATTAGTTTTCTATGAAATATAGACTTGTCAGGCTTTGCATTTGGAAAGATTCATAACCATAAAGTTGGAGGGTTGAAATGTCTTGTTAAGTTACCTCCCCTTGCTAAAAGTCCGCCGACTCGATCTCGTGTCTTTAAAGGGATATGCTCCCAAATGAATTTTAAATAGAAATTTACTGAAATTTTGTAAATATGACCTTTAAACCTTTGTAAACAAAATAACAAAAAGAAAATATGGGGTCACGGGTTTATTTTTTGTTTACAGGCTCTAGAAAATATGAGGTTTTATATATTTTGCTACATTTTGGTTGAGAAAAATGAAATGTTCTATTAAGACTAGAGATGTCTACTTTCAGATATATTTTGCAATTTGCCATGGTCTGACCAATATGACATAACATTAACACCATATCTCAGTCTGAAAAAAATAATATTGAAACAAAACCTTGAAGAAATTGCAAAAAATAAGCAAATGAACAACTATGTCAAAATCCCCTCACTCTGAAAATGGCATAGTAGTCAAAATCCCCTTGCCCAAAATGATAGGATAATCAAAATCCCCTCGATCAAAGTGATAGGGTAGTCAAAATCCCCTCAATATAAGATTATATATTTTCTTGTAAAGCTAAATGAAAATTTAAATATAGTACATCATTTCTATTTTATTTTTAACTATAATAAGAAATGTGCAAACATGTCCTTTTACAGTCATCTTAGTGATCAGTCAATAATTACCCGTTAAGTACATGTTAATTCCCTTAAAAAGAATGTGATTGATTGCATACTGCCATAGATAATTACTTTAAATACTTAAGTTAATGATTATCCTTTAATACTTGTGAATCCTCTCCGTCTTAAGATCTTTTGTTATAATTAATTGTAATTGATTAAATCCAATGTGCAGTTTTCCGACAAACAAAATCTTAATTTTCAAACTGTTACATTGTTCAGTATATAATGCTATGTATCTAGAAATCAACATGACTACTCATTCAAAATGGAATGTATTACAAGTAATAAAGGTTCTCGTAAACTTCTTCATGAAGGGTATGCTTACACAAAGAAAAACATGAATAAGTCCTCTATCCGTTGGGAATGTACCCAGAGAATGAGTCTGAGCTGCAAAGGTGCTAAGAACATGTATTTGCTTGTAAGTACATTTAGGTTAAATTTTAATTACCATTTTATTACGAAGCTTTGAACAGTGATTCGGTCTTGGCACTTGATTTCATGTATTGGTGAATTATTATGCTAAAATAATGCTGTGCAAAATTCAATATACATGTATTACTATTAATATAATATAGATAACTGTCAGAGTTCAAATTCAATAGATCACTATCAGATAGTTTATCTTGGAGTTGATGAAAAAATGTTTGTGTCAAAACTCATACGGTCCATTATTGTCATAGTTGTCAAGACCAATATGGTTGAAAACAAATGGGTAGTCAAAACTACTCGTTGAAAATGCATAGTATTCAAAGAGTACTCTATTCAAAACCCATATGATTTTCAAATGAAGGGTATCCAAACCCATATGACTGAAAATGTAGAGTAGACAAAATCCTTCTTTGAAAATGCAGAGTAGACAAAACCGCACTGATTGAAAATGCAGGGTATCCAAACCCATATGTCTGAAAAGTAGAGTAGACAAAATCCTTCTTTGAAAAAAAACGTACCGATTGAAAATGCAGAGTATACAAAACCCTAATGATTGGTGATAATTCAGTCACATGTTATAAATGAATTAAGATGATAATTGCTTTAATCCTGTTTGTCACAACCATAAGTCCCCTGAGGAATTCTTGTCAGCGATTGGACAACTTATAAGAATAAGATAAACACATGAGTGTCTAAATATGGTAGAAAGTGGTTAGTTAAACTGTGAAAATATAAAATGAAACTGTGTGCTGAATATTTATTAAAATGATTAAATTACTTACTGTGTTCTGTTCTGTTCATTAAAATTACTTACTATGTTATTTGTCTTTTTAGTGCAATGTTATTTTAGCCTTAGACACCTTGGATGTCTCCTAATATCATACATTATGATTACCCTGCCAATCCCATCGAGGGGATTCAAGGGGATTTTGACTACCCTATCATTATTTTCAGGGTGAGGGGATTTTGAGTGTCTCCCTAACAAGCATGTCCACTGACATGTAAATTTTGGATTTTTAAAAAAAAATATGCATAAAAACATAAAAAAAAAAAATACTATAAGAACTTGTTCTTACTTTATATTGAGCAAGATTATTTCATTAGCTATCCATAAATGTTAAGAAATATATGTGTCACCGTGCTTATTTTCAAAAGTATACATGTATGTTAAAAACAAATTTTACAAAAGATTATCAAAAAATCAAGAAAAAATTCAATGACAATACTTTGACTTGTCTTAGCTGTCTATAGCTGGCAAAGAATAATAAAATCAAGGCTCATATTTGTAAATGTGCTCCATTTCAACATTATATCACATGAGACAATTCTTAAATGAACCCACACAATAGGGTTTAGTGAAGCAATAAGTGAGATATTGTGGGAAAAAGCGTAGTTCACCCCTTTTTATCTGCATGTCATGGTGGAATATTTTTTCTCATTGTTTTACCCTCTGTTCTTGCCTGGTACAACCACATCTTGACATGGTGTGGCAAATATGTTGACCCTTTTCCCCATATAAGCGACATTTGATGCATCATGGCTTTTTAAAACATAGTGAGAAAAGGTAAAATTGCTTGTAATGAGCAATTTTACCTTTTCTGAAACCTTACAGTCTGTTAAACTCCTGACCTTATTAAAAATAAAACAAGATATATACTTATTGAACTTAAATATGTTTGGGTTATTTCAATATATGTTTTTCAAATTTCTTATAACTTTCAACAATTTGCCTATTAATTAACTTGTTTCTTGTTTGGGGACTGACACTGCTTAATTAATTGTTCTTGCTTTCACACAACCTAGGCTTTGTCTATTAACAATTTCATATGTATTTATATCACTCCATTTTGTGACTGTATGGTCCAGGTCCTTTCTAATTTTAGACAGTGTTGTTGTGTTGTCATCCATTATTAATGTTTATACTCTTTCACCCTCTTTCTTTGATTAAATCTACACCAACATCTTATTCCATAGCGTTAGCACAACCTGACCAGTTTTTTAACACATTTGAGATGGAGTTTTTTCATATTCAGATTGACTGCAGGTTTGGCAGTCAGATACCCGTACAGCAAATATGCAGATTTTCCCAGAGGTTTTGCCGAAGAGTGTCCGCACACCTGATTTACTGTCATAAGCTCTACTTCTACCACGCTTCTTCTAACCCATGTCATACTTGAAAGTGACCTCCCTGGAGATTTCTGAATTATCCGTGGGGATCCTGAAACAAATATAACCTTTATGTCAGCACTCATATGAATGGGAAAATATCAGGGAGTAAAGCCCCTTTTCAAGACAACAGAGATAGAGAAAAAAACAACAGGGCATAGATGGCCCTAAATCTATCATCTGAGTTATAGTATAGTAGCAAATGCTACTGCTTATAAAGGTGAAAATTTGACAAAGAGTGGGAACAAACTGCAAACTAGACAGCTAAACTATCTTGAAATCAGACGAAAACTTTAATTAGAATAAATTTTTAAAGTTTTGCCATTTTGCCCATTTTCTGATATCATCTGGCAGCCATGTTTTTCAACCAATCTATATGTATTGAACAAATTTTTCTGAATGTAACTCAAGGAACGTTTCTACTAAACAGTCTTCAAATAAAGGTGGCATCAGAAAAGATTTCAGCTTGTCTGATGCCACCTGAATGCTTTGTATTTCAACAAAGGATACTTGCTTGGAACAATTCTGTAGAGGCTTACTAAAAAACATTTCTACACATTAACCTATGTGTACCAAATGACTTCTGATACCATTGTGGTAGATGGAGAAATTGCTCACAAAGACATAAGAAGATATACTCGCCAATCATGCACCACCCACATTGATAATTGTAGAGGTTAACTTCTTCAGAATTGGGTTCGATCCTCGGCCTGGTCATACCAAAAACTTTTTAAATGGTAGTTCTGGCTGTCCTCCTTGGCCCTAAGGGTCGCGGGTTAGCATAATGCCTGACTGACTGGTGTCAGGATAAATGGACCAGTAGTAGTGGTAACTTACCTAGAAAACGCCGTGATATAACTGAACCATTGTTGAAAGCGGCATTAACCCTTTCCTTCAAATACAAACTCTGCAGCAGACAGCTTTTTGAAAACATAGTGACAACAGAAGAAATTGCTCAAAACGAGGAATTTCTCCTTTTGCTACAATGTTTTCCAGTTTTAGTCATAGGTTATCCATTCAGTTATAGAGATTTTTTACTTTTGACAAAATATGTTCAGTCGTCGGCTGTAGAATTGTTGTATGAAGGAAAGAGTTAAACACCAAACAATCAATCTTCAGAAGTTCTTGGAATCTTTTGCAAAAAAAAAAGAAGCAATAATTCAGAATTTCTCCTCGACCCAAAATGTTTACTATTCTTAACAATATTTAAACTTTTGAATGCAAAGAATTTGAAGGGTACGTCATACATCTGAAATACTGTTGAAAACAACATAAAACACTAAACAGTGAGGATATCGAACGATGAAAGAAAACTTACTCGTAAAAATCACCTTGCCGCACAGGAATCTCTTGCCACATTCTGACTGTGTGGGTGCACTTCTTCCAGTCGTCTCATCATTGCTGTGTGGTGAAGGCATTTTATTTCCATTGTCGCCATTAGCCAATTCATCTGCCTGTATGTTAAGCCTGCGTGCATGACACCTGTAAAACAAAACATTGATTCTTATAATTCAGCTGTTATGAATAATCAAATGATTTAATGACATTGAAATTCTGCATATCTACCAAAGTAGATGAATCTAAAATATTACAATGTAAATATAATAACAAATGATATAGATATATCAAAAAAAAAATCTGATCAATTATTAATTTCTCAAAAACTATGTTTTCAAACCTGTCAAATCAGTATTTCATCATTCACCATCACATACACTGATTTAATTTATTGACCTTGCAAACAATAAATTGTCTAGATGTTTTCAGTCGTCTGCTGCAGATTTGTTGTATGTGGGAAAGGGATAATATTCTTCTTACAAACCTATCATATATAAGTTAAAATCACATGAAAATGTGTTTTTGGAGAGTTAAAAATATGTTATCCCACTGAAAAATTTATAGCATAAATTTACTTTAGGTGACACATAACACTAGCTTTCGGGATATTCGGATTTTGGCCAGGGTCAAAAATAGAAATAATGACAAATAGTAAGTTTTGGTTACATTTTTGGGTAAATGGTTGATTTTGATGTTTATAAATTTATGTGAAAAGTAAGCTCTAAGCATGGGATTGAATTTTTCAGTTGAACCCACTTCTCCTTCCTGTTTGACAACATTGGTTGCAGAGCTAGTTGTGAATTTAGAGATAAATTTGAATACCAGGTTTCGCATCCAAAATTGCTTGAAAAGGAGCTGGAAACGTGATATTTCTAACGAATGTAGGTCAAAATCCCCTAGGCATACACAGACATAATCCCCTATATCATTTTTCCACTACAGACAAAATCCCCTATATATGCAAAAATCCACTACAGACAAAATCCCCTAATGAAAAAATCCCCTACTTCTAATTCCCTACTATATACATGTACATGTTACATGTCGGTTTAATATGTTATATTTGAGTATTATCATTTTAATGATTAAATTTTGTTAACTAGCTTACACAACACATTATTTTTATTTAATTGTATATTAATTTAAAAGATTAAAGACTGTTTGTTTTTATTTATGGACAAACATTGTCGGTGTTAATCAGAGTAATCAAACCAAAATTTAGTATTTAATTATTCATTCAATAAAGTAATCAATTACAATATAATTAAAATGCCTTATAACAATTAATGCATTGATTGCATAATTTTCTATAACTGATAAATGCTTGATTTATGTCAAGGTTTCGAATCCCAATTTTGTCATGCCCAATATTATATTTAATCGGTTGTTGTAGTGGAAAATCTCTTCAAATGAAAGTAAAATGACTGAATAGAGCTGAAACTGTTGTAGAAAAGGGAGAAGTTGTTCATTATGAGCAATTTCTCCTTTTGCCACAATGTTTTCAATACCCATCTTGTTAACCCCTATGAATTTCTATAACTGATACATGCCTGATTTATGTCCAGGTTCGAATCCCAATTAGGTCATGCCCAATATTATATATAATCGGTTGTAGTAGTGGAAAACATATTTAAATACTGAACTTGTTTTCTGTAGATTACCACAGTGAAATCTCAGAAAGACCATACACATCCTGCAGACCACTTTGACGTTGCAGCAATGAAAGTTAGAGCTGAATTAAAATCGAGCATTCTAAGCCAGCATACTAAACCCAGTGTAGTAGTTGCCGAAACGATGTTGCAGCAACCTCTCCAGGTCTCATATGTATCAGATGAAAAAGTGAGACAATTTTGTGGACAGATCGACGGTCTGGCATTTTTGCCAGTGAGTGATGTCAGTGATGGTATGACCTATCTTAGAGATACAGCACCAGACTGTTTAGCTCCTTTAGTGGATTATTTCGATAGTACCTATGTGACAGGTGGTTTTAAGACTGTAAGGGGTGACAATGGCCAACTAAGGTTTAGAAGGACTCCACCCAGATTTCCCTCACACACATGGAATGTGCATGCGGCAACGCTCCATGACCAAAGCCGAACCAATAATGTGTGTGAGGGATGGAACAATGCCTTCAAAACATTGGTAGGCCATTCAAACCCAAGTCTGTGGTATGTGATAAATTGTATTCAAAAAGACAATTGTAATGTAGAGACTGTCTACGAGCAAATCAACCAAGGAGTCCCACCAAAGCGTCGAAAGAAGGAAAAAACCCAGAAGCACCAAAAGCGCCTTAAATGTCTATGCAGTCAATACCTTGAGAAAGAAAAGACCCTTCCTGAGTTTATGGAGGCAATTGGTAATTGTGTGAGGCTGAATTGATAATTGAATTGCAGCATTTCTTTCAAAGTAAAAAGACAGTTTTATAATCCCATATCATGATGTGCTAATTGGCTTTATTGTGAAACAGACAATACATGTTATTATATAAGTATGTGCTAATTGGCTTTGTAGTGTGCATTGTTGTGTGTTTGTTCAACACTTCTTTATAGTGAAAATAAAAATGTAAATAAGTTTCTCTTTCTTTCACTCTCTTACGGTAATACCAATGAATAATTTGAAGTAGGGGATTATGTCTGTATGGGATATTGGCATATAGGGGATTTTGTCTGTAGGGGATTTTTTACAATTTCTTGAAAATGTACCTAGGGGATTTTGTCTGTAGGGGATTCTGGCCGTCCACCATTTCTAACTGCATGCACAGATTGCTTATTGTTTTGAGAGAATTAGCAGCTCTTCAATTTTACGGCTACCAATTTTACACTAACCCCCTGCGTTTTTGTTGGGTGATTTTTGGAATAAAGGGTCAAATTGATCTTTCTGTCCTCCTTTTTTCACCCTGTTTCAAACCACTTTTGTGGCCAATTCTTTCCATAATGATAATATGGACTGAGAGTGACTTCCAGTCATTTTCCTACAATTCTGGCACTCCTTGATACAGGAAAACTCTTTTTAAATTTTATCAAACCAGAATGGATATTATGAGAAATAATGAGAGAATAAAAGTTGGGGTGTTACAGGAAACAGAAAATCAGCTGTCAACTGTGTAATCACTGTAATGCCACCTTATATGTCATCAACTGGCTCTTGGAGTCTTTCCAGTTGTAACCGAGTTGACTAATCCTCAGTCACAGGCAATATATAAAATTCTGGCAAATCCTACACCTTGTTCTCTTTCAACTTTGAGTAAGAAAATGCATTGAACAGTTTTTGCAGGCTCTAAGATGGTCAGCTAGATGTCTCAAATCTATAATTCTTCGGCCATTACCCTAGTCCAGGTTTCTGTACTAGGAAAGCGATTTTTTATTTGTACAATGCAATATGTAACGGTGATATATTGAGACTACCATTACCCCACCCACTTTTCATGCCTTCAACTGTGTGTTTGTCTGTCTCGATTTCGCCTTCTTCATATCATTGGGATCTTTCTCTGTCTCTAAGCGAAAGCTTTAAAAGTCTTGACTGTCTAGCTGCTTTCACAATCTTTTCTTTTCATCTACGTTTCATGTTTTTACTGTTTGTTGTTGACATGTTAATCTGAAGATCTTTCACAACCGGAAATAAGGAGGGGAAGTAACCCATGTTAGAATTTTAGAAAAGTTGTACATCCTCGATTATGGTTCTTGGTGCCAAGTTTCTTATCTCGCAGATCTATGGCGCATGCATGATGTGGGCGAGTATCCCTTTAAATGATTATTTTACTTCATTATAAAAGTGCACCGCCTTCTGAAATAGCAGGTACGTCATGTTTACCCCTTTAGCTTACAAAGTTCGTCAGTGTGTGATATTAATATATTGCAGAACGTATTTACTTTAGGCATACAGAATCGTCAACAGACCCAATTTTCAGGACTTTGTCATGTCCGCAATAACTTGAATAAGAGTTGTGAGTGGGTTAGGAACACAAGTTTAAATTATCAAATGTAAAGGACCTGGGGCTATGTTACTATTGTAGTCTGTTCATATAAGATTTTGTTTAAAAATGTATCTGAATAGTAGAGAAGCATTGAAAACATACGAATCTAGATTAGAAATTTATTAATCTATAAAGTGAACACTTTTCGGCTCAGCTTTTCACATTGTTATGTTATATAATATATAAATCAAATACCCGTAACAGTGAGGCAAAATATCATTTTGTAGATATATGCAACAAGCCTTCAGTTTTTTTTCAAGTACATCCTGTACAAACCACTTACAAACATGGTGGCGTTCATCAACAAAATAAATTTCCTATGATGTGTTTATATCCTCAAGCATTGGAAGTTCGTGAGTTTAAGCATTCGAAGACTTCACATGCAAAAGGCCTAGTGAATGATACGAAATTTCATGTCTTACCTGAGAGATTTGAGCCGTTCCAGGAGAAAACCAACATTATGGACTCTGCAAAATGTATCGTTCCAGATCAGCCTGCACAGTCCGCACAGGCTAATCTGGGGCGATACATTCCGTCTCAGGTGAAAAGAGGGGGTGATGGTGAAAACATCGAATTAATAATTAAAACAGAACGACACGGGAGTGAAAACGTTGAAAAGGAAAATATATAACCTACATACGAGTATATACCATTTCTGAGACTCTGAAGCAGACGACTTTTGAAATCATTGTGGCAAAAGGTGAAATTGCTCATATGAGCAATTGGCCAATTGCTCCATTTGCCACAAAAAGTTCAACTCTTTTCAATCATCTTACTATCATTTATAAAGATTATCTATGTTTTGTACTTGATGATTTCAAAGTCTGTCGGGTTAAACCTCATTGAAATCATTGTGGCAAAATGAGAAATTGCTCATAATGAGCAATCATGATTTGCTTTTACCACAATAATTTTGAACACTTTTCAACTTATCATTTATAACAGGGCTTGTGTTCAATACAAATCTTTGGTACAAATTGAAATTTATCATAACCTGGCTCTTGTCCATTTATCTTTAGTATTAGTCTTATATGTCACTTGTCATGATCAGTTTAACTCTAATCATCTCATTCACTTAAAACACAGACCCTGCCAGGTTAAATATCCTACATAATACTTTAATCTTCAAATACCGATATCTGCATTACTAACTACAGATTAAATTTGTCTAATGTTTGTGGATTTAAATGTATTTTTATGCCCCCGGAATCACCGATTCGGTGGGCATCTAGTTTTTGGCCCGTCTGCACGTCTGTCTGCACGTCTGTCTGTCTGTCTGCATGAAAAAACTTTAACCTTGACCACTACTTTTGAACCATAACAGGTACGGCTACCATATTTCACATGTGTATTCCTTGTCACATGACCTTTCTGTCAGTACCAACATTTTTGACCTTGCGACCTTGACCTTTGACCTAGATGTTGCCATTCTCGAAAAAAACTTTAACCTTGACCACTACTTTTGAACCATAACAGGTACGGCTACCATATTTCACATGTGTATTCCTTCTGACATGACCTTTCTGTCAGTACCAACATTTTTGACCTTGCGACCTTGACCTTTGACCTAGATGTTGCCATTCTCGAAAAAAACTTTAACCTTGACCACTACTTTTGAACCATAACAGGTAAGGCTACCATATTTCACATGTGTATTCCTTGTGACATGACATTTCTGTCAGTACCAACATTTTTGACCTTGCGACCTTGACCTTTGACCTAGATGTTGCCATTCTCGAAAAAAACTTTAACCTTGACCACTTCTTTTGAACCATAACAGGTATGGCTACCATATTTCACATGTGTATACCTTGTGACATGACCTTTCTGTCAGTACCAACATTTTTCACCTTGCGACCTTGACCTTTGACCTAGATGTTGCCATTCTCGAAAAAAAAAATTAACCTTGACCACTACTTTTGAACCATAACAGGTATGGCTACCATATTTCACATGTGTATTCCTTCTGACATGACCTTTCTGTCAGTACCAACATTTTTGACCTTGCGACCTTGACCTTTGACCTAGATGTTGCCATTCGGGGGCATCAGTGTTTCACAAACACATCTTGGTTTTTTTATTTCTTCATGTGCAACGAAATATTGCGGCTTCCTTTTGATGCTTTGCGTCAAACATTCGTCTTGTTTTGTGATTACATATTATCTTTGTTAAGTTGTGGGCGCTTTTTTGAAATTAATAAAAATACAATACTGAAACCGGTCACTTTAAAATTATTTAAAACTAATTATTCTAACACAAGTACGGAATTAATTATGAAAACGGAGTTTAAAACATTTTGCCTAGACTTAAGTTAAACTTAATTAAACATTGATTCATGTTTTATAAACACGCTTGATGTCTGCTTCCAGTTTGACTGATTCGTCTAGATTGCAAACATCCGTGGAAAAGATTGAAATGTCGAAATATTGAAAAGTGAATACAGTTTTGGAGAAATATTGAGGTAAAAGGAGAAATAGCTTGTTTTGAGGTAGTTTTCCCCTTTCAACAATGTTTTCAAAAGTTACATGTTGCAAACATAAGCTGTCGGAAGTCCTACGATATATTGATTGATTAGGGTTTAACGCCGTTTTCAACCATTTTGCAGTCATATCACGGCGGCCAGTTCACCTACTGACATTCTTATTCTGGCTTTTCCACATCATACTTTCCAAGCAACTGGCTGGTTTCCACATAGACTATAAGACCATTGGTGGAAAACGAATTATGCGAGTCACAGTGTCTTTTGTCGGAAAGAATTTAGGATGAGCTGGATTTCTAACTCTTCCCTGTTGGTTAATGTGGTTTTAAATCGAACATTGCAGGAAGGAAGAAACACGTTTAATCACAGGATAAACAGTATGGACATATCTTGGTCTTCTCTGTTGGTTAATGTGGTTTTAAATCGAACATTGCAGGAAGGAAGAAACACGTTTAACCACAGGATACGGTATGGACATATCTTAATTGGTCTTCCCTGTTGGTTAATGGGGTTTTAAATCGAACATTGCAGGAAAGGAAGAAACACGTTTAATCACAGGATACAGTATGGACATATCTTGGTCTTCCTTGTTGGTTAATCTGGTTTTAAATCAAACATTGCAGGAAAGGAGCACCACGTTTAATCATAGGATACCATACATAACTTGCAGGATGCACTTAGACCACGGAGGCACAGTTATTTCCGATGATAAAGCTATTAAAGATTCTAATTATTACATTGTGTTGTATTTAAAAAAAAAGTGTTTAAATGTTATACTAGTAACACTTTATAATAACTTTATAAGACTTTAAAATAACTATTATATTTAATTTTCCTTTTCAACGTTTTCTAATGGATCCTGATTCAGAAAATCCAAAGGAGGAGAAAAGTGTCTGTCCAGGTAAGCCTGTGTGGCATGCTTTGACTGATCCGGTTCAATATTCAACACTGAGTCCACAATGAAGTTTCGAACAAAAAATCCTTTGACCGTCCTCACCGCGATAACTTGGAGAAAAATAGACGGGGAAAAAACTGCCCAGAGAGTGCTAGGCCGCGAAAACTAATAATTCATAAATAAAACAATCTTTTCTTTTTTCTAGGTCACCTGAGCTTTGCTCAAGGTGAGTTATTGTGATCGCCTTTTGTCCGGCGTCCGGCGTGCGTCAACTTCTTCTCCTCAGTAACCAGTGGGTCAATTTGGATGAAACTTCACAGAAAGCTTCCTCTCAATGACATCACCAGAATTCCTTTAAATTGTTGGTATCCATGCAAAATTCTGGTTTCCATAGCAACGAAACCGAAAAACCTTCAAAATTCTTCCTCTCCCAAACTGGTTGGCAGATTTTCAAATAATTTTGTAGAAATGTTCCTTGGATGACCCTCTATCAGATTCCTTCAAGCCATGTTGATTGGTCGAAAAACATGGCCGCCAGGGAGGCGGGGCTATTTTCCCTTATATGGCTATAGTGAAAACTTAAAAAATCTTCTCCTCCGAAAGTGTCAGGCCGATTTTCAAATAATTTCGTAGAAATGTTTCTTAGGTGAACCTTATCAAAAACAGTTCAAAGATTTAAATTCAATTGAGAACTTTGGTTGCTGCGACATCAGAAAGTGGGCAAAATGTCCAAACTTTAAAAATCTTCTTCTCTGAATCTGCTTGTCAGATTCCAATATAATTTGGTAGAAATGTTCCATGGGTGACGCTCTACAATTATTGTTCAAGCCATACTGATTGGTTAAAAAACATGGCAGACAGGCGTTATCAGAAAAGGGGCAAAATGACATAATTGGTAAATTCTGGGTTTTTAGATCACCTTAGCCGAAGGCTGAAGGTGAGCTATTCTGATCACTTTTTGTCCGTCGTCCGTCGTCCATCGTCCGTCCGGTGTTAACTTTTAGCTTTAAACATCAACTCCTTTCAAACTCCAAGGACAATTTTCGTGAAACATCACAGGACTGTTCCTCTGGTTGGCCTCTTTCAAAGTTGTTCAAAGATTTAAATTCCATTGAGAACTTTGGTTGCTGCGGCATCAGAAAGGGGACAAAATGTCCAAACTTTGAAAATCTTCTCCTCCGAATCTGCCTGTCAGATTCAAATATAATTTGGTAGAAATGTTCCTTGGGTGACCCTCTATAAAAATTGTTCAAGCCATACTGATTGGTCGAAAAACATGGCAGTCAGGCGGCATCAAAAAAGGGGCAAAATGACAATACTTTAATAAAGTATCCTTATAAAAGTGCTTGTCTGGTTTAAAGATAGTTTTGTAGAAATGTTCTTTCATTGATCATCTACATACTTTGTCAAGCCATATTGATTTGTTGAAAGGCATAGCAACCAAGCATCATCAGAAAAGGAGTAAAATTAACTTTTTGCTTCAAATGACATATGGTTATTAGATTGATGGTCTAAGGGAGGTAACACTTGGCAGAGTATTATGCAAGGGCAATCTCCTTCGCAGAGTTGTCGTTCCTTACACTCACCATACACTATCAATCAGGTGATCGATTTAATGTCCAAACTTTAAAAATCTTCTCCTCCGAATCTGCCTGTCAGATTAAAATATAATTTGGTAGAAATGTTCCTTGGGTGACCCTCTATAAAATGTGTTCAAGCCATACTGATTGGTCGAAAAACATGGCAGTCAGGCGGCATCAGAAAAGGGGCAAAATGACAAAATTTGAAAATTCCATTTTTTATGAAAGTGTTTGTCTGATTTTAAGAAAATATAATACGAATCTTACTGTAATGATCCTCTATTTAATTTGTTTAAGCCGTTTTGATTGGTTACACAATCATATCAACCAGGCGTCGTCACAAAAAGGGTAAATTGAACTTTTAGCTACAAATGACAACCAACTCCTACCATTCCAATAGACCAATTTCCACAAAACATCACAAGAATGTTCCTTTGGTGGTCCTCTTTCAAAATTGTTCAAAGATTTAAATTCCATTGATAACTTTGGTTGCTGCGGCATCAGAAAGTGAGAAAAATACCCAAATTTTAAAATCCTTTTCCTCCATAATCTACTTGTGCGATTGCAAGATAATTTGGTAGAAATGTTCCTTAAGTGACCCTCTAAATAAACTGTTGAAGCCATATTGATTTCGTTGAAAAACAGGGCAGCAAGGCGGCATCAGGAAAGGTGCAAAATGACAAAAACTTATAATTCCATTCTTATTAAAGTTCTTGTTAGATTTCAAGATATAAATGGCCTTTACTGATAAGCTGTTTCTTGAGAAGTGTCCACTCCTTTGCAGATTCATTTGCATTCCCTGATAAAAGATATTTGCAGTTAAATATTTGCTACTAATTTACTATCAATTAGGTGATCGATTTAGGGCCATCTTGGCCCTCTTGTTTAAAGTGCTGGTCTCTTTTTAAGAAAATTGTATAGAAATCTTACTCCTGTGATCCTCTGCTTAATTTGTTCAAGCCGTATTTATAAATTACAAAACCATAGCAACCAGGCGTCATCACAAAAGGGGTAAATTTAACTTTTTGCTTTAAAAATGATACCATTCTACAGGAACAATTTCAACTTCACTTCCTTCAATTTGTTTGTTCTCTTTCAAAATTGTTCAAAATCTTACATTCTGTGTACAACTTTGGTTGCAGCAGCATCAGAAAGTGAGAAAAATGTCAAAACTTCAAAATCCTTTTTTTTCCAGAATCGCCTCGTTTGATTCCTAGCTAATTAAGGAAGAAATGTTATTTGAGTGACCCTCTACAAAATTTGTTCAAGCCATATTGATACCTTGAAAAACATGGCAGCAAGGCACCATCAGGAAAGGGGCAAAATTACAAAACTTTATAATTCATCCGCGTCACACTTTGGTTAAGGTTTTGCCTGCAAGTACACCATGGTCCATAGCTCAGTAAATTCTAGATGTATTGCATTTAAACTTTCTACAAAGCTTCCCAATAATAATAATCAACTTTGTTAACTCTATCCTGCATTTTATGCAAGTTATGGCCCTTTTTTTACTTAGAAATTCTGGTTAATGTTTTGCAAGAAAATACATTTAGAGTCCATATCTTAGTAACGACTTGATGCATTGCATTGAAAATTGATACAACCCTTTCGCAACCATCAGCCTTATGTAAATAATTAATTTATATAACTCTATCCTGCATATAATGCAAATTATGACCCTTCAAGAAATTCTGGTTTATGTTTTGCATGCAACTACATAAGAGTCCATATCTCAGTAGCTGAAACACTGTAGTAAAGTCGAGCGCGCTGTCCTCCGACAGCTCTTGTTTTACTTTTTTAGCTCACCTATGCAGGTGCAAGGTGAGCTATTGTGATCAATTTTGTCCGGCATTGGTGCGTCGTCCATCGTGCGTCGTCAACATTTGAGCTTGTTAACACTCTACATGCTACAATTTGCATCCAATCTTCATGAAAGTTTATTCATCTCCATCAAATGTTGGACAAGTTCGAAACTGGGCCATATGGGGTAAAAAACTAGGTCACTAGGTCAAATTGAATGGAAATTTTGTTAACACTCTAGAGGCCACATTTTCAACTTGAGCATATTGAAAAATTTATCAGAATGTTTGTCTTGATGATATGTAAGTCAAGTTCGAACATGGGTCATGTCGGGTCAAAAAGTAGGTCACTAGGTCAAATTGAAGGAAAATCTTGTTAACACTCCAGAGGCCGCAATTTTAATTCACCAGTTTGAAATTTTGTCAGAATGTTTGTCTTAAAAATGTCTAGGTCAGTTTCGAATGTGGGTCATATTGGGTCAGAAACTAGGTCACTAGACCAAATTGAAGGCAAATCTTGTTAATACTGTAGAAGCCGCATTTCTTGCTTCAGAATGTTGAGCTGAATGATATCTAGGCCAAATTCGAATATGGGTTATTCTGGGTCAGAAACTAGGTCACTAGGCCAAATTGAAGGGAAATCTTGTTAACACTCCAGAGGCCGCAATTTTTGCTTCACCAGTTTGTAATTTGGTCAGAATGTTGATCTGAATTATATCTAGGCCAAATTCGAATATGGGTCATTCTGGGTCAAAAACTAGGTCTCTAGGCCAAATTGAAGTGAAATCTTGTTAACACTGTAGAAGCCGCATTTTTTGGTCAGAATGTTTGTCTTGATGATATGTAGGTCAAGTTCGAATATGGGTCATATTGGGTCAGAATCTAGGTCACTAGGTCAAATTGAAGGAAAATCTTGTTAATTCTGTAGAAGCCGCTTTTTTGGCTACAGCAGTTTGAAATTTGGGTCATGCCGGGTTAAAAATTAGGTCACTAGGCCAAATTGAAGGAAAATCTTGTTAACACTCTAGATACAGCATTTTTAACTTGAGCATGATGAAACTTTATCAGAATGGTTGTCTTGATGATATGTAAGTCAAGTTCGAACATGGGTCATGTCGGGTCAAACAAAAAGTAGGTCACTAGGTCAAGTTGAATGAAAATCTTGTTAACACTAGTGGCATAATTTTTTGCTTCAGAATTTTGAAATTTTGTCAGAATGTTTATCTTTTAAATATCTAGGTCAAGTTTGAATATGGGTCATATTGGGTCAGAAACAAGGTCAATAAAGGAAAATATTGTTCAAACTCGGGAGGCCGCATATCATATGTTGGAATATAGGTCATATCATACAAAAATATAGATCACTAGGCCAAATGAAGACTCAGGGTCGCATTGAAATCTGGACCATTCGAATTCTACCTTATGATAGAATATCTGAATGAGCACATATCAATGCGATCAGGAAAAGCACACTCCTAAAATTAGTCTGTCTGGAAATACAACATTGGACTCTGTTGACTTTCAATCCGAATAGTTAGATTTTTTATGTGTCTATTATTTTTTTAATCACTAAAAATAGAATAGAGAAACTATAGCTCTGAAAAACAAACAGACAATCAATTGTATAAAAACATTGTTCTAAAATATAGTCTGTAATATATATATTTATCTATTTTATCATTTCAAACACAATTGCAGATATAGTCTGCAATTTATATATATTTAGAAATAGTCAAATAACAATATTTTTATATCTCCCATCCCCCGACCCAATAATAGAGACACAATAAATATATGAATAATCTGCAAAAAAAAAAAATATAGTCGGTCTGCTAATTGAAATTAAATTAAATATTGAGATAAAGGATAGCTGCTCGCCAAATGGCATTATTGCCAAGCGCGAGGGTAAACAACGTCATAAATCATCAGCCAAATGAAGGAAAATCTTGTTAACACTGGAGGTTGCATTCAGAATAATTGATTTGATGTGTTGCATTGCAGTACATTGTATAATTAAGGTGAGCGAACTAGGGCCATCATGGACCTCTTGTCCTTATAAGTACTGGTGCTAGGGCTTTCAAATTTGGATTAGTTACATTTAATACCCTTCTTCACATTGTATGTTCAAGATACTGAGTGAGACCTTCTTGGGGTTATAACATGAATTTTGGTGGATTTTGAAATTTGACATAGCTTCTTCGTTTTTGTTAGATTGATTTCACATTGTGCACACACATTTCATCAATAAAATACTTCAACCTATCAAATGGTTTTTAGCTCACCAGAGCACGTAGTGCTCAAGGTGAGTTATTGTGATCGCCTTTTGTCCATCGTCCGTCGTCAACATTTGCTTGTTAACACTCTAGAGGCAACATTTTGCATCCAATCTTTATGAAAGTTTATCAGAACATCAACTCTAGGCCAAGTTCGAAACTGGGTCATGTCATGTTAACACTCTGGAAGCCATATTTTAAGCTTAAACATGTTGAAATTTTGTCAAAATGTTTTTCTTAGTGATATCTAAGCCAAGTTTAAACTTTATCAGATTGTTTGTCGAAGTTATATCTAGGTCAAATTTGAATATGGGTCATGTCGGGTCAAAAACTAGGTCACAAGGCCAAATTTAAGGAAAATCTTGTTAACACTCTGGAAGCCATATTTTTAGCTTGAACATGTTGAAACTTAGTCAGAATATTTTTCTAAGTGATATTTAGGCCAAGTTCGATTATGGGTCATGTCAGGTCAACAACTAGATTACAAGGCCAAATTTAAGGAAAATCTTATTAACACTCTAGAAGCCACATTTTAAACTTGAGCATGTTGAAACTTAATCAGACAGTTTGTCCTGATGATATCTAGGACAAGTGCGAATATGGGTCATGTCCTGTCAAAAACTAGGTCACAAGGCCAAATTTAAGGACAATCTTGTTAACACTCTGGAAGTAACATTTTTAGCTTGAACATGTTTAAACTTAGTCAGAATATTTTATAAGTGATATCTAGGCCAAGTTCGATTATGGGTCATGTCAGGTTGAAACTTTGTCAGAATGTTTGTCTTAGTGATATCTAGGTCAAGTTCAAATATAGTTCATGTTGGGTCAAAAACTAGGTCACTAGGCCAAGTTGAAGGAACATCTTGTTAACACTGTGGAAATCGCATTTTTAACTTGAACAAGTTGAAACTTTGTCAGAATGTTTGTCCTGATGATATCTAGGCCAAGTTCGAATATGGGTCCAAGGCCCGCCGGACTTCTACGTTTATGGCATTGGAGAGCTATATTTTGGATTGTCAGATGACAGACAAAATATAGGTGTCATCTGCATATCATTTTCTAGTCGTTTTTTTATTTTTCCGAATTCAGTGCAATCTTTGAAATTTATTTTACTTCCTTTTCGCCAATGTTTGTCTGTTTGGGGGTGCGTTCCATCGCGTCCGCGCCCTTAAATATTTAAGGATTGACCTAACTCGTCCTTGACCTACATTGGTTGAAGTATGACCCACTTTCTTAATTACTGACCTACATCTCTAAATTACCCAAGACTGGGGCTTTAGATCGCGTCCGCACTCTGTCTCATCTTATCCTTTTTCACATTGTTTACATTAATATTTTATATTCATCAAAGGGATACTATCTACATACCCTTAAATATTTATTTTTAAATACTTTACATAAATATCTATTTAATGAAATTTGACAGAGCGGACAAAAAGCCCAAAGCATCAAACCATTGAAAACAAATTTACGCTCAGATGTAGGTTTTCTTCCAAGTCTTCTCAAATTTTTTACCTTGAAATTGCACTGTTTTCTGCCCTGGCCGGTACTTCATGGGATATAGTATCAATAAAATGGGCTCCTGAGTCATAAGTCAGCAATGGCACACGCTTTTTCCGTGTGCTGTTGCAATGGTCTCGCGGACTGAGCTGTCTGGTGGATGGAGTTTGCTACATGGGGGTACCCGTCTGCGCGTGTGCGGCACCCTTCATTTGCGTGACGGGGGGATGGCGATGTCTGGGTCATTTACGAAAGATGTCCTCCCCGTCAGCTTTTGTTGGGGGTGCGCGCGCGGTCGGGGGCTCGCATGGGCAAGTGTACAGGGAGCATGGCTGCGAAATCCATCAGGCGGCTGGTTGGTGGGACTAGATATGACAAGGGAGCCCACTCATAAATAAGCACCAGTGTTGCAATCAAGTCAAAAAAAATTAAATTATGTAAATATTTTATTCTACAGGGCTGGCACAGTGTGGGATTTATGTACATAGCACTAGTTTTAATGGGTCCTCAAGGGTCGTTTTTGCTGGATGGTGCGCGAAGTATTTTTTAAGCCATATGTTTTAACCACACTGTGCCACTACGCTGTAACATTTGTTTTATGTTATTTTTCATATATATCAGTCTTAGTTCTTCATTTTTTATTGATTATTTATAAAAACAAGTTCGCCCTTTGCCCACAACGGGGCCGGTGATTGGCTGCGCGCTAGATCTGGTCGACTCGTCCTTCAACATAGAATTATGAGTGAAGGTCGAGCTCGGCCGGAAAAGCGGATTGAAATTCGGCCAATCGGGGACGCCGTTGTGGAGGAGGGTTTGGGAGTGCTTTTTTGGCACATCTTTTTGTTTTTCTACATATTTTTTGTTTTACATTTCTTCATCTTAATACTTTACTTCTAAATAATAGTAAAAAAAGGAAAGATTTTTCTCTTTAATTTTTTTTATCCTTATGTGTAATTTTAAAAAATATATATTTTCGCCCTTTGCCCATCTACATCGGCTAAAGGGTAAAACAGTTACCTGCACAACGGGGCCTGTGATTGGCTGGACGCTAAATCTGGTCAAGTCGTCTGTCACCATAGATTTGTGTGTGAAAGTCGAGCTTGACCAGAAAAGCGGATTGAAATTCGGCCAATCAGGGGCGCCGTTGTGGAGGTCTGTTAGGTAGTGCCTTTTTTTGCACTTTTTCTTTTACATTTTTTATTTTTATTTTTTTATCAATTGTTTAAAACAAAAAACAAAAAAATATCTTATAAACACACACACCTATATACCCACATACAATAATGAACCTATAAACAGAAAGCGGGATATGCAACAATGAAATATAAGCAGTCAGTGTCAAAAGTCAGATATATTATAATAAAAACATTGAAAAAAAACAAACATATATAGTCTACCCCCATTAATAAAAAAAAATTGGAGAGAGAATAATAGCTGCTCGCCACATGGCTTTATGCCGATAGGCGAGGGTAAACAACCACATAAGAAGAAGAATATGGGTCATGTCACTAGGTCACTAGGACACATTTAAGGAAAATCTTGTTAACACTCTTGAAGCCGCATTTTAAACTTGAGCATGTTGAAACTTTATCAGAAAGTTTGTCCTGATGATTTCTAGGCCAAGTTCGAATATAGGTTATGTCCTGTCAAAAACATAGTCACTAGGCCAAATTTAAAGAAAATCTTGTGAACACACTGGAAGCCCAGCTCAGCAACAGACAAGAGTATATAACTCTGTCAAGGTTTTTGTAAGAGTGCCCTTTTTTTACTTAGAATTTTGGTTTAAGTTTTATGTACAAATTTACTTTTTTCCAAAACCATTACAGATATTGCTTTGAAACTTACAACACTTATTCACCATCATGACTTCTATCAACAGACATAAGTACATAACTCTGCAAGATATTTGTAAGAATTATGGCCCTTATTCGACTTTAGAGTTTTGGTTAAGTTTTTTGTACCAATTTACTTATTTTCAAAACCATTACAGATATGGCTTCAAAACTTACAACACTTATTCACCATCATTAACTCCATAAACAGACAAGAGAACATAATTCTGTCAAGGTTTTTGTAAGAATTATGGCCATTTTCACCTTAGAATTTTGGTTAAGTTTTTCGTACCACCCCATTTTTTTTCAAAACCATTAATGATTTAGCTTATACACTTACAATACTTATTTAACATCATTACCTCCATTAACAGACAAGGGTACATAACTCTGTCAAGTTTTGTTTAAGAATTATGGCCCTTTTTCAATTTATAATTTTGGTTAAGTTATTCATAGGAAATCAATTTTTTTCAAAACAATTACAGATAAAGCTTAAACACTTACAAAAATCTTTTTACCATCATTACCGCCACCAACAGCCAAGAGTGCATAATTCAGTTAAGGTTTTAGTTTTGTTTTATTGGCAAGCACAAAAAAGTCGAGCACGCTGTCCTCTGACAGCTCTTGTTTTTAGCTCGACTATTCAAAGAATATGAGAGCTATACTACTCACCCTGGCGTCGGCGTCCACGTCTCACTTTGGTTAAGGTTTTGCATGCAAGTACTTAAATACTACATGTATTGCATTGAAACTTTCAACAACCCTACTTAACTATCACACCTATGTAGATTATCTAGTTAGATAACTCTATCCTACATTTTAGGCAAGGTATGGCCCTTTTTTACTTAGAAATTCTGGTTAAAGTTTTGCGTGCAACTAAATTAAGAGTCCATATCTCAGTATTTACTTGATGCATTGCATTCAAACTTTATACAACCCTACCCAAGCATCACACCTATGTAGATTATCAAGTTAGATAACTCTATCCTGCATTTTATGCAAGTTATGGCCCTTTTCTTACTTAGAAATTTTGGTTAAAGTTTTGTGTGCAACTAAATTAAGAGTTCATATCACTGTATTTACCTGATGCATTGCATTGAAACTTTCTACAACCCTACCCAACTATCACACCTGTGTAGATTATCAAGTTAAATAACTCTATCCTGCATTTCATGCAAATTATGGTCCTTTTTGAACTTAGAAATTCTGGTTAAAGTTTTGCGTGCAACTAAATTAAGAGTCCATATCTCAGTATTTACTAGATGCATTGCATTGAAACGTTATACAACCCTACCTAACTATCACACTTATGTAAACAATCAAGAATGATAATTCTATCCAGTATATTTAGACTCTATCCTGCATTTTATGCAAGTTATGGCCCTTTTTTTTTACTTAAAAATTCTGTTTAAAGTTTTGCATACAACTACATTAAGAGACCATCTCTTCGTAACTACTTGATGCATTGCATTGAAACTTTATACAACCCTTCCTAACCATCACACCTATGTAAACAATCAAGAATGATAATTCTATCCAGTATATTTTGCAATTTATGGCCCTTTTTAGCTCGACTATTCAAAGAATATGAGAGCTTTACTACTCGCCCCGGCGTCGGCGTCTCCGTCGGCGTCCGGTTAAAGTTTTAGGGCAAGTTGGCATTTTCATTCATAAGTATTTGTGCTAGGGCTTTAATATTTGGAATATAGTTACATCTTATACCTTTCTTCACATTGAATGTTAAAGGTACTGAGTGTGACCTTCTTTTTGGGGTAAAAAACCTGATTTTCGGTGGTTAAAGTTTTAGGGCAAGTTGGAATATTTTTTTTCTTTTTTTTTTCTCAATAATAACTTATGCTAGGGCTTTTATATTTGGAATATAATTACATCTAATACCTGTCTTCATATTGTATGCTGAAGATTCTGAGTGTGACCTTCTTTTTGGGGGTAAAAAACATGATTTTCAGTGGTTAAAGTTTTAGGGCAAGTTGGATTTTTTTTTTTTTTTTCTGAATAAGTATTTGTGCTACGACTTTAATACTTGGAATGTAGTTACATCTCATACCTTTCTTCACATTAAATGCTGAAGATGCTGAGTGTGACCTTCTCTTTGGGGTAAAAAACTTGATTTTCGGTGGTTAGAGTTTTAGGGCTAGTTGGATTTTTTTTTTTTTCTCAATAAGTACTTATGCTAGGGCTTTTATATTTGGAATATAATTACATCTAATACCTGTCTTCATATTGTATGCTGAAGATTCTGAGTGTGACCTTCTTTTCGGGGTAAAAGACGTGATTTTGGGTGGTTAAAGTTTTAGGGCAAGTTGGCATTTTCATTTAATTTTTTAGTTTTTCTCAATAAGTATTTGTGCTTCAGCTTTAATATTTGGAATGTAGTTACATCTTATACCTTTCTTCACATTGAATGCTGAAGATGCTGAGTGTGACCTTCTTTTCGGGGTAAAAAACATGATTTTGTGTGGTTAAAGTTTTAGGGCAAGTTGGAAATTTTCATTTAATTTTTTAATTTTTCTCAATAAGTACTTGTGTTAGGGCTTTCATATTTGGAATATAATTACATATAATACCTTTATTCACATTGTTTGTTGAAGATGCTGAGTGTGACTTTTTGGGAATAAATAACACGATTTTTGTTTGATTTTGAGAATTTTAGATAAATTCATAATTTTTGGTTACATTCCTTTCTAATTGTGATCATTCATTTATCAAATATAATTCTTCAACATATCAAACGGGTTTTGCATGATGTCAAACATTTGGTAAACCTTTTTTCAAGGTTTTGCTATTTTTGGACTCGGTCAGTTTTAACATTTGCGTTTAGCTCAACGCTAAAGTTTCATAATTTAAATCACTTCATACTTCATACATTTGTTAAGGACTCCATTGTATCCTAAATATGGAGTAATGGCCCTTGAATTACTTTTGCCACAATGTTTTCCACTTTTTGTCATAGGTTATCCATTCAATTATGGAGATTTTCTATGTTTTGACAAAATACGTTCAAAGTCATCTGCTGCAGAATTGCCGTATGAGGGAAAGGGTTAATAGTACTTAAGTGCAATATAATGAAATAGTGCTTTATGCTTTATGTGAATAAGCGGCATATAGTCGAGCGCGCTGTCCTCCGACAGCTCTTGTTTTAACTAGAAATTTGGTTAAAGTTTTGCATGCAACTACATTAAGCGTCGATATCCTAGTATTTAATTCGTGCATTGCTTTGAAACTTTATATAACCCTTCCCAACTATTACACCTATGTTGATTTTCAAGTTAAATAACTCTATCCTGCATTTTATGCAAGTTATGGCCCTTGTTGGTTTTAAAAATTCTGGTTAAAGTTTTGCAATTACATTTAGAGTGTAATCTCAGTAACAACTTGAAGCATTGTATTGAAACTTTATGCAACCTTTCCAAATTTCACAACTATATACACAACCAATTAAGATAACTCTATCCTGTATATGGTGCAAATTGTTGCTCTTTTTTGACTTAGAAATTATGGTTAAAGGTTCGCATGCAACTACATTTAGAGTTCATATCTTAGTAACTACTTGATGCATTCCATTTAAACGTTATACAACCCTTCCCAACTTTAAGAAATTGGTGGTTAATGTTTTGCATGCAACTTCATTAGAGTCCATTATCTCAGTAACTTTAATATGCGGTGAAATAGTCGAGTGCGCTGTCCTCCGACAGCTCTTGTTGAAGTTATAAATGTGGGTTAAAGAATTGCACGCAAGGCCTTTTCTCACAAACAGCAGATGCTATTCAAACAAGACATATCCAACTTGATTGATAGTTCAATGCTATCAAGCCACTATATCGGTAACAACTATTGTCAATAGTATTCAATGGCTAAATAGTCGAGCATGTTGTCTCGCGGACAGCTCTTGTTAACTTAAGCAGCTTGAAATGTTGTCAGAAAGTTAGTCTTGATGATATTGCCATTGGCGCTGAAAGATTTAAGTCTTAAATAGCCCATCCTCAGGTGAGCGATCCAGGGCCTCTGTGCCTGCCCTCTTGTTTGTTAGATTGACTACAAATGTTACACTCACATTTAATGAATAATGTTTTTCAACATATATAACTGGTTTTGAGTTTTAACATTTGGATACATACAAAATCAGTGTACTTTTGTTGTACTTTAAAGATTTTTACAATTGTGTTTAGCTCAACGTTAAAGTTTTGTTATTTTGGCGAGACATTTAATTTGATGTCTATGAAATTATTTTCTGTGGTCCTCTTTTAAAAAAGTTCGAAGAAGTTAATACCGTGGAAAACTGGTTGCACAAAGTCTGAGTTGAAAATAACTTATGTTCCTAGAGTGTATTTTAAATTGAAGCATCTGCAGCATACAACCATCGAAAACAATGGAATGTTTCATAGTTTTCATAAATATTTTCAAAGTCTTCTTCTGCACATTTGACATATGTTAGAAAGGATAAAAGCAGAAATCAAGTAAATGTTTAATAGTTCAGATAATATTGTCAGGACATTCTGACCACAGGGATAGACTAGCTGAGTAGTTGAGAACTCTCTGTCCTAAATCGGTTGAATGAATAAACAGACAGCCTGTTTCATAGATTAAACAGAGTGGTGAACGGAAACACAACATCAATTTAGGGAAATCCAAAATTTAAGTATGCATAGTACTGTAACCCTTGAAGAAGCAGAGTTGATCAACGCAAATATCGAATGTGTAATTATATGTAAGTCTTTATTCCAGTGTATCACATGTCTTGTTTTCTTTTCAGTACTTAACCGATCTTTTTCCGCAAAGAGGTAAAGGAAAATCTATCAAGACAAGGTGATAATAACGGATGGGAAACTCTGTAAATGTGATCTTCGTTGAAAGATAATACACACTAGAGAGAAATTATGTTTTTGACCGAAAAAGGGATTGCAAACAAAAGAGGAATCATACTGGAAAAATACATTATCTGTGTGATGTTTATGCAGAAAACAATTTTAATTGAGCATCTGTGAAAACAACAGAATACAAATTGTTTATGTGTGATTATTATCAATATCCATGCAAATATAAAATCGTCTTTGTTATAGACATATATTCCACAATTTGAGATATTGAGATATTGAGATATTGAGGGATGTTTAAAACACTCTCCCAAAAATGATAGAAACCTTCCATGCCCTAGTTAAATAATTATCGAATATATTTCGCAAACCTACATTTTGCTTTAATGTGCTACCAACGAAAGTGATCATTTAACAGTTAAAAAGGTGATCACAAGATATTGCAAGCTAATCATGTACATGAGAACTCATACTGGAGTAAAGTCTTATCGATGTGATGAATGTTAATATGCATGCAATCACAAAGGTTCTTTAATCAAGAACATGAAAATTCATACTGGAGAAAACCCTTAATAATGTAATGTTTTTGAATATGCATGCAAACAGAAAAGTAAGTTAATCAAGCACAAGATAATTCATACTTCAGAAAAGTCTTATCGATGTTATGTTTGTAAATATGCATGCAATCATAAATGTAATTTAATGATTAACAAGAGAAGTCATACTGGAGAAAACCCTTACCAATGTAATAAATGTGAATATGCATGCAAACAGCAAGGTGTTTAAAAAAATCACATGATAACTCATACTGGAGAAAAGCCTTATCAATATGATAAATGTGAATATGCATGCAAAATTAAAGTACTTTAATTTACCAAAAAATGATTCATATTGGAGACAAACCTTATCAATGTAATGTTTGTGAATATGCATGCAAACATAAAGGTCATTTAATCAGGCATAAGAGAATTCATACTGGAGAAAAACCTTATCAGTGTAATGTTTGTGAATATGCATGCACAGAGACAGGCAGTTTAATCAAACATGAGAGAATTCATACTGGAGAAAAACCGTACCAGTGTAATGTTTGTGAATATGCATGCACAGACAAATGTAATTTAATCAAACACAAGAGAATTCATACTGGAGAAAAACCTTATCAGTGTAATGTTTGTGAATATGCATGCACACTTAAAGGTAATTTAATCAGACATAAGAGAATTCATTCTGAAGAAAAACCTTACCAATGTAATATTTGTGAATATGGATGCAAACAGAAAGGTCATTTAATCACACATAAGATAATTCGTACTGGAGAAAAATCTTATCAGTGTAATGTTTGTGAATATGCATGCACGCATAAAGGTAATTTAATCACACATAAGACAATTAATTCTGGAAAAAAATCTTATCAATGTAATATTTGTGAATATAGATGCAAACGGATAGGTCATTTAATCGCACATAAGAGAATTCATACTGGAGAAAAACCTTATCAATGTAATATTTGTGAATATGCATGCAGAAACAAATGTAATTTAATCACACATAAGAGAATTCATACTGGAGAAAAACCTTATCAGTGTAATGTTTGTGAATATGCATGCACGCATAAAGGTAATTTAATCAGACATAAGGGAATTCATTCTGGAGAAAAACCTTATCAATGTAATATTTGTGAATATGCATGCAAATGGAAAGGTCATTTAATCAAACATAAGAGAATTCATACTGGAGAAAAACCTTATCAATGTAATGTTTGTGAATATGCATGCAGAGACAAATGTAATTTAATCACACATAAGAGAATTCATACTGGAGAAAAACCTTATCAGTGTAATGTTTGTGAATATGCATGCACGCATAAAGGTAATTTAATCACACATAAGAGAATTCATTCGGGAGAAAAACCTTATCAATGTAATATTTTTGAATATGGATGCAAACGGAAAGGTCATTTAATCACACATAAGAGAATTCATACTCGAGAAAAACCTTATCAATGTAATGTTTGTGAATATGCATGCAGAGAGAAATGTAATTTAATCAAGCACACGCTAATTCATACTAGAGGAAACCCTTCTAAACCTGATGAAAACCTTAATGCTGATGATCAATCAAGGAAATTTGTGTTTGGATATGACAGTAAAGAACGTTTAAAGGGACATGTTAGAATAGACATAAACGAGCAACCTTATCAATGTGACTTTTGTGGATATGAGTGTAATGCTAAAGTTGATTTAATTATACATATTAAAGGACACTATAGTTAGACACAATTCCCGTTGTAAAATGTGGAATACATTGTGGTATACAAATTGATGAAACAGGCTCGGTAGTGATGAGGTAAGAGCTTCCACCTTTAGTGGTTGTGCCATACCATATACATTGAACATGGTAGTAATGGCTTACCTCCTTGGCGCTGAGATATGCAAGATTGTTTTTAGATAGATGGAATAGTTTTAGTTCAACAAAAGTTCGAATCTATTTTTAAACTGCTTTCTTTTATATTAGTAATTTTGTAAATTATACTTCATCATATAAACATATAGTAAAACCATAAGTTAGATAGCCAGGTGACTGAATTAGCGGTTCTCTTCACATTTTGTTTTATTTATTGGGGTTTTACACCCCTTCAAACATTATTTCAGTTATTTCTTGGCGACAGTTCACTTATTCATGATTCCTGGGTAAACAAATTAGTACTAGGCTAGAAACTGTCCCTTGCCCAATGGCACTCCACCATGACCGTAGTGCCGCAACCGGGGATCAAACCCGGGACACCCAGTTTCAAATCCCTGACGCTAACAACTCGACAACAGCGGATTCCTCTTTACTTTTTGTATACGGTATTCTGGAAATGCTGAAAACTCATTTATGGAACCAATTAGATATGAAGTATAAGAGTCACGAGAGAAATGTAAACAATATTTAAATGTTAGTTTAGTCAATGTAATCGTACTTATGATGAATATGTAGGATACTGATATTATTAGTAGTTTGATACATGAACTTGCTTTTTAGCTCATCGGACTGAAACCCAGTCAAGCTTATGTCATGGTGAATTGTCTGTCGTGCGTTCGTGCGTGCAACAACTTTTTGCTTCAAACAACTTCTTCTCTCTTACCACTTGTCCAATTGGGATAAATCTTCATAGGAAGCATCCTCTCATTGTCTTCTCCTCAATTCTTTCAAGTGTTTTGGATCCATACAAAATCTGGTTTCAATGGCAACGGATAATTATTTTTTCAAATAATTTTGTAGAAATGATCCTAGGGTGACCCTCTTTCAGATTCCTTCAAGCCATGTTGATCTGTTGACGAACATGGCCGCCAGGGGGCAGGTCTGTTTTGCCTTATATGGCTAAAGTGAAAACTTAAAAAAGTCTTCTCCTCCGAAAGTGTCGGGCCGATTAAACTTAAAAAAATCTTCTCCGAAAGTGACAGCAGGCCGATTTTCAAATAATGTTGTAGAAATGTTCTTTGGTTGACCCTATATCAGATTCCTTCAAGCCATGTTGATTGGTCCTAAAAAATGGCCGCCAAGGGCATGGCTGTTTTGCCTTACATGGCTTTAGTGAAACTTTTAAAAATTATTCTCTGACGAAAGTATTTGGCCGATTTTTAAAAACAAATGTAGAAATGTTTCTTGGTTGACTCCCTATCAGAATCCACCAAGCTGTTAATTGGTCATAAAATATGGCTGCCAAGGGGCGAGGTTGTTAGCCGTATATTGGCTTAAGTTAAAACTTTAAAAATCTTCTTCTCCCAAACTGTTTGGCCGATTTTCAATAATTTTGCAGAAATGTTTATTGGGTGACACTCTACGAGATTCCTTTAAGCCATGGTGATTGGTCAAAAAAACATGGCCACCAGGGGGCGGGGCTGTTTGGAGATTTAATTTTTGCCTACTGGCAGTGGAGCGATACAGGCCCTCTTGGGCCTCTTGTTTAGCTCACATAACCACGAAGTGCGATTTGACGTTTTGTGTTCACTCATTGTCCGAAGTCCAACGTCGTCGTCTGTACGTACGTTTGTTAACAATTTCCTACAAATGACTTCTACTAAACCAATGGACTGATTTCAAAATAACGTCATAGGAATGTACTGTAGGTGGTCCTTTTTTAAAATTGTTCACAAAGAATTTAATTCAAAGTAGAACTTTGGTTGCTGCAGCATCAGAAAAGGGGGAAATTACCAAAACTTTAAAAAATCTGTTAAAATTATTCCGATCCGTTGAAAAAACATGGCCACCAGGTGGAGCATGTTTTCCCCAATGTGCATTGTAAAATCTTTAAAAATCATTTTGTCCAAAAGTATCGGCCCGATTTAAAGATAATTTGGCACAATTGATCCTTGTGGGACGTTCTACCAATGTTTTTCAAATTAATCCGATCCGTTGAAAACATTGCCACCAGGGATGCGGGGCTTCTTTTCCTTACATATAATATAGTGAAAACTTAAAAAAATCTTCTAGTGATGTTCTATTAAATCAGATCAGCGATCATTATGGCCCTCTTGTTGTTGTTAATCGGTTTAGCTAAATAATCAAGTTCATCTATTTAGACCACTTTGTGTCCGCCGTCCGTTGTTGCCATCGTTACTGTAAACGTTAGACGACATCTCCTACTAACTGAACAGGCCAATGTTTTCTCCTTCATTTGTAGAGAGTTTCCTTATATCTGACTAAATGTCTTCAAAGTCGTCTGCTGCGGATTTGTGGTATAATGGAAACGGCTAACTCTGGTTAAAGTCATTAAGAGTCCATATCTTGGTAACTACTCAATGCATTGCATTAAAACTTAATACAGCCCTTCCCTACCATCACATCGTTCTGAATATTGAAGTGAGATAACTCTATTTAACATGCAATGCACATTATTGCCCTTCATTATTTGACTTATAAATTATGGTAAACGTTTTGAATGCAACTACGGTAGAGTCCATGTCTCATAATATAATAAAAGGTGGAATAGTCGGTCTCGCTGTCTTATCGACAGCTCTTATTTTACTTTTGACTGTTTTGGATCACTTTAGCTAAATGCTCAAGTTGATCTATTTGTGTCAGCCGTACGTCGTCGTCAATTTTAACTTCAAACTACATCTCCTACCTAACCAACTGGCCAAATTTAACCAAATTTCACAGAAATGATCATTCGGTGGACCTCTTTCAATGTGTCATTAATAGTTAAATATGTAAACCTCTGATTGCAGCAGGATGGGGCTGGGGGTTTAAAGACATTTTTAAAAAAAAATCTTCTCTGTAATTGTTTTTATTTGATTTCAAAATAATTTGACATAAACAATCCTTAGTTGACACTCTCAAAAGTTGTTTAAGTCATAATGATTGGTTAAACAATGTGTTTTAAGCCATAGTGATTAGTTTAACAGTGTGTTGATTGGTTAAACAATGTGGTCGTCAAGAGAGAATAAAGTATAAAATGACGACGCTTTATTATCATTCTACTCTGGGAATGCTTATCTGATATCAAGATAATTTGACAGTTATTATTCTTAGATTTACCTCTTCAACAGTTTACTCAAGTGTTTTAAATGTCGTATGCTGACGACTTTTTAGCTCACTAAAGATCGCCTTTTGTCCGTCGTCAACATTTGCTTGTGAACACTCTGGAGGCAACATTTTGCATCCAATCTTTATGAAAGTTTATCAGAACATATATCTCCATCAAATCTAGTCCAAGTTCAAAACTGGGTCATGTCGGGTAAAAAACTAGGTCACTAGGCCAAATTTAATGAAAATCTTGTTAACACTCTGGAAGTCACATTTTAAACTTGAGCATGTTGAAACTTTGTCAGAATATTTGTCTAAGTGATATCTAGGTCAAGTTCGAATATGGGTCATGTCAGGTCAAAAACTAGGTCACTAGGCCAACTTTAACGAAAATCTTGTTAACACTCGTGAAGTTGCATTTAAAACTTGAGCATGTTGAAACTTTATCAGAAAGTTTGTCCTGATGATATTTAGACCAAGTTCGAATATGGGTCATGTCCTGTACAAAAACTAGGTCACTAGGCCAAATTTAAGGGAAATCTTGTTAACACTCTGGAAGCCACATGTTTGGCTTGATCATGTTGAAACTTTGTCAGAATATTTGTCTAGATGATATCTAGGCTAAGTTCGAATATGGGTCAGGTCAGGTCAGGTAAACAACTAGGTCACAAGGTCAAATTGTAGAACAATCAAGTTCACACTAGAGGTCGCATATTTTACTTGAGCAGCTTGAACATTTGTGAGAAAGTTTGTCTTGATGATATTGCCATTGGCACTGAAAGAGTTAAGTCGAAAATAGTCCATTCTCAGGTGAGCGATTCCAGGGCCTCATGGCCCTCTTGTTTTATATATGGTTGAAAGGGTTAACAGTTGCGTCTTCATGTAAGAAAGGAGTAATCATCAATGCTGCTGTAACCAACTATCATCACTGTAACTATTCTTAACCCTTTGATACCTTTGTAGAAGCTTTCTGATGCATGTACTACAGCAGAGGACCTTTGAGAACATTGTGACATTAGAAGACAATTGCTCATAATGAGCAAGTTCTCATCTTGTCACAGTGTTTTATGTTTTGATAAATAATTGTTCTTTCATTTATAGAGAGTTTATATATAGTTCTATAGTTTTGACTAAATGCCTTTAAAGTCGTCTGCTGCAGATTTGTTGTATTGTGTGGAAGGATTAAACGCCACTGTGTTGTTCAATATGACACTGTTATCACAATGTATGGTCTGTAGTGGCATAGATTCACCACTATCGTTATGGTTGTGTATGTACATAATAACGGTGTGGCTTTGTTATACCGTTGACTGTTGGAACCGTTTTTGTGAGACATGTACCATCACCCTTTTTGACATTATGTAATAACAGTGGACCTGAGATAACTCGGAAGTCGAAAGGTACCAATCAATTACTTCGAATTATCAAGGTGTTCGACGTATCCCTCCATTTATGTTAATCTCATTGATGCATTTTCAGTTTCGTAATTCATTTATACGTTTAAAGTGTTGTCTTATGAAAACAATAAAAAGGGTTATAAAATCACATAAAGTAAACAGCACAGCTGCAGCCCTGTTGTCTAGGCTTGGCAATCAGATATCTTCGAATTATCAAAGGTTAAATCTGTTACAGAAATGAGTTTTTGAGTTAAATGATATCTTCGAATTATCAGATGTTCGAGTTATCGCGAGTCCACTGTATTTAAATTAAATACTAACATTGCCTTGTACAATTTCTACAACTTGTATAAGCACTATTGCCTCTTAATAAGTGTTTGTATTTGTTGATAGAGTAGGTCTAAGATTAAACGAATAAGTAGTGAACAAAGCAGACCAAGTTAAGACTGCATCAATTAGCAGTCTGATCGTGTAATTCATTCTTCGCTAATTGTGTTTAAATCTGTGCATGTCAGGATTAACCACTATTTTACATGTATATGTGTGTGAGCCGCTTCTAACGATATGTTGTCTTAATTCACCTGTGTACAGTGAGATATCTGTAAGCCTGTGTATCCACAGCCTCACCAAAGTCTTCACTATCCGTCAAAATGTAATCCGGTACTAGATGTATCTTTGGACAAAAACACTGCAACTAAGGCCCATTAGGTTGACGCTAATAACCCTAGAACGGAGAGTCGATAAAACTCCAAATCACCAAACCGGTCTCTATTAAAACCAACATATTAGAATTTGGAAAAGGTAAACGTTGGCTAAATGTGAACAGGATATATACAGATGAGCCTGTGCATCTACACAGTCTGATCAAGATCTGCAATGTTCAAATAGTACTGATATTTTGGATTATTTAATATTCATCTGCTAGATCATTTTGAGCTTTGAGAAGATAATTGTAACATTTACAAATTACTTCCAAGTATTTGTTTATAACTGTTTCTAAGTGAAACCCAAAATTCCTTTTGATAATCAATTATATTGTCAATTAATGAGGAATAAACAATTGCAAAAAGCCAGGAACAAACTTGTTTATTGTCAATAAAACGTATCTTAACATACCAGTTTCGCATAAAGCCCTCTCTGGGAGTGTCAAAATGCCATTATATAAATATCTTATGACACTACTTATATGGTTTCCATTCTTAAGCTTAAGTCTTTATTACAACGCGTAAACCAAACAATGTAAAATACACGCCAAAACCGGCAAATTTCATGTTCATTCTTCGAAATACGCCTCATAAATCACTTTATGTGATAAATAGAATATCTCGTTCGTGTTTACTTATCATCACTTTTAATAAACTCGTTAACTAAGCTTAATATGATATAAATCAATGTTGCACAACTTTGGGAATCTCGCGGCATATCATCTTAGTAAACTTGTTTAATAAAAGTGCTAATGAATAAACACTCATGAAATATCTTCTCTTTAATACATTATCACCATCATTAAATAACTTACGCCGCTTTCAATGATGTTTTAGTTATATCACGGTGTTTCCTGGGTAAGTTATCAGTATAACTGGTCCATTCATCCTGACATCGGTGAGTCAGTCACAATCCTGAGCGTCAATGGAGAGAAAGCCATTTCTACTATATTTTAAGTATTCGTTATAGCCCGGCCGGGGGTCGAACCGACGACCTCCCCTAACTGAAACGGACGATCTACCACTATACCACCGAGGCAGTCTATCCCGCAAAACTCGACATAAACTATATTTCAGCGTTTTTCAAAGGACGAGCTCATTCGGGCCAAATAAAAAGACTTAGACCAGCCTGCACATATGGGCGTACAACTAGTAGGGCTATTATTACATGAAGCCTACATGATCATGATCGCGCGGTGATGCTAATCCCACATCAACAAACGCCGAAGAGGGCAGCCATAACTATCATTTCTCAAGTATTTGGTATGCCCAATACGGGCATCGAAACCGCCACCCCTCGCACCGAGGCGGACTCTCTACCACTATACTACCGATGCGGTTAGTGGTGTCGCCTTAATAGTCTTGTTAAAATTATTATGAAATGTTAATGGAGGCATTTTATTACTTTTTCTGTGCGAATTTTAGCTATCGAACCTTCGACTGTTGGTGCATTTGAAACGGAGAAAATACGGGGGAAAAAGATCTTAATAAGTCCGCGTAATCAGACCAGGTTTAACTTTTGTTACAAAAGTTCGTCGAGTTTCCTTTGAATTTGCATCTGTACTTCTTTGGAAAATGTATAGCAAAATGACGTATATGCCTCAATGCAATTGATGTTTTACCCTGTTGTGTCAACCAAAACAGAGCTCTGGAGTATATATGGATTTGGTATACGGTATTTTTGTTTCATTCACACCGCCTCGTTGGTATATACTGTAGTGGTAGACAGTATGTGTGGGGTTATCATTTAGACTGACTCACTGGTGTCAGGATACTGGACCAGTAGTACTGGTAATTCACCCAGGAAACGATGTGCTATAACTGAGAGCACGTTGAAAGCAGAGTAAAACACCATAAAACAAATTGACTTTTTACGGGGGTCGTGTCAAAAGTGATTAAACCAGGTGATTGGAATCAATAAACATGTGCGTAGTTCAATGACAGAACGAAACTTTTATTTAGGTGACACGTGTTATTTACAATTACATGTATTTTTTTTTCAAAAATAAACTTCCACAACACCAGCCCACATCGGGCCAACATGTCATTATTATTATTCTATATACATATTTTAGCCGAGCCCCGGTAGCTCAGTCGGTAGCTACTCGGGCTGTCAATCCAGGGGTTGTGATATACAAAACACTCCTACAGTGAACGACAGTTGTGCTATAAAAAATGGTTTGCCTTCAAACTGCCCGGCTGTAGATTTTCCTGGGACTCTTACGAAAATCCTCGGAAAATCTATGGATAATCCCCTGAGTATTCGGACAACTTTCAAGGGATACTTTGAGATAATCTGACACTTTCCATGGAAACTCAAGTACGTTTAAGGGGACAACCCTGAAATTCCATGGTACCCCAGAACGGTTCTGTGAACACCCTGGAATGGTTTTCTGTGGACACCCCGGAGTATTCGGACCATTTCCAGCGTTTCCGCATCTTGACATTAAATTCCTTGTTTAGGTTTCCCTGTATTTTCCATGGTTTCCCTGTATTTGTCATGGATTTTGGTATTGTCTGTTAAAATTCCCGGAAAATCTACAGCCGGGTGGGACTCAGGGGCGTAGCTCCCTTCAGGCACTGTAGGCACGTGCCTACACATTTTTTCTAAAAATGCCCCAAAATGCTGCAGCGGCGATACACATCTGCGTAATGTATAGACCAGATCAGCCTGCGCTGATCCGGCCGACACAATCCGTCTAAGAGGGGATAGATAGAGTAGTGATTCCTGAAACAGAAAATGCACAGGAGGCGAAAAGTGTATATCCGGGTACACCTGTGTGGCATGCTTAGGCTGATCCGGGTCGATACTTTACGCAGAGTCCACAATGTTGATTTTCTCACGAGAGAGAAACATGACATATCGTTTGTTGTATTCATAGCTATCCTATAGCAACACTGCTGTAACTGCTGTAAGGTTATTTCCTTGAAAATTATAAATTGACTGTTTAGTGTTTAACGCCGCTTTCAACGATATCCAGTTAGACCACAACGTTTCCTGGACAAGTTACCAGTTACTGGTCCATTTATCCTGATACCAGCCAGTCAGTCGCAATGCTAAGCCCACATCCATGAGCGACAAGGAGGGGAGACATTACTACCATTTAAAAGTCTTTGGTATCGTAGATTTAAATAACATAGAACCATCTCACAGCGTATCCTATTCACTACGCTATCTTTAAACTGTTCAATGCCGATTAGTTTTCTATGAAATATAGACTTGTCAGGCTTTGCATTTGGAAAGATTCATAACCATAAAGTTGGAGGGTTGAAATGTCTTGTTAAGTTACCTCCCCTTGCTAAAAGTCCGCCGACTCGATCTCGTGTCTTTAAAGGGATATGCTCCCAAATGAATTTTAAATAGAAATTTACTGAAATTTTGTAAATATGACCTTTAAACCTTTGTTAACAAAATAACAAAAAGAAAATATGGGGTCACGGGTTTATTTTTTGTTTACAGGCTCTAGAAAATATGAGGTTTTATATATTTTGCTAAATTTTGGTTGAGAAAAATGAAATGTTCTATTAAGACTAGAGATGTCTACTTTCAGATATATTTTGCAATTTGCCATGGTCTGACCAATATGACATAACATTAACACCATATCTCAGTCTGAAAAAAATAATATTGAAACAAAACCTTGAAGAAATTGCAAAAAATAAGCAAATGAACAACTATGTCAAAATCCCCTCACTCTGAAAATGGCATAGTAGTCAAAATCCCCTTGCCCAAAATAATAGGATAATCAAAATCCCCTCGATCAAAGTGATAGGGTTGTCAAAATCCCCTCAATATAAGATTATATATTTTCTTGTAAAGCTAAATTTAAATATAGTACATCATTTCTATTTTATTTTTAACTATAATAAGAAATGTGCAAACATGTCCTTTTACAGTCATCTTAGTGATCAGTCAATAATTACCCGTTAAGTACATGTTAATTCCCTTAAAAAGAATGTGATTGATTGCATACTGCCATAGATAATTACTTTAAATACTTAAGTTAATGATTATCCTTTAATACTTGTGAATCCTCTCCGTCTTAAGATCTTTTGTTATAATTAATTGTAATTGATTAAATCCAATGTGCAGTTTTCCGACAAACAAAATCTTAATTTTCAAACTGTTACATTGTTCAGTATATAATGCTATGTATCTAGAAATCAACATGACTACTCATTCAAAATGGAATGTACTACAAGTAATAAAGGTTCTCGTAAACTTCTTCATGAAGGGTATGCTTACACAAAGAAAAACATGAATAAGTCCTCTATCCGTTGGGAATGTACCCAGAGAATGAGTCTGAGCTGCAAAGGTGCTAAGAACATGTATTTGCTTGTAAGTACATTTAGGTTAAATTTTAATTACCATTTTATTACGAAGCTTTGAACAGTGATTCGGTCTTGGCACTTGATTTCATGTATTGGTGAATTATTATGCTAAAATAATGCTGTGCAAAATTCAATATACATGTATTACTATTAATATAATATAGATAACTGTCAGAGTTCAAATTCAATAGATCACTATTAATATAATATAGATAACTGTCAGAGTTCAAATTCAATAGATCACTATCAGATAGTTTATCTTGGAGTTGATGAAAAAATGTTTGTCAAAACTCATACTGTCCATTATTGTCATAGTTGTCAAGACCAATATGGTTGAAAACAAATGGGTAGTCAAAACTACTCGTTGAAAATGCATAGTATTCAAAGAGTACTCTATTCAAAACCCATATGATTTTCAAATGAAGGGTATCCAAACCCATATGACTGAAAATGTAGAGTAGACAAAATCCTTCTTTGAAAATGCAGAGTAGACAAAACCGCACTGATTGAAAATGCAGGGTATCCAAACCCATATGTCTGAAAAGTAGAGTAGACAAAATCCTTCTTTGAAAAAAAACGTACCGATTGAAAATGCAGAGTATACAAAACCCTAATGATTGGTGATAATTCAGTCACATGTTATAAATGAATTAAGATGATAATTGCTTTAATTCTGTTTGTCACAACCATAAGTCCCCTGAGGAATTCTTGTCAGCGATTGGACAACTTATAAGAATAAGATAAACACATGAGTGTCTAAATATGGTAGAAAGAGGTTAGTTAAACTGTGAAAATATAAAATGAAACTGTGTGCTGAATATTTATTAAAATGATTAAATTACTTACTGTGTTCTGTTCTGTTCATTAAAATTACTTACTATGTTATTTGTCTTTTTAGTGCAATGTTATTTTAGCCTTAGACACCTTGGATGTCTCCTAATATCATACATTATGATTACCCTGCTAATCCCATCGAGGGGATTCAAGGGGATTTTGACTACCCTATCATTATTTTCAGGGTGAGGGGATTTTGAGTGTCTCCCTAACAAGCATGTCCACTGACATGTAAATTTTGGATTTTTAAAAAAAAATATGCATAAAAACATAAAAAACAAGATGTGTTTGTGAAACACTGATGCCCCCCAATGGCAACATCTAGGTCAAAGGTCAAGGTCGCAAGGTATACACATGTGAAATATGGTAGCCTTACCTGTTATTGTTCAAAAGTAGTGGGGAAGGTTAAAACATCTAGGTCAAAGGTCAAGGTCGCAAGGTCAAAAATGTTGGTACTGACAGAAAGGTCATGTCACAAGGAATACACATGTGAAATATGGTAGCCGTATCTGTTATGGTTCAAAAGTAATCGCCAAGGTTAAAGTTTTTTTCGAGAATGGCAACATCTAGGTCAAAGGTCAAGGTCGCAAGGTCAAAATTGTTGGTACTGACAGAAAGGTCATGTCACAAGGAATACATATGTGAAATATGGTAGCCGTACCTGTTATGGTTCAAAAGAAGTGGTCAAGGTTAAAGTTTTTTTCGAGAATGGCAACATCTAGGTCAAAGGTCAAGGTCGCAAGGTCAAAAATGTTGGTACTGACATGTGAAATATGGTAGCCATACCTGTTATGGTTCAATAATTTTTTTTTCGAGAATGGCAACATCTAGGTCAAGGTCAAGGTCGCAAGGTACTGACAGAAAGGTCATGTCACAAGGAATACACATGTGAAATATGGTAGCCATACCTGTTATGGTTCAAAAGAAATGGCCAAGGTTAAAGTTTTTTTCGAGAATGGCAACATCAAGGTCAAGGTCGCAAGGTGAAAAATGTTGGTACTGACAGAAAGGTCATGTCACAAGGAATACACATGTGAAATATGGTAGCCGTATCTGTTATGGTTCAAAAGTAATGGCCAAGGTTAAAGTTTTTTTCGAGAATGGCAACATCTAGGTCAAAGGTCAAGGTCGCAAGGTCAAAAATGTTGGTACTGACAGAAAGGTCATGTCACAAGGAATACACATGTGAAATATGGTAGCCGTACCTGTTATGGTTCAAAAGTAATGGCCAAGGTTAAAGTTTTTTTTGTGCAGACAGACAGACAGACCAACAGACCAACCAACCAACAGACAGGCCAAAAACTATATGCCCACCGAATCGGAGATTCCGGGGGCATAAAAAAAATACTATAAGAACTTGTTCTTACTTTATATTGAGCAAGATTATTTCATTAGCTATCCATAAATGTTAAGAAATATATGTTTCACCGTGCTTATTTTCAAAAGTATACATGTATGTTAAAAACAAATTTTACAAAAGATTATCAAACAAGAGGGCCATGAGGCCCTGGAATCGCTCACCTGAGAATGGGCTATTTAAGACATAACTCTCTCATGCTCAAGCCAAACATGCGGCTTCCAGAGTGTTAACAAGATTTCCCTTAAATTTGGTCTAGTGACCTACTTTTTGACCGGACATGACCCATATTCGAACTTGGCCTAGCTATTACTTAGACAAATATTCTGACAAAGTTTCAACATGCTCAAGCCAAAAATGTGGCTTCCAGAGTGTTAACAAGATTTTCCTTCAATTTGGCCTAGTGACCTACTTTTTGACCGGACATGACCCATATTCGAACTTGGCCTAGATATCATCAAGACAAACTTTCCGACAAAGTTTCAACATGGTCAAGTTTAAAATGTGGCTTCCAGAGTGTTAACAAGATTTTCCTTCAATTTGGCCTAGTGACCTAGTTTTTGACCCGACATGACCTATATTCGAACTTGGCCTAGATATCACTATGACAAACATTCTGACAAAGTTTCAACATGCTCAAGCCAAAAATGCGGCTTCAGGAGTGTTAACAAGAGTTTCCTTAAATTTGACCTAGTGACCTAGCTTTTGACCCGACATGACCTATTTTCGAACTTGGCCTAGATATTACTATGACAAACATTCTGACAAAGTTTCAACATGCTCAAGCCAAAATTGCGGCTTCAGGAGTGTTAACAAGATTTTCCTTAAATTTAACCTAGTGACCTAGCTTTTGACCCGACATGACCTATTTTCGAACTTGGCCTAGATATCACTAAGACAAACATTCTGACAAAGTTTCAACATGCTCAAGCCAAAAATGCGGCTTCAGGAGTGGTAACAAGATTTTCCTTAAATTTGACCTAGTGACCTAGCTTTTGACGCGACATGACCTATTTTCGAACTTGGCCTAGATATCACTAAGACAAACATTCTGACAAAGTTTCAACATGCTCAAGCCAAAAATACGGCTTCAGGAGTGTTAACAATATTTTCCTTAAATTTGACCTAGTGACCTAGCTTTTGACCCGACATGACCTATTTTCGAACTTGGCCTAGATATCACTAAGACAAACATTCTGACAAAGTTTCAACATGCTCAAGCCAAAAATGCGGCTTCAGGCGTGTTAACAATATTTTCCTTAAATTTGACCTAGTGACCTAGCTTTTGACCCGACATGACCTATTTTCGAACTTGGCCTAGATATCACTAAGACAAACATTCTGACAAAGTTTCAACATGCTCAAGCCAAAAATGCGGCTTCAGGAGTGTTAACAAGATTTTCCTTAAATTTGACCTAGTGACCTAGCTTTTGACGCGACATGACCTATTTTCGAGCTTGGCCTAGATATCACTAAGACAAACATTCTGACAAAGTTTAAACATGCTCAAGCCAAAAATGCGGCTTCAGGAGTGTTAACAATATTTTCCTTAAATTTTACCTAGTGACCTAGCTTTTGACCCGACATGACCTATTTTCGAACTTGGCCTAGATATCACTAAGACAAACATTCTGACAAAGTTTCAACATGCTCAAGCCAAAAATGCGGCTTCAGGAGTGTTAACAATATTTTCCTTAAATTTGACCTAGTGACCTAGCTTTTGACCCGACATGACCTATATTCGAACTTGGCCTAGATATCACTATGACAAACATTCTGACAAAGTTTCAACATGCTCAAGCCAAAAATGCGGCTTCAGGAGTGTTAACAAGAGTTTCCTTAAATTTGACCTAGTGACCTAGATTTTGACCCGACATGACCTAATTTCGAACTTGGCCTAGATATCACTAAGACAAACATTCTGACAAAGTTTCAACATGCTCAAGCCAAAAATGCGGCTTCAGGAGTGTTAACAAGATTTTCCTTAAATTTGACCTAGTGACCTAGATTTTGACCCCACATGACCCAGTTTCGAACTTGGCCTAGAGTTGATCGAGATATATGTTCTGATAAACTTTTATAAAGATTGGATGCAAAATGTTGCCTCTAGTGAATTAACAAGCAAATGTTGACGACGGACAACGAACGACGGACGACGGACAAAAGGCAATCACAATAACTCACCTTGAGCACTACGTGCTCTGGTGAGCTAAAAATCAAGAAAAAATTCAATGACAATACTTTGACTTGTCTTAGCTGTCTATAGCTGGCAAAGAATAATAAAATCAAGGCTCATATTTGTAAATGTGCTCCATTTCAACATTATATCACATGAGACAATTCTTAAATGAACCCACACAATAGGGTTTAGTGAAGCAATAAGTGAGATATTGTGGGAAAAAGCGTAGTTCACCCCTTTTTATCTGCACGTCATGGTGGAATATTTTTTCTCATTGTTTTACCCTCTGTTCTTGCCTGGTACAACCACATCTTGACATGGTGTGGCAAATATGTTGACCCTTTTCCCCATATAAGCGACATTTGATGCATCATGGCTTTTTAAAACATAGTGAGAAAAGGTAAAATTGCTTGTAATGAGCAATTTTACCTTTTCTGAAACCTTACAGTCTGTTAAACTCCTGACCTTATTAAAAATAAAACAAGATATATACTTATTGAACTTAAATATGTTTGGGTTATTTCAATATATGTTTTTCAAATTTCTTATAACTTTCAACAATTTGCCTATTAATTAACTTGTTTCTTGTTTGGGGACTGACACTGCTTAATTAATTGTTCTTGCTTTCACACAACCTAGGCTTTGTCTATTAACAATTTCATATGTATTTATATCACTCCATTTTGTGACTGTATGGTCCAGGTCCTTTCTAACTTTAGACAGTGTTGTTGTGTTGTCATCCATTATTAATGTTTATACTTTTTCACCCTCTTTCTTTGATTAAATCTACACCAACATCTTATTCCATAGCGTTAGCACAACCTGACCAGTTTTTTAACACATTTGAGATGGAGTTTTTTCATATTCAGATTGACTGCAGGTTTGGCAGTCAGATACCCGTACAGCAAATATGCAGATTTTCCTAGAGGTTTTGCCGAAGAGTGTCCGCACACCTGATTTACTGTCATAAGCTCTACTTCTACCACGCTTCTTCTAACCCATGTCATACTTGAAAGTGACCTCCCTGGAGATTTCTGAATTATCCGTGGGGATCCTGAAACAAATATAACCTTTATGTCAGCACTCATATGAATGGGAAAATATCAGGGAGTAAAGCCCCTTTTCAAGACAACAGAGATAGAGAAAAAAACAACAGGACATAGATGGCCCTAAATCTATCATCTGAGTTACAATATAGTAGCAAATGCTACTGCTTATAAAGGTGAAAATTTGACAAAGAGTGGGAACAAACTGCAAACTAGACAGCTAAACTATCTTGAAATCAGACGAAAACTTTAATTAGAATAAATTTTTTAAGTTTTGCCATTTTGCCCATTTTCTGATATCATCTGGCAGCCATGTTTTTCAACCAATCTATATGTATTGAACAAATTTTTCTGAATGTAACTCAAGGAACGTTTCTACTAAACAGTCTTCAAATAAAGGTGGCATCAGAAAAGCTTTCAGCTTGTCTGATGCCACCTGAATGCTAAATGTATTTCAACAAAGGATACTTGCTTGGAACAATTCTGTAGAGGCTTACTAAAAAACATTTCTACACATTAACCTATGTGTACCAAATGACTTCTGATACCATTGTGGTAGATGGAGAAATTGCTCACAAAGACATAAGAAGATATACTCGCCAATCATGCACCACCCACATTGATAATTGTAGAGGTTAACTTCTTCAGAATTGGGTTCGATCCTCGGCCTGGTCATACCAAAGACTTTTTAAATGGTAGTTCTGGCTGCCCTCCTTTGCCCTAAGGGTCGCGGGTTAGCATAATGCCTGACTGACTGCTGTCAGGATAAATGGACCAGTAGTAGTGGTAACTTACCTAGAAAACGCCGTGATATAACTGAACCATTGTTGAAAGCAGCATTAACCCTTTCCTTCAAATACAAGCTCTGCAGCAGACAGCTTTTTGAAAACATAGTGACAACAGAAGAAATTGCTCAAAACGAGGAATTTCTCCTTTTGCTACAATGTTTTCCAGTTTTAGTCATAGGTTATCCATTCAGTTATAGAGATTTTTTACTCTTGACAAAATATGTTCAGTCGTCGGCTGTAGAATTGTTGTATGAAGGAAAGAGTTAAACACCAAACAATCAATCTTCAGAAGTTCTTGGAATCTTTTGCAAAAAAAAAAGAAGCAATAATTCAGAATTTCTCCTCGACCCAAAATGTTTACTATTCTTAACAATATTTAAACTTTTGAATGCAAAGAATTTGAAGGGTACTTCATACATCTGAAATACTGTTGAAAACAACATAAAACACAAAACAGTGAAGATATCGAACGATGAAAGAAAACTTACTCGTAAAAATCACCTTGCCGCACAGGAATCTCTTGCCACATTCTGACTGTGTGGGTGCACTTCTTCCAGTCGTCTCATCATTGCTGTGTGGTGAAGGCATTTTATTTCCATTGTCGCCATTAGCCAATTCATCTGCCTGTATGTTAAGCCTGCGTGCATGACACCTGTAAAACAAAACATTGATTCTTATAATTCAGCTGTTATGAATAATCAAATGATTTAATGACATTGAAATTCTGCATATCTACCAAAGTAGATGAATCTAAAATATTACAATGTAAATATAATAACAAATGATATAGATATATCAAAAAAAAAATCTGATCAATTATTAATTTCTCAAAAACTATGTTTTCAAACCTGTCAAATCAGTATTTCATCATTCACCATCACATACACTGATTTAATTTATTGACCTTGCAAACAATAAATTGTCTAGATGTTTCCAGTCGTCTGCTGCAGATTTGTTGTATGTGGGAAAGGGATGTTCTTCTTACAAACCTATCATATATAAGTTAAAATCACATGAAAATGTGTTTCTGGAGAGTTAAAAATATGTTATCCCACTGAAAAATTGATAGCATAAATTTACTTTAGGTGACACATAACACTAGCTTTCGGGATATTCGGATTTTGGCCAGGGTCAAAAATAGAAATAATGACAAATAGTAAGTTTTGGTTACATTTTTGGGTAAATGGTTGATTTTGATATTTATAAATGTGAAAAGTAAGCTCTAAGCATGGGATTGAATTTTTCAGTTGAACCCACTTCTCCTTCCTGTTTGACAACACTGGTTGCACAGCTAGTTGTGAATTTAAAGATAAATTTGAATACCAGCTTTTGCATCCAAAATTGCTTGAAAAGGAGCTGGAAACGGGATATTTCTGACTGCATGCACAGATTGCTTATTGTTTTGAGAAAATTAGCAGCTCTTCAATTTTAAGGCTACCAATTTTACACTAACCCCCTGCGTTTTTGTTGGGTGATTTTTGGAATAAAGGGTCAAATTGACCTTTCTGTCCTCCTTTTTTCACCCTGTTTCAGACCACTTTTGTAGCCAATTCTTTCCATAATATGGACTGGGAGTGTGACTTCCAGTCATTTTCCTACAATTCTGGCACTCCTTGATACAGGAAAACTCTTTTTATCAGCTAGATGTCTCAAATCTATAATTCTTCGCCCATTACCCTAGTCCAGGTTTCTGTACTAGGAATGCGTTTTTTTATTTGTACAATGCAATATGTAACGGTGATATATTGAGACTACCATTACCCCACCCACTTTTCATGCCTTCAAATGTGTGTTTGTCTGTCTCGATTTCGCCTTCTTCATATCATTGGGATCTTTCTCTGTCTCTAAGCGAAAGCTTTAAAAGTCTTGCCTGTCTAGCTGCTTTCACAATCTTTTCTTTTCATCTACGTTTCATGTTTTTACTGTTTGTTGTTGACATGTTAATCTGAAGATCTTTCACAACCGGAAATAAGGAGGGGAAGTAACCCATGTTAGAATTTTAGAAAAGTTGTACATCCTCGATTATGGTTCTTGGTGCCAAGTTTCTTATCTCGCAGATCTATGGCGCATGCATGATGTGGGCGAGTATCCCTTTAAATGATTATTTTACTTCATTATAAAAGTGCACCGCCTTCTGAAATAGCAGGTACGTCATGTTTACCCCTTTAGCTTACAAAGTTCGTCAGTGTGTGATATTAATATTATTGCAGAACGTATTTATTTTAGGCATACAGAATCGTCAACAGACCCAATTTTCAGTACCCTTTGTCATGGCTGCAATAAGATTTGTGGCGGTCCCTAACCGAAATCGACCTGAAACCGAAATCGACCGAAATCGACTTCAAATAACCGAAATCGACCTATAGTATTGTGGTTTTTGTTATATACTAAACAATGAATTATTAATAGTATACCTTAATGGGTTTTATTCAATAAAATATTAAAAAAATATGATTTTTAACGAAAATGACTTCTCAATGTCCAAAAAAGACCGTTAGAACGTTATGCATTTGAAAATCTATGAAAGTTACTCCAATTCTCGCTAATCTCCTTATCGAAAGAATGCCAGTGCATCCCTCACCAGGTAAGTAACAATTAAAACATGTTAAGTTATATATTCAAAATTGTTTTCAATTCAATAAACAAGAGAAAGTTGATGCAACGCATCAATGTCGCCGGATATCCATAGTGCAGTTATGCATAAAACCAACATTATAGTAGTTGAATAAACAGTTATCAACTGAGGGGCATATTGGAACATCAGGGGTGGGGTCAAGTGAAAATGTATCATAACTTGCATTGTTTTGTCAACGAAGTGAATGATAATTGAAGCCTTTCATTGTTTATGATCAATCTCCATTCCAAAGAAGGTTGACCATACACACAACCAACTAATTATTGATCATAAACAGTAATGGAAATGAGTAATCTTGCCAATCATTAGTCTTAGTATGTATACAGTGCTTTCATTAAGGAATAATTATAAGATTTGTGAATTCCACATACACTTTTCAAGATGTTTGTCAGAATATTTGAATTTTATTATTTTTCAATAAAACCACAAAACAGACAATTTAGGATTTGCATGCAATAGCACGTCATTTTACCTTTCCTCTTTTAAAGTCAACAGTGGACACCTTTGCAGCAATCTACTTTTAAAACAATGAGATAAGGGTTAAATCGCTGAAGACATGAGTTTTCTCTTTTTCTCAAAATGATATTAGCTTAGCATCCTAATTATATCATACTTTAACAAATGTTGAAATGTAGTCCAATATCTATAAATTAGACCACCTTCGAAATATAATATCAACTAAACAGTTAAATCTCATTGAAATTGTTGTATAATTTAAACTTAATTTCGAACATAAACTTAGCCCTACAACATGTTAATTTATTTTAATTCTTTCCTTCCTTTTTTATAATGAAAACAACAAACTACTCATGTTTTAAAATTATATTATGATGAGCGCCTTTGTTTCGATGATGCATAACAATATGCAGATCGGAAGCAATGTGCCTTTAGGGAATTAAATGACACATTTAAAATTGTCAAGGACGAAATAATTGTGTACGAAAGACCCGATTCTTTCTTATTCGCAGAGGTGTACGTCGTTCTTGAAACTCGCTTTATAGGCAGAGAGTGTTCGTTCAAAGTCATGTTTCCATTAAAACCAGTTTTTATCTCGGTTTGTTCTTTTCTTCATTTGTTTCGAACCAAATAAACATTTTAAATCACCTATAATTAACTATTTGTAAGTGAGTGTAAAGAGCGGCTCTCTGCAAAGGAGATTGATCTACGCAGTTGGTATTCGCGAGTCACGCAGGTGCGCGTAAGTAAACAAATTAGACTGCGACGTAAAGGTTTGTAGTTATCGACTTTTGATTACATGTAGTAGTGTAAAATAAAGTATACCAGTCTAGCTAATAGGGACTGTTTTGTCTTCGTAAATAAAACAAAAAAACATAAATGCGAGTCAAAATAAAGAAACTGAAAATACCTAAAACATCGGAATATTTATTTCATTTTAGATGTGTCATTACTTAGTGTTTTTAAACAAACACAATTGTAATATGTTCAAGACATCTAAATGTGTTTCTTTCTAATAATAATCCCCCCTCCCATGTGATTTTAGAAAACCTATTAAAAATAGAAGTCGCGGGCTTCTGCCCGGCGACTAATAAGTTAAAACGTTACCAAGACTCGTCCCTCCGACTTTTCGCAAATTCTACTACTATCACGAATATCGAAAACATTGTCAAAAATGGAGCAGTCCACTGTTCTCAAAATTGTTTTCAATTCAATAAATAAGTTAAAACGTTACTAAGACTCGTCCCTCCGACTTTTCGCAAATTCTACTACTATCAAGAATATTGAAAACATTGTGAAAAATGGAGCAGTCTCCTTTCTAAAAATTGTTTTCAATTCAATAAATAAGTTAAAACGTTACCAAGACTCGTTTCTCCGACTTTTCGCAAATTCTACTAGACTATCCCGAATATTGAAAACATTGTAAAAAATGGAGCAGTCCACTGTTCTCAAAATTGTTTTCAATTCAATAAATAAGTTAAAACGTTACCAAGACTCGTCCCTCCGACTTTTCGCAAATTCTACTACTATCAGGAATATTGAAAACATTGTGAAAAATGGAGCAAATCTGTATCACTAAACAGAGTCTGGTAGAGTCTAGAGGTCATATATCCCGGTATATCAAAATAGGATTTGGCTTGAAGATTTGCTTAAACAAAATGTTACACTGTTTCGGAACTTATACTGTTTTTCCTTTTCATACCGTTTTAGCACAATATATGTGCCACCTATTATTATGACATATTGGTTTTGCCTGTTCCGTCCTTCCGTCCGTCCTTCCATCTGTCACACTTGTTTCCACTCAATAACTGAAGAACGCTTGGGCGTAGGAACTTCATACTTGGTATGCAGCTTGGTCATGACCAGTAGCTGACCCCTATTGATTTTGATTACAGAAGGTCAAAGGTCAAGGTCATGGTGACCTTGTGAGGTAAAATATGGTTTCCGCTCAATAACGGAAGAATGCTTTGGCCGAAGAACTCCATACTTGGTATGCAGGTTGGCCATGCCCAGTAGAAGACCCCTATTGATTTTGAGGTCAGTACATCTAAAGTCAAGGTCACAGTGACCTTCAGCTGAAATTTCACAGTGACAATGAGCTGAAAAATTGTTTTTGCTTGGGCCAAGGAACTTCATACTTTGTGTGCAGGTTGGTCACCGTCAGCAAATGACCCCTATTAATTTTGAGGTCGCTAGGTCAAAGGTCAAGGTCACAGTGGTCAAGGTCACGTCCGTCACACTTGTTTCTGCTCAATAACTGAAGAAGGCTTGGGCGTAGATACTTCATACTTGGTATGCAGGTTGGTCATGACCAGTAGATGACCCCTATTGATTTTGATAGCAGAAGGTCATAGGTCAAGGTCATGGTGACCTTGTGAAGTAAAAAATTGTTTCCGCTCAATAACTGAAGAACGCTTGGGCCAAGTAACTCAATACTTGGTATGCAGGTTGGCAATGCCTAGTAGAAGACCCCTATTGATTATGTTTGATTTTTAGGTCAAAGTCAAGGTCACAGTGACCTTGAGCTGAAAGGTCACAGTGACAATGAGCTTCAAAGATTTAAATTCCATTGAGAACTTTGGTTGCTGCGGCCTCAGAAAGTGGGCAAAATGTCCAAACTTTAAAAAATCTTCTTCTCCGAATCTGTTTGTCAGATTCCAATATAATTTGGTAGAAATGATCAATGGGTTACCCTCTCCAAACATTGTTCAAGCCATACTGATTGGTTAAAAAACATGACAGACAGGGGTTATCAGAAAAGGGGAAATTCTGTTTTTTAAAGTGCTGGTCTCTTTTTAAGAAAATTGTATAGAAATCTTACTCCTGTGAAACAGTGATCCTCTGCTTAATTTGTTCAAGCCGTATTTATAAGTTACAAAACCATAGCAACCAGGCGTCATCACAAAAGGGGTAAATTTAACTTTTTGCTACAAAATTTTAATGATACCATTCTACGGGACCAATTTCAACTTCACTTCACAGGAATGTTCCTTTGTTAGTTTTCTTTCAAAATTGTTCAAAAAACTTAAATTCTGTGTACAACTTTGGTTGCTACGGCATCAGAAAGTGAGAAAAATGCCCAAACTTTAAAATCCTTTTTTTCCAGAATCTGCTTGTTTGATTCCAAGTTAATTTAGTAGAAATGTTATTTGAGTGACCCTCTACAACAATTGTTCAAGCCATATTGATTCCTTGAAAAACAGTGCAGCAAGGCACCATCAGGAAATGGGCAAAATGACAAAACTTGATAATTCAATTCTTATTAAAGTTCTTCTTAAATTTCAAGATAATTTAGCAGAAATGTTCCTTAACATAGTTTATTCGGTTAAGACAGATATGCTATGTGGCATCAGAAAAGGGGTAAATGACTTTTTAGCTTCAAATGATATCTCCTCCTAAACCGTTGGACCGATATCTACCAAACTTCACAGGAATGTTTCTTTGGTGGTCCTATTTCAAATTGTGCAAAGATTTTATTCTTATGACAAAAGGCCTTTACTGATAAGCTATTCCTTATCCACTCCTTGCAGTTTCATTTGAACTCCCGATCTAATTTTCCCAGATATTTTCAGTTAAATATTTGCTACTAATTTACTATCACTAAGGTGATCGATTTAGGGCCATCTTTGCCTTCTTGTTTGTTAAATTCATTCCTAATTGTGCACACACATTTCAAACATAAAGCACTTCAACATTTCAAACAGGTTTTTGGGTCAAACATTAAGATATTTTTTTTTTCTTAATTTTCTTGCATTTTTGAACTTCGAGTTTAGCTCAAGGTTAAAGTTTCATTTTTAGCTCGACTATTCAAGTTATATGAGAGCTATATATAAACTACACATCCTGGTGTCTGCATCTGCGTCACACTTTTGTTAAGGTTTTGCATGCAAGTACACCATAGCCAGTCTACGCGAAAGTCGTCAGTCCTACAGTCCTGACTGACAAAAATTCTTTCGGACTAACACATTTTCATGCAATAATTGGTTGAGCAAAGAAGGAAACAAATGAAAAATGATCTTTCGGACTGACAGGTTTTAAAAGATTTCGTGAAGTCTGCATAGCTCACTAAAATAAAATTCTAGATGTATTGCATTGAAACTTTCTACAAAGCTTCCCAATAATAATAATCAACTTTGTTAACTCTATCCTGCATTTTATGCAAGTTATGGCCCTTTTTAGATCACCTAGAGCCAAAGGCTCAAGGTGAGCTATTCTGATCACTCTGTGTCCGTCGTCCGTCGTCCGTCGTTAACTTTTAGCTTTAAACATCATCTCCTCCTGAACCGCAAGAACAATTTCCACCAAACATCACAGGAATGTTCCTTTGTGGTCCTCTTTCAAAATTGTTCAAAGATTTAAATTCCATTGAGAACTTTGGTTGCTGCGGCATCAGAAAGGGGACAAAATGTCCAAACTTTAAAAATCTTCTCCTCCGAATCTGCCTGTCAGATTCAAATATAATTTGGTAGAAATGTTCCTTGGGTGACCCTCTATAAATTGTTCAAGCCATACTGATTGGTCGAAAAACATGGCAGTCAGGCGGCATCAAAAAAGGGGCAAAATGACAATACTTTAATAAAGCATCCTTATAAAAGTGCTTGTCTGATTTAAAGATAGTTTTGTAGAAATGTTCTTTCATTGATCATCTACATACTTTGTCGAGCCATATTGATTTGTTGAAAGGCATAGCAACCAAGCAGCATCAGAAAAGGAGTAATTAAACTTTTTGCTTCAAATGACATATGGTTATTAGATTTATGGTCTAAGGGAGGTAACACTTGGCAGAGTATTATGCAAGGGTTGTCTTCAACAGGAAGTGGAAAGATTTCTGGTCTCAACAGCAGATGGAAATAAAAGTTTGTTATTGAAAGTGAACAAGTAATTATGACATGATTTGTCATGGACATGAATGTTCTTTTGTTGATCCTCTTTCAAAATTGTGCAAAGACTTGCATTCTATGTAAAACTTTGGTTGCTGCAGCATCAGAACATGAGTAAAACGACCAAACTTTAAAATCCTTTTCCTCCATAATCTGCTTGTCAGACTCCAAGATAATTCAGTAGAAAGAATCCTTAAGTGACCCTCTAAAAAAACTGTTCAAGCCATATTGGTTTATATTAAAAACAGATCAAGAAAGGTGCAAAATGACAAAAACTTAATAATTCAATTCTAATTGAAGTTCTTGTTAGATTTCAAGATATAAATGACCTTTACTTATAAGCTGTTTCTTGAGAAGTGTTCACTCCTTGAAGTTCTAATTGCACTCCTTGATCTTTTTCCCAGATATTTCTACTAATTTACTATCAATCAGGTGATCGATTTAGGGTCATCTTGGCCCTCTTGTTTTACTTTAATACCCTTCTTCACATTGTATGCTGAAGATACTGAGTGTGACCTTCTTGGGGTTAAAACACGATTTTTGTTTGGTGGATTATGAGAATTTGATATAGCTTCTTCTTTTTTTGTTAGATTGATTTCACATTGTGCACACACATTTCATTAATAAAATACTTCCAACCTATCAAATGGTTTTTTTGGTCAAACATTTGGTAATTTTAGCTCAACTTTTCGCAGAAAATGCTAGCTATACTATGTACTCACCACAGCGTCGGTGTTGGCTTCTGCGTTGGCGTTGGTGTCACACCTTGGTTAAGGTCTTTGTACCAATTCCCTTTTTAGCTCACCTGAGCTTTGCTGAAGGTGAGTTATTGTGATTGCCTTTTGTCCGGCGTGCGTCGTCCGTCAACTTCTTCTTCTCAGTAACCAGGCTGTCAATTGGGATGAAACTTCACAGAAAGCATCTTCTCAATGACCTCAGCAGATTTCCTTCAAATATTTGGGATCCATGCAGAATTCTGGTTTCCATGGCAACGAAATGAAAAAAGTCTTCTTCTCCCAAACTGGTTGGCAGATTTTCAAATAATTTTGTAGAAATGTTCCTTGGATGACCCTCTATCAGATTCCTTCAAGCCATATTGATTGGTTGAAAAACATGGCCACCAGGGGGCGGGGCTATTTTGCCTTATATCGCTATATAGTGAAAACTTAAAAAATCTTCTTCTCTGAAAGTGTCAGGCCGATTTTCAAATAATAAGAAATGTTCCTTAAGTGACCCACTTTCAGATTCCTTCAAGCCATGTTGATTGGTCGAAAAACATTGCCGCCAGTGGGCAGGGCTCTTTTGCATTATATGGCTATAGTGAAAACTTCAAAAGTCTTCTCCTCCAAAAGTGTCAGGCCGATTTTCAAATAATTTTGTAGAAATGTTCCTAGGGTGACCCTATATCGGATTACTTCAAGCCAATTTGATAGGTCGGAAACTATGGATGCTAGGGGGCGGGGCTCATATAGCTAAAGTTAAAAAAAACAAAATCAGGTGAGCGATCCAGGGCCATCATGGCCCTCGTGTTTGTCAAAACCAATACAGACACTTATTCATCATCATTACCTCCATCAACAGACAAGGCTACATACCTCTGTCAAGGTTTTTGTAAGAATTATGGCCCTTATTTTACTAAGAATATTGGTCAAGTTTTTTGTACCAATTCATTTGTTTTCAAAACAATTACAGATATATGGCTTCAAAACTATCATCATAGAGGGTAACCCATTGAACATTTCTATCATTATTCACCATCATTAACTCCATCCACAGACAAGAGTGCATAACTTTCAAGGTTTTTGTAAGAATTATTGCCCTTTTTAGCTCGACTTTTCGAAGAAAAGGCTAGCTATACTACTCGCATCGGCGTTGATGTCACACCTTGGTTAAGGTTTTTGTACCAATTCCATTTTTAGCTCACCTGAGCTTTGCTCAAGGTGAGTTATTGTGATCGCCTTTTGTCCGGCGTCCGTCGTGCGTCAACTTCTTCTCCTCAGTAACCAGTGGGTCAATTTGGATGAAACTTCACAGAAAGCATCCTCTCAATGACCTCACCAGAATTCCTTCAAATTTTTGGGATCCATGCAAAATTCTGGTTTCCATGGCAACGAAACCGAAAAAACTTCAAAATTCTTCTTCTCCCGAATTGGTTGGCAGATTTTCAAATAATTTTGTTGAAATGTTCCTTGGATGACCCTCTATCAGATTCCTTCAAGCCGTGTTGATTGTTCAAAAAACATGGCCGCCAGGGGGGCGGGGCTATTTTGCCTTATATGGCTATAGTGAAAACTTAAAAAATCTTCTCCTCCGAAAGTGTAAGGCTGATTTTCAAATAATTTTGTAGAAATGTTCCTTGGGTAACCCTCTATCAGATTCCTTCAAGCCATGTTGATTGGTCAAAAAACATGGCCGCCAGGGGGGGGGGGGCTATTTTGCCTTATATGGCTATAGTGCAAACTTAAATAATCTTCTCCTCCAAAAGTGTCAGGCTGATTTTCAAATAATTTTGTAGAAATGTTCCTTCGGTGATCCTCTATCTGATTCCTTCAAGCCATGTTGATTGGTCAAAAAACATGGCCGCCAGGGGGCGGGGCTATTTTGCCTTTTATGGCTATAATGAAAACTTAAAAAGTCTTCTCCTCCATAAGTGTCAGGCCGATTTTCAAATAATTTTGTAGAAATGTTCCTTGGGTGACCCTCTATCAGGTTCCTTCAAGCAATGTTGATTGGTCGAAAAAAAAGGCCGCCAGGGGGCGGGGGCTATTTTGCCTTATATCAAGTTATATGGCAAAAGTGAAAACTTAAAAAATCTTCAACATCTTCTCCTCAGTAAACAGTGGGTCAATTGTGATGAAACTTCACAGAAAGCATCCTCTTAATGACCTCACCAGAATTCCTTCAAATTTTAGGGATCCATGCAGAATTCTGGTTTCCATGGCAACGAAACGAAAAAAACTTCAAAATTCTTCTTCTCCCAAACTGGTTGGCAGAATTCTTCTTCTCCCAAACTGGTTGGCAGATTTTCAAATAATTTTGTAGAAATGTTCCTTGGATGACCCTCTACCAGATTCCTTAAGCCATGTTGATTGGTCAAAAAACACGGCCGCCAGGGGGGCGGGGCTATTTTGCCTTATTTGTTATAGTGAAAACTTAAAAAATCGTCTCCTCCGAAAGTGTCAGGCTGATTTTCAATTGATTTTGTAGAAATGTTCCTTGGGTGACCCTCTATCAGATTCCTTCAAGCCATGTTGATTGGTTGAAAAACATGGCCGCCAGGGGGGGGCGGGGCTATTTTGCCTTATATGGCTATAGTGCAAACTTAAAAAATCTTCTTCTCCAAAAGTGTCGGCCCGATTCTCAAATAATTTTGTAGAAATGTTCCTTGGATGACCCACTTTCAGATTCCTTCAAGCCATGTTGATTGGTCAAAAAACATGGCCGCCAGTAGGCAGGGCTATTTTGCATTATATGGCTATAGTGAAAACTTAAAAAATCTTCTCCTCCAAAAGTATCTCGAGGGCTCAACGCAACAGTGTTGTAACTCCAATTTTTCACAAATCTATTTTTTTGCATTTTTGACATGCAATATCTAAGAACTATTTGTGGTGAAAAGATTTTGTCAAAATAAAAAACATAATGTACTTAAAAGTAAAAATGGTCAAAACGTTGTATCTCCATAAGGAACATTTCATTTATGCAACACTGTTGTAACTCAAGTTACAACAGTGTTGCATAAAAACATTCAGTTTCATCCCCATTGTTGCTATATGCAACACTGTGGCAACTCATCTGTTTCCAGGTATACCCTTTATAATATAACATAAGTTTAAACTTTTATCATAATTTAGGGACAGTTAGTTAGTTTGCACTGAATTATTTTAACCCTTTGCCTCATAGACTTTTACATTTTTAATTTTACATATGGAGACAAAACAGCTATGTCTTTTAAAGTTGAAAACAAATAATTGGAATAGAGTAGTAAACTGTTTGGTTAAAGGAAAAATTGCACATTATGAGCAATTTTTTCCCTCAACATTTTCAAAAGTCTTGTCTTAACCGAACCCTTTCCCACATGCAACAAATCTGCATCGAATGACCTAGGCAAAAATAAGAAAAATCTCTATATCATGTAGAAAGTTAATAATTAAAACATTGTGGTGAAAGGAATGCGTCAAAAGTTCAAAACTCATCTGCAAGTAGGAAAGGGAGGGATAAACACAACATGAGCCATGTTACACAAAAGTCTACTTTTGGGGCTTCTGCGACCAGTGTAAACCAGTTCATACTACATGATCTAGTAAACTAATCTAAGTTTTTACTGTAAAACTTTTGAGGACCTGAGTCATGGAAGTCTGATAAATACCGAGACCCTATGGATACTTGATGTTTGTTTTTTAAAACGATATATACCTGAGGTAAATATACACAAAAATATTCAGGTATAATATTGCACAATTACAAATTTGAAGTTTTAATTTTGAGACAGTTTGGAAACTAACAGGAATAAGCTTTTGATGAACAATTTTTCCCTTTTCCACAATGTCTACTATTAAAGTTAGCTATTTTATCAGATTCTCTTGTTATCAAAATCAAACTGATGTACACAATACCTTATGGGGAACAAAATCTGCTCCTTTATTATTTATTTTAACCTGAAAGAGTTGAAAGATTTTTGGATAGTGAGAAATTAATCAGTTTGATTCTTCCTACCAAGAGATCTAACAGGGCAGAGAACCCTGTCCAAGTATGAGAGACCATATGTCCTAGAAAGACTAGGAACTAAAAATAGGTTCTGGAAGAACAGAAGGCAGCTGATTCTTAGCTTTAAGAAACATGAAAGGGAAACAATACAGTCAGACTGGTCAAACCTTAGAAAGCCTTCTTCAACCAAAAAGGCATGAAGTTCACTTTTTCCCCTAGCAAATGCTAGACAAAACTGTCTTAAAAGTCACAGCGTTCAAAGAATACAGGATAGATCCAAACGGATCTGAGACAAACAAGAAAAGAAAGAAATCTACTAAAGCTGTCACAGAGGGAGACTCTGGATTGATATTGTCCTTGCAGTACACCAATCTGAAAAGACTGACTACTTAGCCTCAAAGATGATTCTGTTGGAAGGTCACCTAGACTTGGCAATGCGAGAAACAACTCTTTCAGAAAATCGTTTCTCTCTAATAGAAAGCTGGGTAACATCCAAGTCTTAAGGTGCAGCATAACCGGGTTGGGATGAAAAAAACAACCCTGGTGTTGAAACAAGAGGAAGAGGAATGCAACAAGGAGAATTCATAAGGCAGCCCAGAAAGTTGTTGAACCACAACATCTGAGGCCAAAATTGAGCAATCAGAATGATTCTGCACTGTTGTAAACCCCAGGATTTTCTGAAAAACAAGTACAATCAATATCAACCGCGAAAAGGCACGTATATCCGAACAGAAGAATCCAATTGAGGGACAGTGCATACACTGCCCAAGCTAAGGGGACGTACATTGGAGACACATACAGTGGGAGATGATGATTTACTTTTATGGCAAAGAGATCCACCAAAGGACTCCCAAAGTGTAACAACAGAGAATGAGTGACTGCCTGATTCAGAGTCCATTCTGCAGGTACATGCAAGACAATATTCTGAAGAGATAGACTGTCTGCTAGAACATTAAGTGTGCCAAGGACATGCTTGATGAAAAGTACAATCGACAATGATCACTGAAGGAGTTTCCATGTCTCCAGAAACTGAAGGATGGAATAAGTTTACACTTGCCTGCAAATGTAGCAGGAAACAGTGGTATTGTCTGTGGACAATTAAACAGTTTTGTTGGCAACAGAGGCAGATAGTTTAATGAGTGTCAGAAAAACAGCCTTCAACTCGAAGTTGTTTGTATGGTAACAACTTACCACTGTTGACCAAACAGCATGTGCCGTCAGGCTCAGGTGCACAAGTTAATCATACCCGGTTTGAAAGACACTGATGGTCAAAGGTCACTAGAAATAAACAAAATTATTAAGACTGACATCAGAAAGATCCAACTGCTATTTATATGAAACAGTTCATCATGGAAAAGAAATTGAAGTGGATCTTTTAAAGAGACTCAGCTCAGCTCCTGACCCTTGTTTCTAACAGTTAAGTCAATGAAGAGAGGACAGTGCACCAATCAGAAAACTGATGTTTGCTGACTTAATTGACCAGTTTATGCAGAATGCAGATACCTCCTTTATATCAAATTGTGTTTGGAAAATATTTCAAAACAAGACTTGTCGAAAGACTACAGATCTATCAGATTAGGCATTTTGTTAATTAACATTGTTTATGACAATAGTTTCAATTATTAATTATCAAAAACAGAGAGAACAAATTGGCCTAACTATAACTTTGTAAGTTATGAAGCAGCTTTAATGTCTGTCAAAAACACACATTAATTAAGTTTAATTGCCTATTAATTAAGTTAAATGGTATTTAGCCATTTTCAACAGAATTTTAGTCATACCATATAAACAATATTTTTGCATAAGTGCAAAAGAAAGTTACAGACTGAATTTACCAGATGTCTCCAACATTTTGATCTTGACTATTTTATAAATAAATTAATAAATTATGCAAAGTTTCAATCAAACTGCTTTAGAATCATAGTAAAAGAGGCATGCTGCTATTAAGTATCATCAGTAAAAACTTTGACCTTAGCTCTACCCATACTGTCATATCAATAGCCCTTGTTTTCGGGTTGATTAATGTGTTTTTTATGCCATTTTCAACAATTGATTTCAAAATCACCAAATTGTTTTCTGGCTATATATCTTACACAAGTACTCCAAACAACATTGTTTTCCGGAAATGGCTACTTTTCCACATTGACTGTAAACCCATTGTTGAGAGAGGATTATGACACTTTCTGCATTAAATTTGGTCAAAATTATTAACTTGGGCCAAGCCAGTGTTTGAACTCGCAACACCTGACTTCAAAATCTACTTCACTACCCACTGAGGTATCTTTTCCCACAATATTTTGTACTCAAACTCATGCTGTTATTTTTCAAGACTGCTTATCCTTTACTGCAGATACTTTCAATTTGAATGGTTTCAAATAGAAACACCATAATGCATGATTAACCCTTTCCCAGATAGAACAAATCTGTCTTATCTGTCTTGGACAACTTTTAAAAGAATATGAAAACTCTGTAAATGACAGAATTTTTATTGAATAGGATTGAAGACACTGCTCATTATGAGCAATATTTCCTTTTGCCACAATATTTCAGTCTTTGAAGAAGCAAAAATGTCAATTATCACTTTTCATATGGAAAATAATTGATCATGTTTGATTTTCAATTACAGGATGGACATAAAATGTCCTGTTGTTTAATCTAATTTTGCTCTTTCCAAATATCATGAGAAAAGCAGAAATTGCCTTTTTTTTTCAACAATGTTTACACTTTTTAAAATCTTAATTTTATTTTAATACCAATGTTTTTCCTTATAATAAACTTGAAGAATATCATGAAAAATAACTGACAAATTAATGTATCATTAAAAAACTGACTGGAAATACTTCGGTTGAAGGAATTTAAGTTTCTTTTTTACAACCCCATTGTTTTCTACAGTGTTATAAAAAACACTATGTAATAAACTTAATCTTATTCATTAATAAAGAGTAGATGGTGACAGATTCAGTGAAGTTGCAACATTATTGCATAAAGTGTTTCACTACTTTGCACAACATAGTTGAATTGGAAAACTGTTGTAAGTCAACTTGCAACACTGTTGCATAAAGTTTTATTTCCAGTACAGCCACATTTAAACTGGAAAACTGTTGTAAGTCAACTTGCAACACTGTTGCATAAAGATTTATTTCCAGTACAGCCACATTTAAACTGGAAAACTGTTGTAAGTCAGTTTTTTACAAAGTTTGTCTTTCTGGTACATTTTTTTTAAGAAATGAATATCTTGTTATTAAAATAAAGTTTATAATACAAGTTTTACAACAAAAGTGTGTACATTTATGTTCTAATATAGGAAAGAAAAAGTTTTTTGTCTCTCCTGTAAAATTTGTGAAAATGGAGTTGCAACAGTGTTGCATTGAGCCCTCGAATTCTGGCCGATTTTCAAATTGTAGAAATGTTCCTAGGGTGACCCTCTATCACATTCCTTCAAGCCAAGTTGATTGGTCGGAAACTATGGCTGCCAGGGGGCGAGGCTTATATAGCTAAAGTGAAAAAAAAAAAAAAATCAGGTGAGCGATTCAAGGGCCATCATGGCCCTCTTGTTTGTTAAAACCATTACAGATATTGCTTTGAAACTTACAACACTTATTCACCATCATTACCTCCATCAGCAGACAAGGGTACATACTTCTGTTGAGGTTTTTGTAAGAATTATGGCCCTTTTTTTACTTAGAATTTTGGTTAAGTTTTTTGTACCAATTTACTTTTTTTCAAAACCATTACAGACACAGCTTTGAAACTTACAACACTTACTCACCATCATTAACTCCATCATCAGACAAGAGTACATAACTCTGTCAAGATTTTTGTAAGAATTATGGCCCTATTTCGACTTAGAATTTTGGTTAAGTTTTTTGTACCAATTTACTTATTTTCAAAACAATTACAGATATGGCTTCGAAACTTACAACACTAAAGTCTTGTTCACCATCATTAACTCCACCAACAGACATGAGTACATAACTCTGTCAAGATTTTTGTAAGAATTATGGCCCTTTTTCGACTTACAATTTCGGATAAGTTTTTTGTACCAATTTACTTTTTTTCAAAACCATTACAGATATTACTTTGAAACTTACAACACTTTTTCACCATCATTACCTCCAGCAACAGACAAGAGTACATAACTCTGTCATTGTTTTTGTATAAGAATTATGGCCATTTTTCGCCTTAGAATTTTGGTTTTTCATACCACCCCACTTTTTTTCAAAACCATTAGTGATTTAGCTTATAAACTTACAATACTTATTTATCATCATTATCTCCATCAACAGACAAGGGTACATAACTCTGTCAAGGTTTGTTTAAGAATTATGGCTCTTTTTATACGCCCGTTTTGAAAAAACGGATCGTATTATAGTTTTACCTGCGGCGTACGGGCGGGCGGCGTCCAGTATGTTGTCAGCTCAATAACTTTAGAAGCCTTTGTCCAATCATCACCAAATTTTGTCAGAATGTGTATTGGGATAATATCTCGGACAAGTTTGATAACTAGCCATATCGCTTTAGTCAATCAAGAGTTATCATCCTTTAATTATAGAAATTACCCAAAATTGGTCTTGTCAGCTTAATAACTTTAGAAGCCTTTGTCCAATCATCACCAAATTTTGTCAGAATGTGTATTGGGATAATATCTCGGACAAGTTCGATAACTAGCCATATCGCTTTAGTCAATCAAGAGTTGTCGCCCTTTAATTATAGAAATTATCCAAAATTGGTCTTGTCAGCTCAATTACTTTAGAAACCTTTGGCCAATCATCACCAAATTTTGTCAGAATGTGTATTGGGATAATATCTCGGACAAGTTCGATAACTAGCCATATCGCTTTTGTCAATCAAGAGTTATCACCCTTTAATTATAGAAATTACCCAAAATTGGTCTTGTCAGCTCAATAACTTTAGAAACCTTTGTCCAATCATCACCAAATTTTGTCAGAATGTGTATTGGCATAATATCTCAGACAGGTTTGATAACTAGCCATATCCCTTTAGTCAATCAAGAGTTATCGCCCTTTAATTATAGAAATTACCTAAAAATGGTCTTGTCAGCTCAATAACAATTATCACTATACAGGACGGGCGTATTTTGTGACATTTAGCGCTCTTGTTTAATTTATATTATTGGTTACGTTATTCATACCAAATCAATTTTTTTCAAAACAATTAGAGATATAGCTTAAACACTTACAAAAATCTTTTTACCATCATAACCTCCACCAACAGCCAAGAGTGCATAATTCAGTAAAGGTATTTGTAAACAAAAATTGACTCTTTTTCGACTATCATCCAAAAAAGTTTTGTTTTATTGGCAAGCACAAAAAAGTCGAGCATGCTGTCCTCCGACAGCTCTTGTTTTACTTAGAACTTTTGTTAAGTTTTATATACCCATTTACTTTTTACCAAAACCATTACAGATATTGCTTTGACACTTACAACACTTATTTACCATCATTACCTCCAGCAACAGACAAGAGTACATAACTCTGTCTAGGTTTTTGTAAGAATGTTCTTTTTTAGATCACCTAGAGCCGAAGGCTCAAGGTGAGCTATTCTGATCACTTTTTGTCCGTCGTCCGTCCGGCGTTAACTTTTAGCTTTAAACATCATCTCCTCCCAAACTCCAAGGACAATTTCCGTGAAACATCACAGGACTGTTCCTCTGGTTGGCCTCTTTCAAAGTTGTTCAAAGATTTAAATTCCATTGAGAACTTTGGTTGCTGCGGCATCAAAAAGGGGGCAAAATGTCCGAACTTTAAAAATCTTCTCCTCCGAATCTGCCTGTCAGATTCAAATATAATTTGGTAGAAATGTTCCTTGGGTGACCCTCTATAAAAATTGTTCAAGCCATACTGATTGGTCAAAAAACATGGCAGTCAGGCGGCATCAGAAAAGGGGCAAAATGACAAAATTTGAAAATTCCATTTTTAGCTCCACTGGCTTTCAGCCAGTCGAGCTTATGTCATGGCGAATTGTCCGTCGTGCGTGCGTGCGTGCGTGCGTTAACTTTTTCCTTTAAACGACTTCTTCTCCCTAACCACTTGGCCAATTTGGTTGAAACTTCATGGGAAGCATCCTCTCAATGTCCTCTACTAAATTCCTTCAAATTTTTTTGATCCATTCAAAATTCTGGTTTCCATGGCAACCGAAAGAAAAAAATAGTGAGAACTTAAAAAATCTTCTTCTCCGAAAGTGTCAGGCCGATTTTCAAATAATTTTGTAGAAATGTTCCTTGGGTGACCCTTTATTAGATTCCTTCAAGAAATTTTGAATGGGCGAAAAACATGGCCGCCAGGGGGCGGGGCTTTTTTGCCTTATATAGCTATAGTGAAAACTTAAATAATCTTCTTCTCAAAAAGTGTTCAGCAGATTTTCAAATAATTATGTAGAAATGTTCCGTGGGTGACCCTCTATCAGATTCCTTCAAGCCATGTTGATTGGTAAAAAAACATGGCCGTCACAGGGCGGGGCTATTTTGCCTATATGGCTAAAGAGCAAACTTAAAAAATCTTCTCCTCCAAAAGTGTCAGGCCGATTTTCAAATAATTTTGTAGAAATGTTCCTTGTGTGAACCTTAATTAGATTCCTTCAAGAAATGTTGATTGGGCGAAAAACATGGCCGCCAGGGGGGCGGGGCTTTTTTGCGTTATATAGCTATAGTGAAAACTTAAAACATCTTCTTCTCCTAAAGTGTTCAGCCGATTTTCAAATAATTTTGTAGAAATGTTCATTGGGTGACCCTCTATCAGATTCCTTCAAGCCATGTTGATTGGTCGAAAAACATGGCCGCCAGAGGGCGGGGCTATTTTGACTTATATGACCATAGTGAAAACTTAAAAAATCTTCTCCTCCGAAAGTGTCAGGCATATTTTCAAATAATTTTGCAGAAACATTCCTTTGGTGACACTCTACAAGATTCCTTTAAGCCATGGTGGTTGGTAAAAAAAATAGCCACCACGGGGCAGGGCTGTTTGGAGATTTTATTTTTGCCTTATGGCCGTGGAGCGATACTGGCCCTCTTGGGCCTCTTGTTATGAAAGTGCTTGTCTGATTTTAAGAAAATATAATACGAATCTTACTTTAATGATCCTCTATTTAATTTGTTTAAGCCGTTTTGATGGGTAACACAATCATAGAAACCAGGCGTCATCACAAAAGGGGTAAATTGAACTTTTAGCTACAAATGACAACCAACTCCTACCAATCCAATAGACCAATTTCCACAAAACATCACAGGAATGTTCCTTCGGTGGTCCTCTTTCAATTTGTTCAAAGAATAAAATTCCATTGAGAACTTTGGTTGCTGCGGCATCAGAAAGGGTACAAAATGTCCAAACTTTAAAAATCTTCTCCTCCGAATCTGCCTGTCAGATTCAAATATAATTTGGTAGAAATGTTCCTTGGGTGACCCTCTATGAAAATTGTTCAAGCCATACTGATTGGTCGAAAAACATGGCAGTCAGGCGGCATCAGAAAAGGGGCAAAATGACAAAATTCCATTTTTATGAAAGTGTTTGTCTGATTTTAAGAAAATATAAAACGAATTTTACTTTAATGATCCTCTATTTAATTTGTTAAAGCCGTTTTGATTGGTTACACAATCATAGCAACCAGGCGTCATCACAAAAAGGGTAAATTGAACTTTTAGCTACAAATGACAACCAACACCTGCCATTCCAATAGACCAATTACTACAAAACATCACAGGAATGATCCTTTTGTGGTCCTCTTTCAAAATTGTTCAAAGATTAAAATTCAAATGAGAACTTTGGTTGCTGCGGCATCAGAAAGGTGACAAAATGTCCAAACTTTAAAAATCTTCTCCTCCGAATCTGCCTGTCAGATTCAAATATAATTTGGTAGAAATGTTCCTTGGGTGACCCTCTATAAAAATTGTTCAAGCCATACTGATTGGTCGAAAAACATGGCAGTCAGGCGGCATCAGAAAAGGGGCAAAATGACAAAATGACAAAATTCCATTTTTATGAAAGTGTTTGTCTGATTTTAAGAAAATATAATACGAATTTTACTTTAATGATCCTCTATTTAATTTGTTAAAGCCGTTTTGATTGGTTACACAATCATAGCAACCAGGCGTCATCACAAAAGGGGTAAATTGAACTTTTAGCTACAAATGATAACCAACACCTGCCATTCCAATAGACTAATTACTACAAAACATCACAGGAATGATCCTTTTGTGGTCCTCTTTCAAAATTGTTCAAAGATTAAAATTCAAATGAGAACTTTGGTTGCTGCGGCATCAGAAAGGTGACAAAATGTCCGAACTTTAAAAATCTTCTCCGAATCTGCCTGTCAGATTCAAATATAATTTGGTAGAAATGTTCCTTGGGTGACCCTCTATAAAAATTGTTCAAGCCATACTGATTGGTCGAAAAACATGGCAGTCAGGCGGCATCAGAAAAGGGGCAAAATGACAAAATTTGAAAATTCCATTTTTATGAAAGTGTTTGTCTTATTTTAAGAAAATATAATACGAATCTTACTGTAATGATCCTCTATTTAATTTTTTTAAGCCGTTTTGATTGGTTACACAATCATATCAACCAGGTGTCATCACAAAAAGGGTAAATTGAACTTTTAGCTACAAGTGACATCCAACTCCTACCATTCCAATAGACCAATTTCCACAAAACATCACAAGAATGTTCCTTTGGTGGTCCTCTTTCAAAATTGTTCAAAGATTTAAATTCCATTGAGAACTTTGGATGCTGCGGCATCAGAGAGTGAGAAAAAATACCCAAATTTTAAAATCCTTTTCCTCCATAATCTACTTGTGCGATTGCAAGATAATTTGGTAGAAATGTTTCTTAAGTGACCCTCTAAATAAACTGTTGAAGCCATATTGATTTGGTTGAAAAACAGCGCAGCAAGGCGGCATCAGGAAAGGTGCAAAATGACAAAAACTTTATAATTCCATTCTTATTAAAGTTCTTGTTAGATTTCAAGATATAAATGGCCTTTACTGATAAGCTGTTTCTTGAGAAGTGTCCACTCCTTTCAGTTTCATTTGCACTCCCTGATAAAATTTCCAGATATTTGCAGTTAAATATTTGCTACTAATTTACTATCAATTAGGTGATCGATTTAGGGCCATCTTGGCCCTCTTGTTTACTTAGAATTTTGGTTTAAGTTTTATGTACCAATTTACTTTTTTCCAAAACCATTACAGATATTGCTTTGAAACTTACAACACTGATTCACCATCATTATTTCTATCAACAAACAAGAGTACATAACTCTGACAAGATATTTGTAAGAATTATGGCCCTTTTTCTACTTAAGAGTTTTGGTTAAGCTTTTTGTACCAATTAACTTATTTTCAAAACCATTACAGATATTGCTTCAAAACTTACAACACTTATTCACGATCATTAACTCCATCAACAGACAAAAGAACATAACTCTGTCAAGATTTTTGTAAGAATTATGGCCCTTTTTCGACTTAAAATTTCAGTTAAGTTTTTTGTACCAATACACATTTTTTCAAAACCATTACAGATATTGCTTTGAAACCTACAACACTTTTTCATCATCATTCCCTCTATCAACAGACAAGAGAACATAACTCTGTCAAGGTTTTTGTAAGAATTATGGCTATTTTCACCTTAGAATTTTGGTTAAGTTTTTCGTACCATCCCACTTTTTAGCTCACCTGAGCTTTGCTCAAGGTGAGTTATTGTGATCGAATTTTGACCGTCGTCCGTCGTGCATCAACTTCTTCTCCTCAGTAACCAGTGGGTCAATTGGAATGAAACTTCACAGAAAGCATCCTCTCACTAACCTCACCAGATTTCCTTCATATCTTTGGGATCCATGCAGAATTCTGGTTTCCATGGCAACGAAATGAAAAAAACTTCAAAATTCTTCTTCTCCCAAACTGGTCGGCAGATATTCAAATAATTTTGTAGAAATGTTCCTTGGATGACCCTCTGTCAGATTCCTTCAAGCCATGTTGATTGGTCGAAAAACATGGCCACCAGGGGGGCGGGGCTATTTTGCCTTATATGGCTATAGTGAAAACTTAAAAAATCTTCTTCTCCCAAACTGGTTGGCAGATTTTCAAATAATTTTGTAGAAATGATCCTTGGATGACCCTCTATCAGATTCCTCCAAGCCATGTTGATTGGTCGAAAAACATGGCCGCCAGGGGGGGGGGCGGGGCTATTTTGCCTTATATGGCTATAGTGAAAACTTAAAAAATCTTCTCCTCCGAAAGTGTCTGGCCGATTTTCAAATAATTTTGTAGAAATGTTCCTTGGATGACCCACTATCAGATTCCTTCAAGCGAATTTGATTGGTCGAAAAACATGGCCACCAGGGGGGGGGGGGGGGGGGGGGCTATTTTGCATTATATGGCTATAGTGAAAACTTAAAAAATCTTCTCCTCCAAAAGTGTCAGGCCGATTTTCAAATAATTTTGTAGAAATGTTCCTAGGATGACCCTTTATCAGATTCCTTCAAGCCAAGTTGATTGGTCGGAAACTATGGCCACCAGGGGACGGGGCTTATATAGCTATAGTTAGTGATTTAGCTTATACACTTATAATACTTATTTATCATCATTACCTCCATTAAAAGACAAGGGTACATAACTCTTGTCAAGTTTTGTTTAAGAATTATGGCCCTTTTTCGATTTATAATTTTGGTTAAGTTATTCATACCAAATGAAAACAATTAGAGATATATATCATATAGCTTAAACACTTACAAACATCTTTTTACCATCATTACAGCCACCAACAGCCAAGAGTGCATAATTCAAGGTTTTTGTAAGAATTATGACTCTTTTTCGACTTATAATGTACTTTGCTTATAAATAATATGATAAAGTACTTGGTTGTTTTCTCTATCACCCCAAAAAGTTTTGTTTTATTAGCAAGTACAAAATAGTCAAGCGTGCTGTCCTCTGACAGCTCTTGTTTTTAAATTTCTTGTATCTTTAGCTTGACTATTTGAAGAATATGGAGAGCTATTAAAGTCACTTGTGCTTCGGCATCAGCTTTGCAATTTTGCTTAAAGTTTTGCATGCAAGGCCTTTTCTCACAAACCACAGATACTTTGAGATTTCAATCACACACTTATTGGACATCATCAAATGACCTTGCAGGACAAGTCCCAAAACTTTATATCAGTTTTTGAAACAATTTCGCCCCTTTTTGGACTTATATATTTTTGTTGAAGTTTTGTATGCAAGGCTTTTGCTCACAAACAACAGATTGTATTGCTTTGAAACTTTACACACTTATTAGACATCATCAAATGACCATGCAAGACAAGTCCCTAAACTTTATATTAGATTTTGAAACAATTATGCTTCTTTTTTGACAGAAATGTTGGTTAAAGTTTTACATGCAAGATGCCATCATGGACATATTTCAAGAACCACTAATGATATTGTTTGAAACTTCATTTATGTCTTCAGGGGTGTCAGACAGTCAAGTCTGATAACTTTTGTTTGAATTTAGTACAAATTATGGCCCTTGTTTGACTTTTAAAATTTGGTTTAAGTTTTGCATGCATGGTACTATCATGCACATATCTCTGTAACCACTCAGGGATTGATTTGAAACTTAAATATAGTCTTTAAAGGTATCAAACAATCAGGTGAGGTAACTCCTGACTGAATTTATTATAAATTATGGCCCTTTTTGAAGTTACAAATTTGGGTTTAAGTTTTGCATGCAAGGCCTTTTCTCAGAAACAGCAGATGCTATTCAAATAAGACTTATCCAACTTGGTGTAGTGGACAGCTTTTGTTGTACTTTGTGTTTGGAGCAACGATAAAGTTTCGTTTTTTTACATTTCCTCTATAAGTACTAGTGCTAGAGTTTTCAAACTTGAGTCATAATTATATCTTATACTCTTCATGACATTGTATATTGTAGCTAATGAGTGTTACCTATGTTTGGCGTAAAAAACATGAATTTTGAGAATCAAACATACCTTTTTCATTTTTAGCTCACCAAAGGTGAGTTTTTGTGATCGCCTTTTGTCCAGCGTCCAGCGTCCGTTGTTCGTAGTCAACATTTGCTTGTTACCACCTTCGAGGCAAGTTTACCATATATCCCATCAAATCTATGCCATGTTCGAAACTGGGTCATGCAGGGCCTGCTCTGGGTTGAATTTTTCTTTCGCCACCATTTTCGCCACATTGAAATAAAGGTCGCCACTTTTAGATTTTAGTAGCCACTTTTAATTTTAAGGAGCCATTCATTTTTCGCCATTTTTGACAAATATTTTAGCCATTTGTTCGCCACTTTTCTTTAATTTCAAGAGAAGAAATATTTATATGCAATCTCATTAATGGGTCCACTAATTGTGTGTACTCGTCCATAATTAAATAGATTTTTCCCAATCAAAAATGACAAACTTACATTATCATTAAAAATCATGAAAGGTATACGTCGATCGTCTAAACCTGCTTCAAAAAGCGTGCCGATATATTTAATGCATCTATAATTGCCAATTATCATAATATACGGCCTTTAATGTATCAATATCGCTCAGAGTTGTTGGTCAGTCGGATTAAAAGGCTGAATTAACACTTCACAACAACAAAACAAGTGTGAAATACACAAGCTGTCAAAATGATAAAAACGGGTGTCGTAAAAATGTCGTAAAGTGGTCACTGGTTCCCGACATTGAATCAAATGGCAGGGCATTATCTTAGATTAACGTAACCAGTCACTGTATGTCGTAAACTGATACCCAAAACAGGTAAATGTTGATGATAAACCCTTTCGTCACTTACATTCGCCACTCATGAAATAACTTCGCCACTTTAAAATAATCTTCGCATTTGGCGAAAGTGGCGAACGACAGCGCAGGCCCTGGTCATGTGGGGTCAAAAACTTGGTCACTAGCCAACTTTTAGGAAAATCTTGTTAACACTCTAGAAGCCACATTTTTGGCTTGAGCAAGTTGAAACTTTAGCAGAAAGTTTGTCTTGATAAAATTTAGACCAGGTTTTAATAAAGGTCATGTCGGGTCAAAAAAGAGGTCACTAGGCCAAATTTAAGGAAAATCTTGTTAACACTCGGGAAGCCACATTTTTGGCTTGAGCATGTCGAAACTTTGTTAGAAAGTTTGTCTTGATGAAATCTAGGCCAAGTTCGCATATGGATTTTGTCCGGTCAAAAACTAGGTCACTAGACTAAATTCAAGGAAAATCTTGTTAACAATCTGGAAGCCATATTTGTGGCTTGAGCATGTTGAAACCTTGTCAGAATGTTTGTTTTAGTGATATCTAGGCCAAGTTCGAATATGGTTCATGTCTGGTCAAAAACTAAATTTAAGGAAAATCATGTTAACACTCTGGGAGTGGCAATTTAAATTTGAGCTAGTTGAAACTTTGTCAGAAAATTGGTTAAGTGATATCTAGGTCAAGGTCGAATATGGGTTATTTTTGGGTCAAAAACTAGGTCATTGTACCAAATTTAAGGATAATCTTGTTAACACTGGAAACAAGATTTTTGGCTAGAGCATGTTGAAACCCTGTCAGAATGTTTGTCTCAGTGATTTCTAGGCCAAGTTCGAATATAGGTCATGTCATGTCAATAACAAGGTCACTAGGCCAAACTAAAGGAAAATCTTGTTAACTTTCTGGAAGCCGCATTTTAAATTTGAGCATGTTGTAACTTTGTCAGAAAGTTTTTCTTAATAAAATCTTGAGCCTATTGAAAGTTTGTCAGAATATTTGTCTTGATGATATCTAGGCTAACTTTGAATATGGGTTTAGTCATGTCAAAAACTAGGTCACTAGGCCATGTTGTAGAAAAATCTTGTTATCTCTCTGGAAGCCACATCTTTGGCTTGAGCATATTGAAGCTTTGTCAGAATATTTGTCTTGATGATATCTAGGCTAGGTTCGAATATGAGTCTGGTCAGGTAAAAAGCTAGGTCACTTGGCCAAATTGTACAATCTTGTTAACACTAATGACTATAGAGATTGCAATTTTAGCTCTACTATTCCAAGAATATGAGAGCTATCTTGCATTCACTTGTGCGTTGGCGTTGCAATTTTGGTTAAAGTTTAGCATTCAAGGCTTTTTCTCAAAAAACACAGATGCTATTGCTTCAAAACTTCACACACTTATTGGACATCATCGAATGACCTTCCAGGACAAGTCCTAAAACTCTATATTAGATTTTGACACAAAAATGCCACTTTTTATACGACCGTTTCTTAAAAACGGTATTATGGTATGGTCATGTCCCTCCGTCCGTCCGTCCGTTCGGGTTTTCCGCAGTTTTTTCTTACATACTTTGAGCTATTGAGCTGAAATTTTGTATATGGCTTTGTAATCATGTGTCACAGATCTAGTTCATATTTCCTGGGATTTCGTCAATTTTTGAATGAGTTATGCCCCTTTTTGGACTTAGAATATGTTTTCCGCACTTTTTTTCTACATGCTTTGTTGTATTGAGCTGAAATCATGTATATGGCTTTGTAATCAAGTCTCACAGGTCAAGTTCACATTTCCTCGAATTTCTTAAATTTTTGAATGAGTTATGCCCCTTTTTGGACTTAGAATATTGGTTTTCCGCACTTTTTTCCTACATACTTTGACCTATTGACCTGAAATTTTGTATATGGCTTTGTAATCATGTGTCACAGATCAAGTTCACATTTCCTGGGATTTCGTCAATTTTTGAATGAGTTATGCCCCTTTTTGGACTTAGAATATTTGTTTTCCGCACTTTTTTTCTACATGCTTTGATATATTGAGCTGAAATTATGTATAAGGCTTTGTAATCAAGTGTCACAGATCAAGTTCACATTTCCTTGCATTTCGTCAATGAGTTATGCCCCTTTTTGGACTTAGAATATTTGTCAATTTCTGCATGACTTATGCATTTTTCATAGTTTCCTATTATTCTTTAACAACTTATTCCTGAACGACTTTATTAACTTTTTACAAACAAACAATATATCAAAACAAAGAGGAAACTTACAAAGAAGTTCCTGACGGGCGTATTATGTACCGTTTGCGGTACTCTTGTTTGACTTAGGAATTCTGGTTAAAGTTTTGCGTGCAACTACATTAAGAGTCATATCTCTGTATATACTTGATGCATTGCATTGAAACTTTATACAACCCTTTCCAACCATCACACCTATGTAGAATTTCAAGTAAGATAACTCTATTCTGCATTTACTGCAAGTTATAGCCCTTTTCTGACTTAGAAACTCTGGTTAAAGTTGCGTGCAACAACATTAACCATTTCCCACAAACAACAAATCTGCAGCAGACAACTTTGAAAACATTGTGACAAAAACCTGAAAAAACTTCATAAAAGATAGCTTAATTGTTAAATAAAGTTGAAAACATTGTGGCCAAAGGAGAAATTGCTCATCATGAGCAATTTCTCCTTTGGCTACAATGTTTTCAAAAGTCGTCTACTGCTATTGCGTCAAAATGCGTCTGCAGGTTGGAAAGGGTTAAGAGTCCATATCCTAGTAACTACTTGTTGCATTGCATTAACACTTTATACACCCTTTCCAACCAAAACACCTATATAAACAATCAAGTTTGATAACTCTTCAGCATATATAAGGCAGATTATGGCCCTATTTTTACTTAGAAATTCTGGTTAAAGTTTTGTATGCAAGGTACTTTCATGGATATATCTCAGTAACCACCAATGATATTGACTTGAAACTTCATTCATATCTTCAGCGGTGTCAGACAGTCAAGTTAGATAAATCTTGTATGAATTTAGTACAAATTATGGCCCTTGTTTGACTTTGAAAATTTAGTTTAAGTTTTGCATGCACGGTACTTTTATGCACATATCTCAGTAACCACTCAGGGATTGATTTAATACTTCAATATATTCATTAAAGGTATCAAAAAATCAGGTAAGGAACTCCTGACTGAATTTATCATCAATTATGGTCCTTTTTAAAGTTATAAATTTGGGTTAAAGTTTTGCATGCAAGGCCTTTTCTCACAAACAGCAAATGCTATTCAAACAAGACATATCCAACATGATTTATAGTTCAATGCTATCAAGCCACTATCTCAGAAACTGTTGTCAATAGTATTAAATGGACAAATAGTCAAGCATGTTGTCTTGTGGACAGCTCTTGTTAACTTAAGCAGCTTCAAATGTTATCAGAAAGTTAGTCTTGATGAAATTGCCATTGGCGCTGAAAGATTTAAGTCTTAAATAGCCCATCCTCAGGTGAGCGATCCAGGCCCTCTGTGATTGCCCTCTTGTTTGTTAGATTGACTACAAATTTTGTACTCGCATTTAATGAATAATGTTTTTCAACGTTAAAAGTTTTATTATTTTGGCGAGACGGTTAATTTTATGTCTATGAATTCCTCTTTTAAAAAAGTTCGAAGAAGTTAATACCATGGAAAACTGGTTGCACAAAGTCTTGAGTTGAAAATAACTTATGTTCCTAGAGTGTATTTTGAAGCGTCTGCAGCAGACAACTATCGAAAACATTGGAATGTTTCATCATTTTCATAGATATTTTCAAAGCCTTCTGCTGCACATTTGTCATATGTAAGAAAGGAGAACAGCAGAAATCAAGTAAATGGTTAATAGTTCAGTTAATATTGTCAGGACATTTTGACCACAGGGATAGACTAACTGAGTAGTCGAGAAATATCGAATGTGTAATTAAATGTAGGTCTTTATTCCAATGTATCACATGTCTTGTTTTCTTTTCAGTACTTAACCGATCTTTTTCCGCAAAGACGTAAAGGAAAAACCAATCAAGACAAGGTGATAATAACGGATGGGAAACTCTGTAAATGTGATCTTTGTTCAAAGATAATACACACTGGAGAGAAATTATGTTTTTGACCGAAAATGGATTGCAAACTAAAGTGAAATCATACTGTAAAAATACATTATCTGTGTGATGTTTATACAGAAAATAATTTTAATTGAGCATGTGTGAAAACAACAGAATACAAATGGTTTATGTGTGATTATTATCAATATCCATGCAAATATAAAATCGTCTATGTTATAGACATATATTCCTCAATTTGAGATATTGAGGGATGTTTAAAAAACACTCTCCCAAAAATGATAGAAAACCCTTACCAATGTAATATGTGTGAATATGCATGCAAACAGCGAGGTGTTTTAAAAAATCACTTGAGAACTCATACTGGAGAAAAGCCTTATCAATGTGATAAATGTGAATATGCATGCAAATATCAAAGTTATTTAATCAACCACAAAATGATTCATACTGGAGAAAAACCTTATCAATGTAATGTTTGTGAATATGCATGCACACAGAAAGCTCTGTTAATCAGGCATAAGAGAATTCATACTGGAGTAAAACCTTATCAGTGTAATGTTTGTGAATATGCATGCGCAGAGAAAGGTCATTTAATCAGACATAAGAGAATTCATACTGGAGAAAAACCGTATCAGTGTAATGTTTGTGAATATGCATTCAGAGACGAAGGTAATTTAATCAAACACAAGAGAATTCATACTGGAGAAAAACCTTATCAATGTAATGTTTGTGAATATGCATGCAAACATAAAGGTAACTTAAACAGGCATAAGAGACTTCATACTGGAGAAAACCCCTATCAATGTAATATTTGTGAATATGGATGCAAACGGAAATGTCATTTAATCACACATAAGAGAATTCATACTGGAGACAAACCTAAATATCAATGTAATGTTTGTGAATATGGATGCAAACGGAAAGGTCATTTAATCACACATAAGAGAATTCATACTGGAGAAAAACCGTATCAGTGTAATGTTTGTGAATATACATGCAAACAGAAAGGTAATTTAATCACACATAAGAGAATTCATACTGGAGAAAAACCTTATCAATGTAGTGTTTGTGAATATGCATGCACGCATAAAGGTAATTTAATCAAACACAAGATAATTCATACTGGAGAAAAATCTTATCAATGTGATGTTTGTGAATATGCATGCACACATAAAGGTCATTATGCTCGTGACCAACCAAAGAAACTTGTGTTTGGATATGACAATAAAGAATGTTTAAAGGGACAATCCCGACATGTTAGAATAGATGTAAACGAGCAACCTTATCAATGTGACTTTTGTGGATATGAGTGTAATGCTAAAGATGATTTAATTATACATATTAAAGGACACTATAATTAGACACAATTCCCGTTGTAAAATGTGGAATACATTGTGGTATACAAATTGATGAAACAATCTCGGTAGTGATGAGGTAAGAGCTTCCACCTTTAGTGGCTGTGCCATACCAAATACATTAAACATGGTAGTAATGGCTTTCCTCCTTGGCGCTGAGATATGCAAGATTGTATTTAGATGGAATAGTTTTAGTTCAACAAAAGTTCGAATCTATTTTTAAACTGCTTTTTTTTATATTAGTAATTTTGTAAATTATCCTTCATCTTGCTAAAGATAAACACATAGCAAAATCTTAAGTTAGATAGCCAGCTGACTGAATAAGCGGTTCTCTTTACTTTTTGTTTTATTATGTCTCCCCCTGTATACAGGGGAGATATATTGTTTTTGTCCTTGATGTCTGTCTGTCTGTTCGTCCCCAAAATCTTGTCCGATCCATATCTCCCAGACGGCTTGAAGGATTTTCATGAAACTTGGGTCACATGTTCACCTCATCAAGGCGACGTGCAGAACCCGCGTCTCGACAATATAGGGTCAAGGTCACGCTTGAAGGTCAAAGGTTTGAGGCTTTATTTCGTGTCCGCTCCATATCTCCGAGACGGCTTGAAGGATTTTCATGAAACTTGGGTCACATGTTCACCTCATCAAGGCGACGTGCAGAACCCGCGTCTCGACAATATAGGGTCAAGGTCACGCTTGAAGGTCAAAGGTTTGAGGCTTTATTTCGTGTCCGCTCCATATCTCCGAGACGGCTTGAAGGATTTTCATGAAACTTAGGTCACATGTTCACCTTTTCAAGGCGACGTGCAGAACCTGCGTCTCGACAATATAGGGTCAAGGTCACGCTTGAAGGTCAAAGGTTTGAGGCTTTATTTCGTGTCCGCTCCATATCTCCGTGACGGCTTGAAGGATTTTCATGAAACTTGGGTCACATGTTCACCTCATCAAGGCGACGTGCAGAACCCGTGTCTCGACAATATAGGGTCAATGTCAAGGTCACGCTTGAAGGTCAAAGGTTAGAGGCTTTATTTTGTGTCCGCTCCATATCTCCCAGACGGCTTGAAGGATTTTAATGAAACTTTGGTCACATGTTTACCTCATCAAGGCGACGTGCAGAACCCGTGTCTCGACAATATAGGGTCAAGGTCAAGGTCACGCTTGAAGGTCAAAGGTTTGAGGCTTTATTTCGTGTCCGCTCCATATCTCCAAGACGGCTTGAAAGATTTTCATGAAACTTGGGTCACATGTTCACCTCATCAAGGCGACGTGCATAACCCGCGTCTCGACCATACCGGGTCAAGGTCAAAGGTTTGAGGCTTTATTTTGTGTCAACTCCATATCTCCAAGACGGTTTGAAGTATTTTCATGAAACTTGGGTCAGAGGTTCACCTCATCAAGGCGACGTGCAGAACCCGTGTCTCGACCATACTGGGTCAAGGTCACGCTTGAAGGTCAAAGGTTTGAGGCTTTATTTTGTGTCCACTCCATATCTCCTTAAAGGATTTTCATGATACGTGGGTCACATGTTCACCTCATCAAGGCGACGTGCAGAACCCGCGTCTCGACCATACCGGTTCAAGGTCAAGGTCACGCTTGAAGGTCAAAGGTTTTAGGCTTTATTTCGTGTCCACTCAATATCTCCAAGACGGCTTGAAGGATTTTCATGAAACTTGGGTCAGATGTTCACCTCGTCAAGGCGACGTGCAGAACCCGCGTCTCGACCATACTGGGTCAAGGTCAAGGTCACGCTTGAAGGTCAAATGTTTGAGGCTTTATTTTTTGTCCGCTCCATATCTCCTTTAAGGATTTTCAAAAAACTTGGGTCACATGTTCACCTCATCAAGGCGACGTGCAGAACCCGCGTCTCCACCATACCGGTTAAAGGTCAAGGTCATGCTTGAAGGTCAAAGGTTTTAGGCTTTATTTCGTGTCCAGTCAATATCTCCAAGGCGGCTTGAAGGATTTTCATGAAAATTTGGTCACATGTTCACCTCATCAAGGCGACGTGCAGAACCCGCGTCTCGAACATACTGGGTCAAGGTCAAGGTCACGCTTGAAGGTCAAAGGTTTGAGGCTTTATTTTGTGCCGCTCCATATCTCCAAAACAGCTTAAAGAATTTTCATGAAACTTGGGTCACATGTTCACCTCATCAAGGCGACGTGCAGAACCCGCGTCTCGACCATACCGGTTCAAGGTCAAGGTCACGCTTGAAGCTCAAAGGTTTTAGGCTTTATTTCCTGTCCACTCAATATCTCCAAGACGGCTTGCTTATGTTTAGCAACAGTTGTTAACTGTTTTGAAGAATACTTCAGTCTTGAATGTTACAGCTGCAGTAAAAATATGTGTTTCTGTAAACCATTTGAAATCATGTCCACTTTGTACCAGGTCAAGACAAAACATTAGTAATTAAAAATTGAGTACTGTCCAACTTGGTCAAATTTTTGTTTGTCTGCTTTATAGGTTGGAATGTTTTGAGAGATTTTGACAGATATTTGAGGGGGAGACATATGTTTTTGTCAAAACAATTCTAGTTTATTGGGGTTTTACACCCCTTCAAACATTATTTCAGTTACTTCTTGGCGACAGTTCACTTATTCATGATTCCTGGGTAAACAAACCAGTACTAGGCTAGAAACTGTCCCTTGCCCAATGGCACTCCAACATGACCGTAGTGCCCCAACTGGGGATCAAACCTGTGACACCCGGTTTCAAATCCCTGACGCTAACAACTCGACAACAGCGGATTCCTCTTTACTTTTTGTATACGGTTATCTGGAAATGCTGAAAACTCATTTATGGAACCAATTAGATATGAAGTATAAGAGTCACGAGAGAAATGTAAACAAGATTTAAATGTTAGTTTAGTCAATGTAATCGTAGTTATGATGAATATGTAGGATACTGATATTATTGGTAGTTTGATGCATGAACTTGCTTTTTAGCTCATCGGGCTGAAACCCAGTGAAGCTTATGTCATGGTGAATTGTCTGTCGTGCGTTCGTGCGTGCAACAACTTTTTGCTTCAAACAACTTCTTCTCTCTTACCACTTGGCCAATTGGGATAAATCTTCATAGGAAGCATCCTTCATCGTCTTCTCCTCAATTCTTTCAAGTGTTTTGGATCCATACAACATTCTGGTTTCAATGGCAACGGATAATTATTTTTTCAAATAATTTTGTAGAATTGATCCTATGGTGACCCTCTTCCAGATTCCTTCAAGCCATGTTGATCTGTTGACGAACATGGCCGCCAGGGGGCAAGTCTGTTTTGCCTTATATGGCTCAAGTAAAAAATATTCTCTGACGAAAGTATTTGGCCGATTTTCAAAAACAAATGTAGAAATGTTTCTTGGTTGACTCCCTATCAGAATCCACCAAGCTGTTGATTGGTCATAAATTATGGCTGCCAGGGGGCGAGGTTGTTAGCCGTATATTGGCTTAAGTTAAAACTTTAAAAATCTTCGCCTCCCAAACTGGTTGGACGATTTTCAATAATTTTGCAGAAATGTTTCTTGGGTGACACTACGAGATTCCTTCAAGCCATAGTGATTGGTAAAAAAAACATGGCCACCAGGGGGCGGGGCTGTTTGTAGATTTATTTTTTGCCTAATGGCAGTGGAGCGATACAGGCCCTCTTGGGCCTCTTGTTTAGCTCACATAACCACGAAGTGCGATTTGACGTTTTGTGTTCACTCATTGTCCGAAGTCCGTCGTCTGTACGTACGTTTGTTAACAATTTCCTACAAATGACTTCTTCTACTAAACCAATGGACTCAAAATAACGTCATAGGAATTTAATTCAAAGTAGAACTTTGGTTGCCGCGGCATCAGAAAAGGGGGGAAATTACCCAAACTTTAAAAAATCTGTTAAAATTATTCCGATCCGTTGAAAAAACATGACCGCCAGGTGGAGCTTGTTTTCCCCAATGTGCATTGTAAAATCTTTAAAAATCTTTTTGTCCAAAAGTATCGGCCCTATGTAAAGATAATTTTGCACAATTGTTCCTTGTGGGACCTTCTACCAATGTTTTTCAAATTAATCCGATCCGTTGAAAACGTTGCCAACAGGGATGCGGGGCTTGTTTTCCTTATATATAATATAGTGAAAACTTAAAAAAATCTTGTAGTGATGATCTATTAAATCAGGTCGGCGATATAGGCCCATTATGGCCCTCTTGTTGTTGTTAATCGGTTTAGCTAAATAATCAAGTTGATCTATTTAGACCACTTTGTGTCCGCCGTCCGTTGTTGCCATCGTTAATTTAAACGTTAAACGACATCTCCTACTAAATGAACAGGCTAATGTTTTCTCCTTCATTTATAGAGAGTTTCCTTATTTCTGACTTAAAGGAAAACGCTCGGCTGAAAAAAACTCGCTTTGAATTGAAAAATATTGACTTAAAGAACATTTATTTACTATGCATTTCATTAACATACAACTTATAATGAAGGTATTACTATTTAAAGATGACTATTTGTGCTGATCGGTGCGCAGCATGGGCGCGGCCATCGTTTACATATATCGCAATGTCTCGATACTTTCTGAAAAGATTCGTGACGTCATTTACCCTCTATGTCCCAAACAAAACATACAAGTAGAGTTAGCTAATGAACGACTGCGGTACTATAAAGAGAATACAAAATATACTTTTTCGTAAGAAAATAAACCCCGGAAGTTTACAAACCTAAACTTCAATTATTCAAAATGAAATTCAAAGCATTACATCATATTATTACTAGATATATATAAAGTTTTATAGTAAATAGTATCCAACCATAGTAGGTGGATAGAAAACTCGAAATTGACTCGTGTAATATATATCAGCAAATTAAATATATGTGTGTTAACATTTATTTATACAATAATTTCATTCGTTTATATATTTGACAGTTGTTTGTTATGATTCCACAGCTCGTTAGACATAATGTACCGTCGTTTTTGTAGAACAATCAAAGGTCATAGAAACAATCGAATTTCCGGTAGTGGTCGGACGCTACTGTAATAGGATCTGTCGGCGAGTCTTTTGAGAAGGCATAATTCGACCCATTCCCTACATACTCTGGAGTGGGCGGTTAAGAGATTTTCCATATTAGTCATCTGCTGCAGATTTGGTGTATGTTGAAAAGGGAGAAATGTTATGGTTAATTTTGACCAAATTTCCAAAAGGATTTTTGTTGTAAGACTTTTATATTATATATTGAAGAAAAATTCTCATACCTGTATAAATATCCCTTTTAATTCCATATGAAATCGTCCAATTTTTAAAATCGTTACTTGTTTTTAGTTAAATGTATTTTACCACAATTCATTACCTCCAAATACAAGACACGGGAAAGTTTATGAAGAATGAGTACAGCATAGCTTCGGATGTTTTTACACAAATGAGCCACGTCACACACAAATCGCAATTCAGAGGTCATATTGTGAATTGCAAATAAGATCAAATTGCATATTTGTATGGGCGGTTTTTCGTCAGGATGCGCCTGCAGAGGCTTATTGTACCGCTCAAAAGCAAAAACAATTTTCGGCCATGCCTATAAAGGCTTTCTTACACCGGCACTCCACACAACACTACCATCTCTATGACAGAAAATACATGTATAAATAAAGTTGTAAACGTTGTGACAAAAGGCGTAATTCACAGATTAATCGAAAATTAAAAACATTGTAACGTTCTTTATTGAAAACCAATTAAAGGTCATAAAACCCAATCATATTTCCGGTAGCAATCAGACACTACTTATGATCTACCAACAAAGCACCGCCGAGGCTTTGATGCGCTGACCAGGAGCAGCAGCCGACTAGGGGTAATAAACAGCAAGTCAACTAATTAGGGGTAATAAAATAATTAATTTACCATCATGCAAGGCGTGTAAAATGTTACAGCAGTCAAAAGACGTCAGTTCGTTTGAAAACATTCGATTTAGCTTTTCCTATATAATTAATAACTGCAATACTGTTACGTCTTTCACAGCCTTATGTTGAAGTACTGCCCAAAACGTCAGGAATTTGATGATGATCAAATGCAAACAAGGACAGCACTGGCTGTAATCGACCATGTTCAAACCCTTGGTCGACAACAGCGAAAATATTTATGTGGTGAAAAGATCTATAGGCAGGCATTTTCAAAACTTACTGGATAGTGGACATGATAACAATTAAACAGAAAAGAGAAGAGGAAAAACCTTGTGAGGCAGAGATCAGACTGATCATGACTTGTTGTGTTTGCTTTTTAGTTGTGAATCACACTGTTTGTTTCTTGGGAAGATTCATGACCAAAAAAATACCACACAATTATGCAATTTGATCTTATTATGAAATTAACACTGAAACTACCCAAATGCGGAATTTGTGCTGACGCGGTTCATTTGAGTAACGCGCTATGACGTAAGCATTTCCCATAGGCTCTCCCAAAATTCGGTGTTAAATTCTGTGACCTTTTGTGTTTGTGAAATTGGACGATTTCATTTGGATTATAAGGGATTTTTATGCAGGTTTGTCAGAAATTATTTTACAATTAATTCTTTAACAAACAAATAAATATTTTGAAAGTTTGGTCAAATATAACAAAATGAATTTACCCTTTTATTGAACACGTCGACCATTTTCTTGTTGAAGACGCGTTTGTAGCAGACGACTTTTGAAAAACATCGTGAATAAAGGGGACATTGCTCAAAATTAGCAGTTTCTCCTTTTACCGTAATGTTTTTAACATTACCATTATGTTTTCAAATGTTTGCAATGATTATACTTTATAGAATTTCCTAATTTCTTATGTTTTTAGATCACCTAGAGCCAAAGGCTCAAGGTGAGCTATTCTGATCACCTTTTGTCCGTCTTGCGTCGTCCGTCGTTAACATTTAGACATTTAGATCATCTCCTCCTTAACCACTTGACCAATTTCAACCAAACTTCACAGGAATATTCCTTTGGTGGACCTCTTTCAAAATTGTTCAAAGATTTAAATTTCATCAAGAACTTTGGTTGCTGCGGCAACAGAACAGCGGAAAATTGCCAAATCTTAAAAAATCTTCTTGTCCAAAAGTACTGGCCCGATTTGAAAATTATTTTGCACAAATGTTCCTTGGGGTACCCTGTACCAAGATTGTTCAAATATGTTCGATCGGTTGAAAAACATGGCCGCCAGGGGGCGGAGCTTATTTTCCTTATATGTGCATTGTTAACATTTTAAAAATCTTCTTGTCCAAAAGTACTGGCCCGATTTGAAAATAATTTTACATAAATGTTCATTGTGGCACCCTTTACCAAGATTGTTCAAATATTTCCGATCCGTTGAAAAACATGGCCGCCAGGGGGCTGAGCTTGTTTTCCTTATATGTGCATTGTTAAAATTTTAAAAATCTTCTTGTCCAAAAGTACTGGCCCGATTTGAAAATTATTTTGCACAAATGTTCCTTAGGGCACCCTTTACCAAGATTGTTCAAATATTTCCGATCCGTTAAAAAACATGGCCGTCAGGGGGCGGAGCTTGTTTTCCTTATATGTGCATTGTTAAAACTTTAAAAATCTTCTTGTCCAAAAGTACTGACCCGATTTGAAAATTATTTTGCACACATGTTCCTTGGGGCACCCTTTACCAAGGTTGTTCAAATAGTTCCGATCCGTTGAAAAACATGGCCGCCAGGGGGGCGGAGCTTATTTTCCTTATATGTGCATTGTTAACATTTTAAAAATCTTCTTGTCCAAAAGTACTGGCCCGATTTGAAAATAATTTTGCATAAATGTTCATTGTGGCACCCTTTACCAAGATTGTTCAAATATTTCCGATCCGTTGAAAAATATGGCCGCCAGGGGGCTGAGCTTGTTTTCCTTATATGTGCATTGTTAAAATTTTAAAAATCTTCTTGTCCAAAACTACTGGCCCGATTTGAAAATTATTTTGCACAAATGTTCCTTAGGGCACCCTTTACCAAGATTGTTCAAATATTTCCGATCCGTTAAAAAACATGGCCGTCAGGGGGCGGAGCTTGTTTTCCTTATATGTGCATTGTTAAAACTTTAAAAATCTTCTTGTCCAAAAGTACTGGCCCGATTTGAAAATTATTTTGCACACATGTTCCTTGGGGCACCCTTTACCAAGGTTGTTCAAATATTTCCGATCCGTTGAAAAACATGGCCGCCAGGGGGCTAAGCTTGTTTTCCTTATATGTGCATTGTTAAAACTTTAAAAATCTTCTTGTCCAAAAGTACTGGTCTGATTTGAAAATTATTTTGCACAACTGTTCCTTGGGGCACCCTTTACCAAGATTGTTCAAATATTTCCGATCCGTTTAAAAACATGGCCGCCAGGGGGCGGATCTTGTTTTCCTTATATGTGCATTGTTAAAACTTTAAAAATCTTCTTGTCCAAAAGTACTGGCCTGATTTGACAATTATTTTGCACAAATATTCCTTGGGGCACTCCAAGATTGTTCAAATATTTCTGATCGGTTGAAAAACATGGCCGCCAGGGGGCGGAGCTTGTTCTCCTTATTATGTGCATTAATTACAAAGATTACTTTGAAAATCTTCTTGTCCAAAAGTATAAGCCCAATTTGAAAATTATTTTGCACAAATGTTCCTTTGGGCCTTTACCAAGATTGTGTAAATATTTCCGATCCGTTGAAAAACATGGCCGTCAGGGGGTGGAGCCTGTTTTCCTTATATGTGCATTGTTAAAACTTTGAAAATCTTCTTGTTCAAAAGTATAAGCCCAATTTGAAAATTATTTTGCACAAACAATCCTTTGGGAACCTTTTACCAAGATTGTTCAAATATTTCAGATCCGTTGAAAAACATGGCCGCCAGGGGGTGGAGCCTGTTTTCCTTATGTATGTGCATTGTTAAAACTTTAAAAATCTTCTTGTCCAAAAGTACTGGCCCGATTTGAAAATTATTTTCCACAAATGTTCATTGGGGCACCCTTTACCAAGATTGTTCAAATATTTCCGATCCGTTGAAAAAACATGGCTGCCAGGGGACTAAGCTTGTTTTCCTTATATGTGCATTTTTAGAACTTAAAAAATCTTCTCTTCCAATAGAATTAGCCCGATTTGAAAATTATTTTTCACAAATGTTCTTTGGGGCACCCTCTACCAAGATTGTTCAAATATGTCCGATCTGTTGAAAAACATGGCTGCCAGGGTTGCTGCGGCATCAGAAAGTGGGCAAAATGTCCAAGCTTTAAAAATCTTCTTCTTTGAATCTGCATGTCTGATTCCAATATAGTTTGGTAGAAATGTTCCTTAGTAGTCTATAGGTGAGCCTCTACAAAAATTGTTCAAGGCATACTGTTTGGTTGAAAAACATGGTAGTCAGGAGGCATCAGAAAAGTGGCAAAATGACAAAATTTGGAAATTCCATTTTTAGCTCGACTATTCGAAGAATATGAGAGCTTTACTACTCGCCCCGGCGTCGGCGTCTCCGTCGGCGTCCGGTTAAAGTTTTAGGGCAAGTTGGCATTTTCATTCATAAGTATTTGTGCTACGGCTTTAATACTTGGAATGTAGTTACATATTATACCTTTCTTCACATTGAATGCTGAAGATGCTGAGTGTGACCGTCTTTTTGGGGTAAAAAACCTGATTTTCGGTGGTTAAAGATTTAGGGCAAGTTGGAATTCTTTTTTTAGCTCACCTAAGCACGAAGTGCAAGGTGAGCTTTTGTGATCATTCACCGTCCGGCGTCCGGCGTCGGCGTCGTCGTCGGCGTCTGTTAACAATTTCCTACAAATGACTTCTTCTACTAAACCAATGAACAGATTTCAAAATAACTTCACAGGAATGGTCCTTAGGTAGTCCTCTTTCAAAGTTGTTCAAAGAAATTAATTCCAAGTAGAACTTTGGTTGCTGCGGCATCAGAAAAGGGGAAAATTACCAAATCTTAAAAAATCTTCTTGTCCAAAAGTACTGGCCCGATTTGAAAATTATTTTGCACAAATGTTCCTTGGGGTACCCTCTACCAAGATTGTTCAAATATTTCCGATCCGTTGAAAAACATGGCCGCCAGGGGGCGGAGCTTATTATCCTTATATGTGCATTGTTAAAACTTTAAAAATCTTCTTGTCCAAAAGTACTGGCCCGATTTGAAAATTATTTTGCACAAATGTTCCTTGGGACACTCTTTACCAAGATTGTTCAAATATTTCCAATCCGTTGAAAAACATGGCCGCCAGGGGGCGGAGCTTGTTTTCCTTATATGTGCATTGTTAAACTTTGAAAAATCTTCTTGTCCAAAAGTACTGGGCCGATTTGAACATTTTTTTGCACAAATGTTCCTTGGTGCACCCTTTACCAAGATTGTTCAAATATTTTTGATCCGTTGAAAAACATGGCCGCCAGGGGGCGGAGCTTGTTTTCCTTATATGTGCATTGTTAAAACTTTAAAAATCTTCTTGTCCAAAAGTACTGGCCCAATTTGAAAATTATTTTGCACAAATGTTCCTTAGGGCACCCTGTACCAAGATTGTTCAAATATTTCCGATCCGTTGAAAAGCATAGCCGCCAGGCGTCGGAGCTAGTTTTTCTTATATGTGCATTGTTAAAACTTTAAAAATCTTCTTGTCCAAAAGAACTGGCCCGATTTAAAAGTTATTTTGCACAAATGTTCCTTGGGGAACCCTTTACCAAGATTGTACAAATATTTCCAATCCGTTGAAAAACATGGGGGCTAGGGGGCGGAGCTTGTTTTCCTTATATGTGCATTGTTAAAACTTTAAAAAATCTTCTTGTCCAAAAGTACTGGCCCGATTTAAACATTATTTTGCACAAATGTTCCTTGGCGCACCCTTTACCAAGATTGTTTAAATATTTTTTATCCGTTGAAAATCATGGCCGCCAGGGGGCGGAGCTTGTTTTCCTTATATATGTGCATTGTTAAAACTTTAAAAATCTTCTTGTCCAAAAGTATTGGCCTAAAAAGAGTAAAAACTTTGAAAACTATTGAAGTTCTATTAAATCAGGTGAGCGATATAGGGCCATCATGGCCCTCTTGTTTTTTTTTTTCTCAATAATTACTTATGCTAGGGCTTTCATATTTGGAATATAATTACATCCAATACATTTCTTCATATTGTATGCTGAAGATGCTGAGTGTGACCTTCTTTTTGCGGCAAAAGACATGATTTTGGCATTTTCATTTAATTTTTTAATTTTTCTCAATAAGTACTTGTGTTAGGGCTTTCATATTTGGAATATAATTACATATAATACCTTTCTTCACATTGTATGTTGAAGATGCTGAGTGCGACTTTTTAAGAATAAATAACATGATTTTTGTTTGATTTTGAGAATTTTAGATAAATTCATCATTTTTGGTTACATTCCTTTCTAATTGTGATCATTCATTTATCAAATATAATTCTTCAACATATCACACGGGTTTTGCATGATGTCAAACATTTGGTAAACCTTTTTTAGCTCACCTGAGCTTTGCTCAAGGTGAGTTATTGTGATCGCCTTTTGTCCGGCGTCCGTCGTGCGTCGTGCTTCAACTTCTTCTCCTCAGTAACCAGTGGGTCAATTTGGATGAAACTTCACAGAAAGCATCCTCTCAATGACCTCACCAGAATTCCTTCAAATTTTTGGGATCCATGCAAAATTCTGGTTTCCATGGCAACGAAACCGAAAAAACTTCAAAATTCTTCTTCTCCCGAATTGGTTGGCAGATTTTCAAATAATTTTGTAGAAATGTTCCTTGGATGACCCTCTATCAGATTCCTTCAAGCCGTGTTGATTGGTCGAAAAACATGGCCGACAGGGGGGGCGGGGCTATTTTGCCTTATATGGCTATAGTGAAAACTTAAAAAATCTTCTCCTCCGAAAGTGTAAGGCCGATTTTCAAATAATTTTGTAGAAATGTTCCTTGGGTGACCCTCTATCAGATTCCTTCAAGCCATGTTGATTGGTCGAAAAACATGGCCACCAGGGGGGGCGGGGCTATTTTGCCTTATATGGCTATAGTGCAAACTTAAAAAATCTTCTCCTCCAAAAGTGTCAGGCCGATTTTCAAATAATTTTGTAGAAATGTTCCTTGGGTGATCCTCTATCAGATTCCTTCAAGCCATGTTGATTGGTCAAAAACATGGCCGCCAGGGGGCGGGGCTATTTTGCCTTTTATGGCTATAATGAAAACTTAAAAAATCTTCTCCTCCATAAGTGTCAGGCCGATTTTCAAATAATTTTGTAGAAATGTTCCTTGGGTGACCCTCTATCAGATTCCTTCAAGCAATGTTGATTGGTCGAAAAACATGGCCGGGGGCTATTTTGCCTTATATGGCCAAAGTATAAACTTAAAAAATCTTCAACATCTTCTCCTCAGTAACCAGTTGGTCAATTGGGATGAAACTTCACAGAAAGCATCCTCTTAATGACCTTACCAGAATTTCTTCAAATGTTTTGGGATCCATGCAGAATTCTGGTTTCCATGGCAACGAAACGAAAAAAACTTCAAAATTCTTCTTCTCCCAAACTGGTTCGCAGATTTTCAAATAATTTTGTAGAAATGTTCCTTGGATGACCCTCTACCAGATTCCTTCAAGCCATGTTGATTGGTCAAAAAACACGGCCGCCAGTGGGGCGGGGCTATTTTGCCTTATATGGCTATAGTGAAAACTTAAAAAATCTTCTCCTCCGAAAGTGTCTGGCTGATTTTCAAATGATTTTGTAGAAATGTTCCTTGGGTGACCCTCTATCAGATTCCTTCAAGCCATGTTGATTGGTCGAAAAACATGGCCGCCAGGGGGGGGGGGGGGGGGGGTGGGGGGGGGCTATTTTGCCTTATATGGCTATAGTGCAAACTTAAAAAATCTTCTTCTCCAAAAGTGTCTGCCCGATTTTCAAATAATTTTGTAGAAATGTTCCTTGGATGACCCACTTTCAGATTCCTTCAAGCCATGTTGATTTGTCAGAAAACATGGCCGACAGTAGGCAGGGCTATTTTGCAGTATATGGATATAGTGAAAACTTAAAAAATCTTCTCCTCCAAAAGTATCTGGCCGATTTTCAAATAATTTTGTAGAAATGTTCCTAGGACCCTCTATCAGATTCCTTCAAGCCAAGTTGATTGGTCGGAAACTGGCTGCCAGGGGGCATGTTTTATATAGCTAAAGTGAAAAAAAAATAAAAATCAGGTGAGCGATTCAAGGGCCATCATGGCCCTCTTGTTTAAGGTTTTGCTATTTTTGGACTCGGTCAGTTTTAACATTTGCGTTTAGCTCAACGTTAAAGTTTCATAATTCAAATCAAATTTGTTAAGGACCATCGTACAATTAGGATAGATAACTCCATTGTATCATAAATATGGAGTAATGGCCCTTGAATTACTTAGACAATTTTGCCACAATGTTTTCCACTTTTTGTCATAGGTTATCCATTCAATTATGGAGATTTTCTATGTTTTGACAAAAAACGTTCAAAGTCGTCTGCTGCAGAATTGCCGTATGAGGGAAAGGGTTAATAGTACTTAAGTGCAATATAATGAAATAGTGCTTTATGTGAATAAGCGGCATATAGTCGAGCGCGCTGTCCTCCGACAGCTCTTGTTTTAAGTTCTTGTCTGATATTAAGGAAATTGAATATAAATCCTACTTCAGTGATCCTCTACATTTAATTTGTTCAAGCCGTTTTGATTGGTTACAAAATCATAGCAACCTCGCGTCATCACAAAAGGGGTAAATTGAACTTTTAGCTACAAATGACAACTCCTACCATTCCACTTGACCAATTTCAACGTTACTTCACAGGAATGTTCCTTTGATGGTCCTCTTTCAAAATTGTTCAAAGATATGCATTCTGTGTAGAACCTTTGTTGCTGCAGTATCAGAAATTGAGAAAGCTCTTGTTAGATTTCAAGATAAAAATGGCTTTTACTGATAAACTATTTCTTTAACTGAGTGTCCACTCCTTGCAGTTTCATTTGAACTCCTGATCAAATTTTCACAGATATTTGCAGTTAAATATTTGCTTCTAATTAACTATCATTCAGGTGATCGATTTAGGGCCATCTTGGCCCTCTTGTTTGGCTTGAGCATCTTGAAACTTTGTCAGAAAGTTTGTCTTTATGATATCTAGGCCAAGTTCGAATATAGGCCATGTCGTGTCAACAAGCATTTGGAAGCTTTGTCAGAAAGTTTGTCTTGATGATATCTAGGCATAATTACATGGGGGTGACATATTGTTTTTGCCCGTTCCGTCCGTCCTTCCGTCCCTCCGTCCTTCCGTCTGTCACACTTGTTTACGCTCAATAACTGAAGAACGCTTGGGTGTAGGAACTTCATACTTGGTATGCAGCTTGGTCATGACCAGTAGCTGACCCCTATTGATTTTAATGTCAGAAGGTCAAAGGTCAAGGTCATAGTGACCTTGTGAGGTAAAAAGTGGTTTCCGCTCAATAACTGAAGAATGCTTGGGCCGAGAAACTCCATACTGGGTATGCAGGTTGGCCATGCCCATTAGAAGACCCCTATTGATATTGAGGTCAGTACGCCTAAAGTCAAGGTCACAGTGACCTTGAGCTGAAAGGTCACAGTGACGATGAGCTGAAAAATTGTTTTTGCTTGGGCCCAGGAACTTCATACTTGGTGTGCAGGTTGGTCACTACCAGCACATGAACCCTATTGATTTTGAAGCCACTAGATCAAAGGTCAAGGTCATGGTAACCTTCAGCTGAAAAAAAATGGTTTCCGCTCAATAACTAAATGATTATGTCGGAACTTCATACTTGGTTTCACACGTTGGTCCTAATCAATAGATGACCCCTATTGATTTTGAGGTCACAATGTCAAAGGTCAAGGTCACATAACATTCACCTGAACAAATTGATTTTGACTCCATCATTTCTTTTCATCCCCTATGACCACACAAATTGGGAGACAAGCGCTTTTTCAAAAAAGCAATCTCTAGTTAACAATTGTTTGTAACAAACCGTTAAAAATCAATAAGCTTTGTCAGAAAAAGCTTCCAGTCAACAAACATTGCCGCCAGGCAAAGACCTCATATTACCATTGGCACTGAAAAAAATAAATCTTAGATAGCCCGTTCTCAGGTGAGCAATCCAGGGCCTCATGCCCCTCTTGTTTTTATACGCCGCCGGAGGCGGTCGTATATTGGCGTCATCATCTCCGTCTGTCAGTCCGTCCGTACTTCCATTTCTTGTGAACGCAACTCCTACGTTTCTGACCGTATCTTTTCAAAACTTGGTCATTGTCATAACTATAATGTGTAGATGTGCATGAAGCGGCGATTTACCGGTTCATTGATATTTGCAAGATTTATGTCCCTTGTAACTTAGTCTCTGTAGCTGATTGATATTGCAGCCTTGTGAACGCAACTCCTCCTATGTTTCTGACAGAATCTTTTCAAAACTTGGTCAATATCATGACTATAATGGGTAGATGTGCTTGAAGCGGCGATTTTCCGGTTCATTGATTTTTGCAAGATTTATGTCCCTTGTAACTTAGTCTCTGTAGCTGATTGATATTGCAGCCTTGTGAACGCAACTCCTCCTATGTTTCTGACCGAATCTTTTCAAAACTTGGTCAATGTCATTACTATAATGTGTAGATGTGCATGAAGCGGCGATTTTCCTGTTCATTGATTTTTGCAAGATTTTTGTCCCTTGAAACTTAGTCTCTGTAGCTGATTGATATTGCAGCCTTGTGAACGCAACTCGTCCTATGTTTCTGACCGAATCTTTTCAAAACTTGGTCAATGTCATGACTATAATGGGAGACCCGGCCGGGTAGCTCAATTGGTAGCGTAACTGACTCGTGATCTGGAGGTCACGGGTTCGATACCCGGTTGCGGCGACATTCTTTCGGGCGATGTTTTCCATTGCCTCGATATGATCTCACCTCTGATCTATGTGAGAAAGTAGTCAGTGGCTTCGAAAGAATGTTGTGTAAGTACTGGTGTGGGAAAGCCAGGAAAACATGGGTAGGTGCACTGACCGCCGTGATATGACCAAAGCTGTTGAAAGCGGCGTTAAACTCCAAACAAACAAACAAAGACTATAATGGGTAGATGTGCATGAAGCGGCGATTTTCCGGTTCATTGATTTATGTCCCTTGTAACTTAGTCTCTGTAGCTGATTGATATTGCGGCTTGTGAACGCAACTCTTCCTACGTTTCTGACTGAATCTTTTCAAAACTTGGTCAATATTATTACTATAATGGGTAGATGTGCATGAAGCAGGGATTTTCCGGTTCAGTAATTTTTGCAATAGTTATGCCTTTCGAAACTTGGTCTCTATAGCATATTCACTTGTGAACGCAACTCAAGTTTCCAAACAGGTAGAATTGCATAAAGCAGGGATTATCCGGTAGAGTGATTTTTGCAAGAGTTGTGCTCAGAAGGAAAAAAGGATACATATCGACACTGCCATTTGACCTACTTTCATATCGGAAGCCTCTATAGGGTTCTATCTTTGTTTATATGTATCCTATTTTTTTGAGTTAATACCAAAGTCAGCTAGGCTGGTAAGCAGAGTAAGACTTTCAACTCTGAACAAGTGTGGATAAACTGTTTTGCTCAAGGAAACACCCGGCTGCCCCTGCAGGGATCGAACCTACTACCCAGGCAACCATGATCTCAGGTCCCTGTCTCTTCCAGCTAAGCTAACTGGTCTATATTCAGCACCATTTTCTGTTTTAACCACATATGACCACCTATTGTTAATTTTTTCTTTAACTATTGCTGGTTTAAACGGCGTATATTGTGGCGGCACTGGCACTCTTTTTGGATACATGCAGAATTCCATGGCAACCAAACCTATTTTTAGCTCACCTTATCACGAAGTTCGAGGTGGGCTTTTGTGGTCACTCCCCTCATGAAAATCGCAAGCTTGTACGCGAACTTGTTTAGAGATCGCACTATCAAATTCCCAATCATGTTCGCAAGCAAGCGCGCCCGAGCTACGAGCTTGTACGAGTCCGTAATTGAAACAAATACGTACTCGTACAAGCTCGTGCAAGCTTCCCCCACAAAAATGACGATCTTATTTCACGAGCTTGTTACGAGCTAGCCACAAGCTTGTCACGAGCAAGTATTTGGATCAATTACGAGCTCGCAACGAGCTTGTCACAAGCTTGCACGAGCTTGTCACGAGCTTGTCACGAGCTTACACGGGCTCTTCACGAGCTTGTTTTGAACTTGTCACGACTGTGCGCGAGCTCCAAAACAAGATTGTACGAGCTAAACTCTTAAACAAGCTAAATTGACTTTGACTGCGCGCGAGCTCAAAAACCAAATCGTTTTTATGAGCTAAACTTAAATTATTATCTAGGATCAGGATATATATGATAACCAATGTACATGATTTGATAATTAACAACATTATATCAATATACCTGTTTAAATTGGCATACAAGTTATAATTATATGTTCATTTTTAACCATAAATAAAGACATAACTAGCATGATTTGCAAGAAGAGAAAAAAAACCTGACCATTTCACTCAAATCTTTTAAAATATAAATTTTATAATAGTTCATACATGTTTCCTCTTAAGAAGAAAATATCTATAAATCAACATTTGTATCTTTGTTGAAAATATACAACTTTAACTGCCCTTAGAATTCCAAATATGCAAAATTGTGTTTCAACTTTCACTTCACCAGCATGCCAATTAACCTTGAGCTTGCATCATGCAGCAGGCTCATTTTTTAAAGTGTATTTGTCATAATTATTTATCTTTATCTTATCTTTTTACCTGTGAAGTCTATGTGAAGTCCATCTTGAAGCTCCACCACATTTAACTTCCTTTATCTACTCCCAGTTTTAAGTGTTTAAACAAAGATGTTTATGGATAACATGCTGGATTATTTAAATTGTAAACAGGAAGTTGCAGCAGACCAGTTCCTTGTTTGTCTTTTTAAAGACATGTATCTGCTTAAATTGCTGGGAACCAGCAAGACACAAATCCCAGCCTTTTGGACATTCTTTGGGATTATCTCCCCTATGGCTAATATCAAAGTACCTGTAGTGAAAATACCCTAAAAATGCCTATTTAATGTTGCATAAACTGTATTATATAATTATAAATATTTTAGATTTGTGTGTTTATATTCAGCTAAATGATTGTAGAGAAACTTTCGATGTGAAAGAAGCAGATCTTGACTCTGCATGCACATTGTATATATTTTGGTAATAACATGAATTGCAGTATACATTTTTTGTTGAAATTGAATACCAGCTTGAGGTCGTACGAGCTAATTGTTGTACAAACTTAAGCGCGTGCTATCTCTACAGTTTTACGCGCTTGATCTAACCAACGAGCATTCGCGAGCTCGTGACTAGCTAGTGCCAAGCATACGAGCTTAAAACGAACTTGATATTAGCTCGTGACGAGCTTGTACGAGCTCGCTACGAAGTAGCATTTTCATGAGGGTCACCGTCCGGCGGCGTCGTCCGTCTATTAACAATTTCCTACAAATGACTTCTCCTACTTAACCAATGGACTGATTTCAAAATAACCTCACAGGAATGATCCTTAGGAGGTCGTCTTTAAAATTGTTCAAAGAATTTAATTCCAAGTAGAACTTTGGTTTTTGCGGCATCAGAAAAGGGGTAAATTGCCAAAACTTTAAAAATCTTCTTGTCCAAAAGTACTGGCCCGATTTAAAAATTAATTTGCACAAATTGTTCAAATTAATCCGCTCGCACAAATGTTCCTTGGTGGCCTTCTGATAAGATTGTTGAAATTATTCTGATCTGATGAAAAACATGGCCGCGAGGATGCGAGGCTTTTCTTCCTTATATGTGCATTGTAAAATCTTTAAATATATTACCTGCCCGATATAAAATCATTTGGCACAAATGCACACTACTAATATTGTTGAAATTATTTTGATCTGAAGAAAAACATGGCCGCCAGGGGGCGGTTCTTGTTTTTCTTATATGTAATATAGTGGTAACTTAGAAAAATCTTCTTCTACTAAGTCACTGGCCCATTTAGATTTTTTGTGGCACAAGTGTTTCTTGTGTGACCCTCTGCCAAGGTTGTCCAATTTATTCTAATTCATTGAAAAACATGGCCAACAATTCTTGTTTTTCTCATATGTTAAAGATTAGAAACTTCGAAAACTAATGAAGTTCTATTAAATCAGGTGAACGACATAGGGCCATCATGGCCCTCTTGATTTTTTAGCTCCACTGGCTGAAAGCCAGTCGAGCTTATGTCATGGCGAATTGTCCGTCGTGCGTTAACTTTTTCCTTTAAACGACTTCTTCTCCCTAACCACTTGGCCAATTTGGTTGAAACTTCATGGGAAGCATCCTCTCAATGTCCTCTACTAAATTCCTTCAAATTTTTTTGATCCATTCAAAATTCTGGTTTCCATGGCAACCGAAAGAAAAAAATAGTGATTTTCAAATAATTTTGTAGAAATGTTCCTTGGGTGACCCTTTATTAGATTCCTTCAAGAAATTTTGATTGGGCGAAAAACATGGCCGCCAGGGGGCGGGGCTTTTTTGCCTTATATAGCTATAGTGAAAACTTAAATAATCTTCTTCTCAAAAAGTGTTCAGCAGATTTTCAAATAATTATGTAGAAATGTTCAGTGGGTGACCCTCTATCAGATTCCTTCAAGCCATGTTGATTGGTAAAAAAACATGGCCGTCACAGGGCGGGGCTATTTTGCCTATATGGCTAAAGAGCAAACTTAAAAAATCTTCTCCTCCAAAAGTGTCAGGCCGATTTTCAAATAATTTTGTAGAAATGTTCCTTGTGTGAACCTTAATTAGATTCCTTCAAGAAATGTTGATTGGGCGAAAAACATGGCCGCCAGGGGGCGGGGCTTTTTTGCGTTATATAGCTATAGTGAAAACTTAAAACATCTTCTTCTCCGAAAGTGTTCAGCCGATTTTCAAATAATTTTGTAGAAATGTTCATTGGGTGACCCTCTATCAGATTCCTTCAAGCCATGTTGATTGGTCGAAAAACATGGCCGCCAGAGGGCGGGGCTATTTTGACTTATATGACCATAGTGAAAACTTAAAAAATCTTCTCCTCCATAAGTGTCAGGCATATTTTCAAATAATTTTGCAGAAACATTCCTTTGGTGACACTCTACAAGATTCCTTTAAGCCATGGTGGTTGGTAAAAAAAATAGCCACCACGGGGCAGGGCTGTTTGGAGATTTTATTTTTGCCTTATGGCCGTGGAGCGATACTGGCCCTCTTGGGCCTCTTGTTTTTAGATCACCTAGAGCCAATCTTAGGCTCAAGGTGACCTATTCTGATCACTTTTTGTCCGTCGTTAACATTTAGACATTTAGATCATCTCCTCCTTAACCACTTGACCAATTTCAACCAAACTTCACAGGAATGTTCCTTTGGTGGACCTCTTTCAAAATTGTTCAAAGATTTAAATTCCTTAGAGAACTTTGGTTGCTGCGGCATTGTTAAAACTTTAAAAATCTTCTTGTCCAAAAGTATTTGCCCGATTTGAAAATTATTTTGCACAAATGTTCATTGGGGCACCCTTTACCCAGATTGTTAAAATATTTCCAATCCGTTGAATGACATGGCCGCCAGTGGGCGGAGCTTGTTTTCCTTATATGTGCATTGTTAAAACTTTAAAAATCTTCTTGTCCAAGAACTGGCCAAAAGCTCAAGGTGAGCTATTCTGATCACTTTTTGTCCGTCGTCGTCCGTCGTTAACATTTAGATCATCTCCTCCTTAACCACATAACCAATTTCAACCAAACTTCACAGGAATGTTCCTTTGGTGGACCTCTTTCAAAATTGTTCAAAGATTTAAATTCCTTAGAGAACTTTGGTTGCTGCGGCATTGTTAAAACTTAAAAAATCTTCTTGTCCAAAAGTACTTGCCTGATTTGAAAATTATTTTGCACAAATGTTCCTTGGGGTACCCTCTACCAAGATTGTTCAAATATTTCCGATCCGTTGAAAAACATGGCCGCGAGGGGGCGTAGCTTATTTTCCTTATATGTGCATTGTTAAAACTTTAAAAATCTTCTTTCTAAATGTACTGGCCCGACTTGAAAATTACTTTGCACAAATGTTTATTGGGGCACCCTTTACCAAGATTGTTCAAATATTTCCAATCCGTTAAATAAACATGGCCGCCAGGGAGAGGAGCTTGTTTTCCTTATATGTGCATTGTTAAAACTTTAAAAATCTTCTTTTCCAAAAGTACTGGCCCGATTTGAATATTATTTTGCACAAAAGTTCCTTGGGGCACCCTTTACCAAGATTGTTCAAATATTTCCGATCCGTTGAAAAACATTTTCCCGCATGTGGCGGAGCTTGTTTTCCTTATATGTGCATTGTTAAAACTTTGAAAATCTTCTTTTCCAAAAGAACTGGCCCGATTTGAATATTATTTTGTACAAATTTTCCTTAGCGCACCCTTTACCAAGATTGTTAAAATATTTCCGATCCGTTGAAAACATTTTCCCGCAGGTGGGGTAGCTTGTTTTCCTTATATGTGCATTGTTAAAACTTTAAAAAGCTTCTTGTCCAAAAGTACTGGCCCGATTTGAAAATTATTTTGCACAAATGTTCCTTGGGGCACCCTTTACCAAGATTGTTCAAATATTTTGATCCGTTGAAAAACATGGCCGCCAGGGGGCTGAGCTTGTTTTCCTTATATGTGCATTGTTAAAACTTTAAAAATCTTCTTGTCCAAAAGTACTGGCCCAATTTGAAAATTATTTTGCACAAATATTCCTTGGGGCACCCTTTACCAAGATTATTCAAATATGTTCGATCTGTTTAAAAACATGGCCGCCAGGGTTGCTGCGGCATCAGAAAGGGGGCAAAATGTCCAAACTTTAAAAATCTTCTCCTCTGAATCTGCATGTCAGATTCCAATATAGTTTGGTAGAAATGTTCCTTGGGTGAGCCTCTACACAGATTGTTCAAGGCATACTGTTTGGTTGAAAAACATGGCATTCAGGAGGCATCAGAAAACAGGCAAAATGAAAAAAAATGGAAATTCCACTTTTAGCTCACCTATGCACAAAGTGCAAGGTGAGCTTTTGTGATCGCTCAGAGTCCGTTGTCTTGTTTTTCATAGACTCATATAGGGAAAACACTTTAAAAATCTTCTTGTCTAAGAGTAGATGGCCTCTACCAAGATTGTTTAATTTATAGCCCTTGGGTAAAAAATGATCCCATCCCGGGGGGTCACTTGTTTTACATACACTCATATAGGGGAAAAACTTAAAAAATCTTCTTGTCTAAAAGTAGAGGGCCGAGTCATTTGATATTGGGTATGTAGCATCATCTAGTAGACCTCTACCAAGATTGTTCAAATTATAGCCCTGGGGTCAAAATGACCCATCCCCTGGGGTCTATTGTTTTACATAGACTCATATAGAGAAAAAACTTAAAAAATCTTCTTGTCTAAAAGTAGAGGCCCCAGGCCTTTGATATTTGGTATGTGGCATCATCTAGTAGACCTCTACCAAAATTGTTCAAATTATAGCCCTAGGGTCACTTGTTTGACATAGATGGGGGAAACACTTTAAAAATCTTCTTGTCTCAAAGTAGACGGTCCATGCCTCTGATATTTGGTATGTAGCATCATCTAGTGGACCTCTACCTAGATTGTTTTAGCCCTGGGATCAAAACTGATCCCTCACCAGGGGTCACTTGTTTTACATAGACTCATATAGGGAACAAGCTTGAAACATGTTCTAAGATTCTTATTGGACCCTCTAACCCTATGTTGTTGGTTACTCAATGAGACCATTCTTTTGAGTACCCACATCATAGGGTTTGGTTGAACTTTATGAGCGATATTATGTAAAACATCTGTATACTGCTCCTTATCTGTAGCTTTGTTTTATCATCTAATTTCAGCCTTGGGGACAATTTATCACAGATCACATCTGTGTCAATGTTTTTGAAATGGAAAAAAAAACGGGCTCAAATTTTGTTTTTCGAAAAGATATCCTATATTAAAGATGGACAGACAGTGATCCAGTTCATCAATTAATATGGTGATTCTGTAATTCCTGAACTGGATAAAGATAAAGATCCGACATCATCACAGAAAGTGAGGAAACTGATTGACAGCCTCAGACTGTTGAGGGAGATGAGACGAAGTGGAGGAGGAGAGAATCTAGAGGAATGGACAGTTCCCAGACATGGTAGGACTCGGGCCTTTTTCCATAGATCCCACAAGTCCAATTATTGGACCCATTCCCAATGCCAAATATACATATTTTTTCCAATTTTAATAAAATGATTCCCAATCAAATGTACCTACTAAAATCTTTCAACTTAATTTGACTGCATTTCTATCACGGAAAGGGATTGACACCGGAACCCTGTTACGTTATTCAGCTTGTAACAATTTGTAACAATTTGTTCAGTGACCATAAGCAATTGAATGATTCTTGACATCAATCCTTCATGTCGCTTACAACTAAAAAGTACCAGGGACCGTATTCACAAAGCTCCTAAAGACATTCACAAGACTCCTTAGGTAGAAATATTCCTAAAATCGTTCCATTTTCCATTAAAAGTTACGGAGCACTGTACCATGCTATAACTTTTCCCTTGAAGTTGAGCAAAATCTTAAATGGCATATTCTCGAAATCAAATGGCAGCCGTCTTGTCTCTGAAAATAATCAAAACGTTTTTACAGACTTTTATATGGACAATTGAATAAGGGTGAAATGAAACGGCCTCTTTCTATAACCAACATCTCTGCCAATGGTATTGATTACTCCTAGGTTTTGACTTACCAATATACATACATGTACATTACATTGGTATCTTGATTGAATTTATTCGTTAATTTTGAATATTCGAGCATTCTATCTGACAACAGATGTTGTTTGTCAAAGCCATACTTTAACAACTTCCAGAATGCTCCCATGACTATGGAAGATCCAGATCAGACTAAGAAGGTGCAGGCTGATCTGGTCTTCACTTGTGGCAAGTTTCAAAGGTTGATGTTCATGTGACATGGCCTTTCGCAAGCCGATAGTCTAGATAAGGAGCAAAACGGTCTTTAGCGAAAATATCTTTCTTACTACCAAACCAAACTTTCCTTGTCCGGACCATAACTTTGTCATGCATAGAGATATTTTCAAATAACTTGACACAAACATGCACCATATCAAGACGATGTGCCAAATGCAAAAGAAATTCAAGGTCAATGTCACAGTGATAAGAAATAGACTTTAATTGAACTTTTCTTGTCCGGACCATAACTGTGTCATGCATAGAGATATTTTCAAATAACTTGGCACAAATATGAGCTATATCAATATGATGTGTCACATGCAAAACTGTTGTCTGTAGCTTCAAGGTCAATGTCACAGTGACAACAAATAGACATCAGTTGAACTTTTCTTGTCCGGACAATAACTTTTTCATCCATAGAGATATTTTCAAATAGCTTGGAACAGATATACACCATATCAAGACGCTGTGTCATATGCACAATTTATGTGTTTAGCGTCAAGGTTACAGTGACAGAAAATATACTTTACTTGAACTTATTTTGTTCAGACCATAACTTTACCATGCATATAGATATTTTCAAATGATTTTTTTTTGTGAATAATCAAATCTATAACATTCTATAAGCAAATAGAGCAGACCCTGATCAGACAGCTCCTACAGAAGCTGTCTGATCTGGGTCCGAGGTCATGAAACTTACTCAATTTGAGCATGTTAACATAATTATTACTATTGTAGTTACACACTTAGATTACAAGGGTAAGAAATTGGCTCGTTGCAAAGTAGATTTCAGTTACAAACTAAAAGTAGAATTATTTTTTTCCAAACTTTGTCCTCAAGCTAACAGAGCTTATTTAGTTTGAGCATCATGCTCAACTTTAGCATCATGCTCAAATTAAAAATGCTTCGTAACCATGGCGACAAACTCCAAACATGGATTTTATTCTCATCGTTGGTTTGTAATTTCACCCTATTTTGCAATGAGCATATTTCATAAACTTGTAACTCGAGCATCTAACTTCAACAACAATATTTCTATTACATGCTCAAATTGAGTAAGTTTCATAACCTCGGGCCCTGAATCTAGTCTGTTTGCAAAGGCATAAACGCGTTACTATCAAGTAAAGGGTTAAGGCAGATCACTGATTATCAACCTGGCATTAGGGATCCTAAAATGTGGCTGCTTACAACAGAAGGTTGCTTAATATCTGTTATTTATTATATGTTCTTAATAAATGAGGCCATCAACACACGATTGATTGTATTGAACTGATATTTGTTAGATAAAATTGTGATATATTTAATTGACAAAGTAATTATGATTATTCATCAGAGGCCGCAATTTTTGCTTCAGCAGTTCGAAATTTTGTCAGAATATTTTTCTTAAAAATATCTAGATCAAGTTCGAATATGGGTCATGTTGGGTCAGAAACTAGATCACTAGGCCAAATTGAAGGGAAATCTTGTTAACACTTTGGATGCCGCATTTTTTGCTTCAGCAGCTTGAAATTTGGTCAGAATGTTTGTCTAAATTATATCTTGGTCAAGTTTGAATATGGGTCATATTGGGTCAGAAACATTGTCAATAAAGGAAAATATATATATAACTCCGGAGGACGCATTTTTACTTTCAGCAAGTTGAAACTTTGTCAGAATGTTGTCTTGATGATATCTAGTCCATGTTGGAATATGGGTCATATCAGGTAAAAAAATATAGATCACTAGGCCAAAGGAAGGTTGCTTTCAGAATAATTGTCTTGATGTTTTTTACATTGCAGTACATTGTATAATTAAGGTGAGCGAACTAGGGCCACCATGGCCCTCTTCTTTGTTAGATTTATTTCAAAATTGTGCACACATATTTCATAAATGAAGTACTTCAACATATCAAACGGGGTTTTAGCTCACCAGAGCACATAGTGCTCAAGGTGAGTTATTGTGATCGCCTTTTGTCCTTCGTTCGTCGTCAACATTTGCTTGTTACTACACTAGAGGCAACATTTTGCATCCAATCTTTATAAAAGTTTATCAGAACATATATCTCGATCAACTCTAGGCCAAGTTCGAAACTGGGTCATGTGGGGTCAAAAGCTAGGTCACTAGGTCAAATTTAAGGAAAATCTTGTTAACACTCTTGAAGCCGCATTTTTGGCTTGAGCATGTTGAAACTTTGTCAGAATGTTTGTCATAGTGATATCTAGGCCAAGTTCGAATATAGGTCATGTCGGGTCAAAAACTAGGTCACTAGGCCAAATTGAAGGAAAATCTTGTTAACACTCCTGAAGCCGCATTTTTAGGTTGAGCATGTTGACACTTTGTCAGAATGTTTGTCATAGTGATATCTAGGCCAAGTTCGAATATAGGTCATGTCGGGTCAAAAACTAGGTCACTAGGCCAAATTGAAGGAAAATCTTGTTAACACTCCTGAAGCCGCATTTTTAGGTTGAGCATGTTGACACTTTGTCAGAATGTTTGTCTTAGTGATATCTAGGCCAAGTTCGAAAATAGGTCATGTCGGGTCAAAAGCTAGGTCACTAGGTCAAATTTAAGGAAAATCTTGTTAACACTCATGAAGCCGCATTTTTGGCTTAGTGATATCTAGGCCAAGTTCGAATATAGGTCATGTTGGGTCAAAAACTAGGTCACTAGGCCAAATTAAAGGAAAATCTTGTTAACACTCCTGAAGCCGCATTTTTAGGTTGAGCATGTTGACACTTTGTCAGAATGTTTGTCTTAGTGATATCTAGGCCAAGTTCGAAAATAGGTCATGTCGGGTCAAAAGCTAGGTCACTAGGTCAAATTTAAGGAAAATCTTGTTAACACTCATGAAGCCGCATTTTTGGCTTGAGCATGTTTAAACTTTGTCAGAATGTTTGTCATAGTGATATCTAGGCCAAGTTCGAATATAAGTCATGTCGGGTCAAAAGCTAGGTCACTATGTCAAATTTAAGGAAAATCTTGTTAACACTCTGGAAGCCACATTTTAAACTTGACCATGTTGAAACTTTGTCGGAAAGTTTGTCTTGATGATATCTAGGCCAAGTTCGAATATGGGTCATGTCCGTTCAAAAAGTAGGTCACTAGGCCAAATTGAAGGAAAATCTTGTTAACACTCTGGAAGCCACATTTTAAACTTGAGCATGTTGAAACTTTATTAGAAAGTTTGTCTTTTGACATCTAGGCCAAGTTCGAATATGGGTCATGTCCGGTCAAAAACTAGGTCACTAGGCCAAATTTAAGGAAAATCTTGATTACACTCTAGAAGCCACATTTTTAGGTTGAGCATGTTGACACTTTGTCAGAATGTTTGTCTTAGTGATATCTAGGCCAAGTTCGAAAATAGGTCATGTCGGGTCAAAAGCTAGGTCACTAGGTCAAATTTAAGGAAAATCTTGTTAACACTCTGGAAGCCACATTTTAAACTTGACCATGTTGAAACTTTTTCGGAAACTTTGTCTTGATGATATCTAGGCCAAGTTCGAATATGGGTCATGTCCGGTCAAAAAGTAGGTCACTAGGCCAAATTGAAGGAAAATCTTGTTAACACTCTGGAAGCCACATTTTAAACTTGAGCATGTTGAAACTTTATTAGAAAGTTTGTCTTTTGACATCTAGGCCAAGTTCGAATATGGGTCATGTCCGGTCAAAAAGTAGGTCACTAGGCCAAATTGAAGGAAAATCTTGTTAACACTCTGGAAGCCACATTTTAAACTTGAGCATGTTGAAACTTTATTAGAAAGTTTGTCTTTTGACATCTAGGCCAAGTTCGAATATGGGTCATGTCCGGTCAAAAACTAGGTCACTAGGCCAAATTGAAGGAAAATCTTGTTAACACTCTGGAAGCCACATTTTAAACTTGAGCATGTTGAAACTTTATTAGAAAGTTTGTCTTTTGACATCTAGGCCAAGTTCGAATATGGGTCATGTCCGGTCAAAAACTAGGTCACTAGGCCAAATTTAAGGAAAATCTTGATTACACTCTAGAAGCCACATTTTTAGGTTGAGCATGTTGACACTTTGTCAGAATGTTTGTCTTAGTGATATCTAGGCCAAGTTCGAAAATAGGTCATGTCGGGTCAAAAGCTAGGTCACTAGGTCAAATTTAAGGAAAATCTTGTTAACACTCATGAAGCCGCATTTTTGGCTTAGTGATATTTAGGCCAAGTTCGAATATAGGTCATGTCGGGTCAAAAACTAGGTCACTAGGCCAAATTAAAGGAAAATCTTGTTAACACTCCTGAAGCCGCATTTTTAGGTTGAGCATGTTGACACTTTGTCAGAATGTTTGTCTTAGTGATATCTAGGCCAAGTTCGAAAATAGGTCATGTCGGGTCAAAAGCTAGGTCACTAGGTCAAATTTAAGGAAAATCTTGTTAACACTCTGGAAGCCACATTTTAAACTTGACCATGTTGAAACTTTTTCGGAAACTTTGTCTTGATGATATCTAGGCCAAGTTCGAATATGGGTCATGTCCGGTCAAAAAGTAGGTCACTAGGCCAAATTGAAGGAAAATCTTGTTAACACTCTGGAAGCCACATTTTAAACTTGAGCATGTTGAAACTTTATTAGAAAGTTTGTCTTTTGACATCTAGGCCAAGTTCGAATATGGGTCATGTCCGGTCAAAAACTAGGTCACTAGGCCAAATTTAAGGAAAATCTTGATAACACTCTAGAAGCCACATTTCTGGCTTGAGCATGTTGTCAGAATATTTGTCTAAGTAATAGCTAGGCCAAGTTCGAATATGAGTCATGTCGGGTCAAAAACTAGGTCACTAGACCAAATTTAAGGAAAATCTCGTTAACACTCTGGAAGCCACATGTTTGGCTTGAGCATGAGAGAGTTATGTCTTAAATAGCCCATTCTCAGGTGAGCGATTCCAGGGCCTCATGGCCCTCTTGTTTTGTCAAACATTTGGATTTTTAGCTCACCTATGCACGAAGTGCAAGGTGAGCTTTTGTGATCACTGAATGTCCGTCGTCGTCGTCTGTCCGTCCGTCCGTCCGTCCGTCTGTTAACAATTTCCTACAAATGACTTCTTCTACTAAACGAATGGACAGATTTCAAAATAACTTCACAGGAATGGTCCTTAAGTGGTCCCCTTTCAAAGTTGTTCAAAGAATTTATTCCAAGTAGAACTTTGGCTGTTGCGGCATCAGAAAAGGGGAAAATTGCCAAATCTTAAAAAATCTTCTTGTCCAAATGTGCTGGCCCGATTTGAAAATTATTTTGCACAAATGTTCCTTAGGGCACCCTCTACCAAGATTGTTCAAATATTTCCGATCCGTTGAAAAACATGGCCGCAAGGGGGCGGGGCTTGTTTTCCTTATATGTGCATTGTTAAAACTTTAAAAAATCTTCTTGTTCAAAAATACTGGCCAGATTTCAAAATAATTTCACAGAAATGGTCCTTAGGTGGTCCCCTTTCAAAGTTGTTCAAAGAATTTCATTCCAAGTAGAACATTGGTTGCTGCGGCATCAGAAAAGAGGAAAATTGCCAAATCTTAAAAAATCTTCTTGTCCAAAAGTACTGGCCGGATTTGAAAATTATTTTGCACAAATGTTCCTTGGGGTACCCTCTACCAAGATTATTCAAATATTTCCGATCCGTTGAAAAACATGGCCACCAGGGGGCGGAGCTTATTTTCTTTGTATGTGCATTGTTAAAACTTAAAAAATCTTCTTGTCCAAAAGTACTGGCCCGATTTGAAAATTATTTTGCACAAATGTTCCTTGGGGTACCCTCTACCAAGATTATTCAAATATTTCCAATCCGTTGAATAATAACATGGCCGCAAGGGGGCGGAGCTTGTTTTCCTTATATGTGCATTGTTAAAACTTTAAAAATCTTCTTGTCCAAAAGTACTGGCCAAAGGCTCAAGGTGAGCTATTCTGATCACTTTTTGTCCGTCGTCCGTCGTTAACATTTAGATCATCTCCTCCTTAACCACATAACCAATTTCAACCAAACTTCACAGGAATGTTCCTTTGGTGGACTTCTTTCAAAATTGTTCAAAGATTTAAATTCCATAGAGAACTTTGGTTGCTGCGGCATCAGAAAAGGGGAAAATTGCCAAATCTTAAAAAATCTTCTTGTCCAAAAGTACAGGCCGGATTTGAAAATTATTTTGCACAAATGTTTCTTGGGGTTCCCTCTACCAAGATTATTCAAATATTTCCGATCCGTTGAAAAACATGGCCACCAGGGGGCGGAGCTTATTTTCCTTTTATGTGCATTGTTAAAACTTTAAAAATCTTCTTGTCCAAAAGTACTGGCCCGATTTGAAAATTATTTTGCAGAAATGTTCATTGTGGCACCCTTTAGATTGTTCAAATATTTCCAATTCGTTGAAAAACATGGCCGCCATTGTTTTCCTTATATGTGCATTGTTAAAACTTTAAAAATCTTCTTGTCCAAAAGTACTGGCCCGATTTGAAATTTATTTTGCACAAATGTTCATTGGTGCACCCTTTACCAAGATTGTTCAAATATTTTTGATCCGTTGAAAAACATGGCCGCCAGGGGGGGGGGGGGGGGGGGGAGCTTGTTTTCCTTATGTGTGCATTGTTAAAACTTTAAAAATCTTCTTGTCCAAAAGTACTGGCCCGATTTAAAAATTATTTTGCACAAATGTTCCTTGGGGCACCCTTTACCAAGATTGTTCAAATATTTCCGATCCGTTGAAAAGCATGGCCGCCAGAGGGCGGAGCTTGTTTTCCTTATATGTGCATTGTTAAAACTTTAAAAATCTTCTTGTCCAAAAGTACTGGCCCGATTTAAAAATTATTTTGCACAAATGTTCCTTGGGGCACCCTTTACCAAGATTGTTTAAATATTTTTGATCCGTTGAAAAACATGGCCGCCAGGGGGCGGAGCTTGTTTTCCTTATATGTGCATTGTTAAAACTTTAAAAATCTTCTTGTCCAAAAGTATTGGCCTAAAAACAGTAAAAACTTTGAAAACTATTGAAGTTCTATTAAATCAGGTGAGCGATATAGGGCCATCATGGCCCTCTTGTTTAAATTCTTGTATTTTTGAACTTGGTATTTTTTTTTTTTTCTCATTTCTTCATTTCTTGTTTAAAAAATAATTGTGTTTAGCTCAATGTTAAAGTTTTGTTATTTTACTTTTTGTCTTTTACACTTGCATTGATAGTCAAAGAAGGGGACAGCGAGACATTTAATTACGCTTAATTCTTGTTCCTTAAACCAAAAGGCATCTGCTGCAGATGCATCAGAAAGCATCTGTAAAAGGGAAAGGGATATGTGGTTAGATAATTAAATAAAGATTTTTCCAAATAAAAAACACATCTCCTTATCTAGATTTCTTTCATAGTCTAGTGACTAGTAGTCACATACTTTCACATTCTTAGAAAAATGCTTTTTACATTGGAATTTGAAATGTAAATTCATTTGTGTCCCAGCAATAGCAAAGACATATATGAAAATGTATTATTTATATTCATATGTTATACAACAAGCAAACATGTATTTTTAGCTCACCTATGCACGAAGTGCAAGGTGAGCTATTGTGATCACATTTTGTCCGGCGTCCGTCCGTCGTGTGTCGTGCGTCGTCAACATTTCAGCTTGTTAACACTCTACAGGCTACATTTTGCATCCAATCGTCATGAAAGTGTATCAGAACATTCATCTCCATCAAATCTTGGACAAGTTCGAAACTGGGCCATATGAGGTCAAAAACGAGGTCACTAGGTCAAATTGAAGCGAAATCTTGTTAACACTCTGGAGGCCACATTTTCAACTTGAGCATGTTGAAACTTTATCAGAATGTTTGTCTTGATGATATGTAGGTCAAGTTCGAACATGGGTCATGTCGGGTCAAAAAATAGGTCACTAGGTCAAATTGAAGGAAAATCTTGTTAACACTCTAGAGGCCGCAATTTTTGCTTCAGCAGTTTGAAATTTTGTCAGAATGTTTGTCTTAAAAATATCTAGGTCAAGTTCGAATATGGGTCATATCGGGTCAGAAACTAGGTCACTAGGCCAAATTGAAGGGTAATCTGGTTAACACTGTAGAGGCCACATTTTCAACTTGAGCATGTTGAAATATTGTCAGAATGTTTGTCTTAAAGATATCTAGGTCAAGTTTAAATATGGGTCATATTGGGTCAGAAACTAGGTCACTAGGCCAAATTGAAGGAAAATCTTGTTAACTCTGTAGAAGCCGCATGTTTTGCTTCAGCAGCTTGAAATTTGGTCAGAATGTTGAGCTTAATGATATCTAGGTCAAGTGCGAATATGGGTCATGCAGGGTCAAAAACTAGGTCACTAGGCCAAATTGAAGGAAAATCTTGTTAACACTTTGGATGCCGCATTTTTTGCTTAAGCAGCTTGAAATTTGGTCAGACTGTTTGTCTAAATGATATCTAGGCCAAGTTCGAATATGCCGGGTTAAAAACTAGGTCACTAGGCCAAATTGAAGGGTAATCTTGTTAACACTCTGGATACTGCATTTTTAACTTTAGCATGATGAAACTTTATCAGAATGTTTTTCTTGATGATATGTAAGTCAAGTTCGATCAAGGGTCATGTTGGGTCAAAAAATAGGTCACTAGGTCAAATTGAAGGAAAATCTTGTTAACACTCTAGAGGCCGCAATTTTTGCTTCAGCAGTTTGAAATTTTGTCAGAATGTTTGTCTTAAAAATATCTAGGTAGTTCGAATATGGGTCATATTGGGTCAGAAACTAGGTCACTAGGCTAAATTGAAGGAACATCTTGTTAACTCTGTAGAAGACGCATTTTTTGCTACAGCAGCTTGACATTTTATGAGAATGTTTATCTAAATGATATCTAAGCCAAGTTCGAATATGGATCATGTGGGGTCAAAAACTAGGTCACTAGGCCAAATTGAAGGAAAATCTTGTTAACACTTTGGATGCCACATTTTTTGCTTCAGCAGCTTGAACATCTTGTTAACTCTGTAGAAGACACATTTTTTGCTACAGCAGCTTGACATTTTATGAGAATGTTTATCTAAATGATATCTAAGCCAAGATCGAATATGGATCATGTAGGGTCAGAAACAAGGTCAATAAAGGAAAATATTGTTCAAACTCCGGAGGCCGCATTTTTACTTTGAGCAAGTTGAAAATTTGTCAGAATGTTGTCTTGATAATATCTAGTCCATGTTGGAATATGGGTCATATCAGGTAAAAAAATATAGATCACTAGGCCAAATGAAGGAAAATCTTGTTAACACTGTGGAGGTTGCATTCAGAATAATTGTCCTGATGTATTTTGCATTATAGTACATTGTATAATTAAGGTGAGCGATCCAGGGCCATCATGGCCCTCTTGTTAGATCACCAGAGCACAAAGTGCTCAACGTGAGTTATTGTGATCGCCTTTTGTCCATCGTCCGTCAACATCTTCTCCTCTGTACCCAGTGCGTCAATTGTGATGAAACTTCACAGAAAGCATCCTCTCAATGTCCTCACCAGAATTCCTTCACCACAATTGTTTGGGATCCATGCAGAATTCTGGTTTCCATGGCAACCAAACGAAAACAAAATCTCCAAATTTGATTAGCCGATTTTCAAATAATTTTGTAGAAATGTTCCTTGGGTGATAGCCCTCTATCAGATTCCTTTCAGTCATGTTGACGCGTCAAAAAACATTGCCACCAGGGCACGGAGTCTGGAGTAGCGATAATGCATTTATATTTTACAGGCCTATTACAAAATCGTACGTGGTCCAGCAGAAAATTCTGTTGCCATCGCCGACTGCTAATTTTACTTCCTTGGCTTTATTTCCTTGTATTAATATATAGTGGAAACTTAAAAAAACTTCTTTTCAAAAGTATTTCAGAATTATCAGGAAAAAGACTGTGCAGAAACTTGGCGACTGCCTTTCTCTTCGACATGAAAGACACAAAAGGTAAATCTGCCATGTCTGGAGTTTTGCAACGCCTAGTTAAGGCCAGTCGACTTCACGTTGATGTGGTATCCACTGGAAATGCGGGAACCACTCGATTTGCATTCGGATGATGACTGGCGATGAATCTTCTACACCTGATACAAGCGCCAGCTCAGATGGCTGAAGCCCCATTCATTGCTCAGAAGAATCAGATTCGAATTATAGCCCCATGGAGAAGGTCAGCAGCAAAGCATCACCGAGAAATATCCTGAAAAGACGTGCTCAATCTGCAGAAAAAACGTCTAGTTTAACCCCTGACTGCCCCGTAAATTTAACTTTAAAAACGCCAGACATCCTCATTTTAGCTCGACTTTTGAAAAAAACGAGAGCTATTGTCATGACCCTGGCGGCGGCGACGGCGTGGTCGTCCGGTTAAGGTTTTTTGTTTAGCTAAAAAAAATCCTTCCTATCAGTCGAGCGTCTGTGCCGTACGCGGTGCTCTTGTTAAACAATCACACTTAGAAAAAACTCCAACCATCAAACTTCTGATTTCTATTAAATCTGGCACAAATTGTAATGAGAAACAACTTATAATGGAAATGCTTTCTAGGTTTCCAAATCAAAGCACTATTTGGGGCCTAGAAATTAATTCTGTTGCAGGTCATATTTAAAAAAGTATTGGAAAACGCTATGGATGAAGTCAGGCCAATTTTCATTAGGAAAAAAACGTACCATTTTTGTAAAAGTCAACTTCCAGCATAATTTGATGCCGATTCATTTCTACTAATGCTTGGGGACATCACAAAAATACTGGCAAGCCAGAACCAATAGTCAGGGGTTGACACTAACCTTTTTTAGCTCACCTGAGCTTTGCTCAAGGTGAGTTATTGTGATCGCCTTTTGTCCGGCGTCCGTCGTCCATCGTGCGTCGTCCGTCGTGCGTCAACTTCTTCTCCTCAGTAACCAGTGGGTCAATTTGGATGAAACTTCACAGAAAGCATCCTCTCAATGACCTCACAAGATTTCCTTCAAATATTTGGGATCCATGCAGAATTCTGGTTTCCATGGCAACGAAATGAAAAAAACTTCAAAATTCTTCTTCTCCCAAACTGGTTGGCAGATTTTCAAATTATTTTGTAGAAATGTTCCTTGGATGACCCTCTATGAGATTCCTTCAAGCCATGTTGATTGGTCAAAAAACATGGCCGCCAGGGGGAGGCGGGGTTATTTTTCCTTATATGGCTATAGTGAAAACTTAAAAAATCTTCTCCTCCGAAAGTGTCAGGCCTATTTTCAAATAATTTTGTGGAAATGTTCCTTGGATGACCCTCTATCAGATTCCTTCAAGCCATGTTGATTGTTCGAAAAACATGGCCGCCAGGGGGGCGGGGCTATTTTGCCTTATATGGCTATAGTGAAAACTTAAAAAATCTTCTCCTCCGAAAGTGTCAGGCCGATTTTCAAATAATTTTGTAGAAATGTTCCTTTAGTGACCCACTATCAGATTCCTTCAAGCCATGTTGATTCGTCGAAAAACATGGCCGCCAGTGGGCAGGGCTATTTTGCCTTATATGGCTATAGTGAAAACTTAAAAAATCTTCTTCTCCCAAACTGGTTGGCAGATTTTCAAATAATTTTGTAGAAATGCTCCTTGGATGACCCTCTATTAGATTCCTTCAAGCCATGTTGATTGGTCAAAAAACATGGCCGCCAGGGAGCGGGGCTATTTTGCCTTATATGGCTATAGTGAAAACTTAAAAAATCTTCTCCCAAAGTGTCAGACCGATTTTCAAATAATTTTGTAGAAATATTCCTTGTATGACCTTCTATCAGATTCCTTCAATCCAAGTTGATTGGTTGAAAAACATGGCCACCAGGGGGGGCGGGGCTATTTTGCCTTATATGGCTATAGTGAAAAGTTAAAAATCTTCTTCTACGAAAGTGTCCGGCCGATTTTCAAATAATTTTGTAGAAATGTTCCTAGGGTGACCCTCTATCAGATTCCTTCAAGCCAAGTTAATTGGTCCGAAACTATGGCTGCCAGGGGGCGGGGCTTATATAGCTAAAGTGAAAAAAAAATCAGGTGAGCGATTCCAGGGCCATCATGGCCCTCTTGTTTCTGGGATATGGGGATATAGTAACGGCATTTTAAGAATCTGTATAAATGCATTTTTCTCAGCATTTTCTTTTAGATAATATATTTCAGTTTATTTATTAATTACCATTTCCAAATTATAGACGCCTTTTGAAGACATTGTTCCAAAAGGAGAACGTGATCAAAACAAGCAATTTCGCCAATTGCCACAATTTGTTCAACTCTATTTACTAATTTAACCTTTTCCCACCTGCAGACGCATTTTGATGCAATAGCAGCAGACGACTTTTGAAAACATTGTGGCCAAAGGTGAAATTGCTCATGATGAGCAATTTCACCTTTGGCCCACAATGTTTTCAACTTTAATTAACAATTAAGCTATCTTTTATGGAAATTTTTCAGGTTTTTGTCATAATGTTTTCAAAGGTGTCTGCTGCAGATTTATTGTATGTGGGTAAGTGTTAACTGTTCCCTATTTCTGTTGAGGTGATTACCAAGTCGTCTGCTTCAGATTTGTTGTATGTGGGAAAGCGTTGATTAAACCAGGTTTTTTCGAATTAACATAACATAAATAGGTTGAAACTTGATTTTTCAGACATTTCCAATCTATTTTTGGTGGTAATTACCATCAACGAATTTGAACCCACAACCTTTAGGATAGAAGGCAAACGCATTCCCCGTCATCACAGTAATTTTAAATAGTATTCATGTTTAAAAATGTTGTTAAAGTGCATGAATTTATTTAAATATTTTATTTGGTTTTTTCTTTCTGTTTTTTCCAAAATATTTATTAAAATGTCTAAAACTAATATCTTGTATGTCTGTAATATGTTAAATCCACAGTATCGCTCTCTTTCTCCCCCTCAAATATTTTTCTAAGAATCTCTCTACATCTTTGTCTAGCCCATGAATGTGTAATGAGACAAAGCAGTGACTTTAACGATGACGGCAGTGACCACTTTTTATCCCCCGCCTGATTTATCAGGGAGGGGGATATTGTAATGGCGTTGTCCGTCCGTCCGTCCGTGATATATTGAAAAATCCTCGTCCGCAGCCATTTCTCAGTAACTAGCTTGTAGAATTTCATGAAACTTGAAATAAATATGAACCAACATACTGGGATGATGCCCGTCCATTGTTTCTTTGGATTGGTAAATTTTCTTTAGCGTTATTGCCGTTGATTTAAGGGAAAAAAATGAATAAAGGGAATAAAGGGAGCTATTGCACTTTTGTCACCGTTGGTTAAAGTAGCAAAAACTTGTTTTCACATTTTCCTTTGGGATTTAATTATGAAAAAATGTCTTTAATTCACACTCTTAGTTTAATAAAGTTGTTTATAAAACCAGTGTCGTTATTTTATTCTTTCAGGAAGATTATGTTTATCTGTCTCAATTTCTGTTCATACCCCTTGTTCTTGTGTGAATAAGTTGAAATAATTGTGCAGGTCAATTGCACATTCAACATAAAGCCCTTTATTCACAAACAAGCCACCATTGGCGGGGGATATCAATTCAGCGAAATTGCTTGTTCAATTCTATATTACTCAGCAAGCCATGGGACATCATATAAAAACATATTTGCTCAATTTTTGAAATAAACATATAAGTAATCTAAACTCTGTATTTTGTTTGTAAAGATATTTTTCATCGAATCAGAATCATTTGTCTTCATCAAATCTCGTTCAAACTCTCTACACACCGATATGCTATGTATTATAGCCTTTTTACAATCGAACTCCCCAACAGTTTTCTATTTGTTACAGTCCGTCTTGCCGCATAGGTTTGAACCTATTGGTGAAAGATCGAAGCTTATGTGCAAGCGCTGCTTTAGAAACACCACGTGTAGAGAAAGATACCAATGCATGCGCGCTCATGCTCTAAACTATAAAAGTTTAATCTGTGCTCAGAATTTGTGTTCAAACATATGATTGGTCGATTTACACACATTTGTAGAAGTAAAGAGTGCTCTCTAACTTAGCAGTCACGTGACAGTGACAGTTCAACGTGCAGGAGGAATATTGATTTATTGATTATTTCGGTTTACGCTGTTTTCAATAATATTTCAGTTGTATGAGAAACGCTAAAAGTTGGCTTTTGTGAACAGTATATCAGATCAAGATCAGCTAGTGCATCCGCACAGTCTGATCAATATGTACTGTTGATACATGTTGGCTCGAACCCATAGCAAGTGAACTTTGATTTACCTCTAGACTTTTATGCACATGTTACAAGTAATGAATAATTATGTAGGTCGTTGTTCCGTTCCGCAAACTACAGTTACCCACAAAGGTAACTGTATAATGCGGAACGGAACGGAACGAAACAATACATATAAATATCTTTATATTAATTGTTGAAAGAATATATATAATCGAACCATTATAACAGTGGACTTTGATTTAGCGATAGTTCCAAGATAAATTCAAATTTTGTTTGGTGTGTTATGCTGCTTTCAACAATATAAGTTGACCTAGATGCCGTGCACACATAACCCACTTATGGGAACACATGCTATATAATTTAAAATGTCATAGAGTTAATTTTGTCTAATCGAAACATTGCTTCCGTTTGAAAGTATAGATAATTTGGCAAATGCCAGCGCTGAACGTAACGGAATAATAATCATAACTTGAAACCACAAAACTAACACTTAAGTCGAAAATGTACCGAATATAATAAAAGTGAATAAGGCCGGGGTTCTTTTTAATCTGAAAATGAACGACTACCTGAACAATTAACTGCATTATTATATACAATATATTGTAACACAAAGGCCGTACATTGGCTAACGGGAGCAAACATTTAACAAGGACACTACGTCACGAAATATTATCATAACGTTTTAGACGGTATTTTGCACACTTAAGGCGAATATACCATACGGTGTGAATTAAAATGTCAAGGAGTGGCTACTGTCATATGCAGTAAATGCTTCTGTATGAAAGTATAGATAAATGAACGACTACTGGAACAATGAACTGCATTAGTATATATAATATATATTGTAACACAAATAGCGTACATTGACTAACCGAAACCAATTTTTAACAAAAACACTTACTATTGACAAAGTGATAGCTACTGTTGCTGGTTGTACGTGCTTCTGTGCTGTGGAAAGAAATATGACCTAGGTAATCAATATTTCAATGTCACGAAATGTTATCATACCATTGTACACGGTAGTTTGCACATTTAAGGCGAATACAACATTAACTAAACTATTATATATAACACATTGTAACACAGAAGCCGTACATTTTCTAACTAAAGGCAGCTTTCAATATTAACACTATTGCTATTGACAAGTTATAGCTACTGTTAGTTGCGGTACGTACTTCTGTACTATGGAAATAAATCAATGTTTAAATGTGATGAAATGTTATCATACCTTTATCCACGAAATCTTGCACACATAACCCACTTATGGGAACATGCTATATATTTTAAAATGTCATAGATTTGCTTCTGTCTAATCTAAACATTGCATCCGTTTGAAAGTATTCACTCCTTGACATTTTAATTCACACCGTATAGTATATATTATTCGCCTTAAGTGTGCAAAATACCGTCTAAAAAGTATGATCATATTTCGATATGGGTCATATTGGGTCAGAATATTGGATCACTAGGCCAAATTGAAGGGAAATCTTGTTAACATTCTGTAGCATGTTAAAACTGTATCAGAATGTTTGTCTTGATGATATGTAGGCAAGGTTTGAATATTTGTCATGTCTGTTAAATAACTAGGTACCTAGACCAAATTGAAGGAAAATCTTGTCAACAATGTAGAAGCCACATTTTTTTAAAAATTTGGTCAGAATTTTTATCTTTATGATATCTCGGCCAAGTTGAATATGGGTCATGTCGGGTTAAAAACAAATTAGGCCAATTTCGAGGAAAATCTTGTTAATATTCTGGAGGCCGAATTTTTTGTTACAGCATCTTGAAACATTGTCAGAATGTTTGTATTGATGATATCTAGTCCATGTTCGAATATGGGTCATATCGGGTATACAGAAATAGGTCACTAGGCCAAATGAAGGAAAATCTTAATAACACACTGGATGTTGCATTTTGAATCTTTGTCATAATAATTGTCTTTATGAGTTTTTCATTTTTCAAACACTTTCTTCCAGTCTAGTACATGGTTTAAAGAATTAGTTCTACTTGATGGAATGTGATTTAACATTGACATATTTCTACAAATAATAAGGCAGAAACTTCAAAATATTCTGCCTAAACCTGCTGTCAAATTTTCCTTTGATTTTCATTTCTTAAATGTGTATACTTGTGAGCTCTTGCACTCAGGTGAGCGATATAGTGCCAACAAGGTCATCCTGTTTTTAAATTGGTAGTTTCATAATATTTACTATTTTTGATATGATCTTTCAACTTCTTAACAATAAATACATAAACATAAGCTGCAATTGCTATTTCCTTTCACATTTTCCCTACTTCTCAAACCTTCCTGCAGCCCCCAGGCCGTCAGCACTTCAGTGCTTTGATTTATTAAAGTGAACGATGTTTAGTGTTTATGGATACTTACAGAAAATTATATTATGTAGAATGGAATATTTCTATGATTTTGACTTTTTCGGGGGTAAAGTGTGACACCCACTTCTACTTTGAAAAACAGCTTGATATATTCTTTTTCCTTTTTTTCTCAAAAATTCCTTTTTCATATTGATTTACATTCTATATATAAAGTTATATTTGAACTTAAATATGATTTGTAGTTTTCATTTTAATTATTTTGTGTGTTTTAGGTTTTCGGCCAAAATGCCTATTTGTGTGCCTTTGATGAAACTGGTCATGTCATTGACAGGCGAAAATTTTCTTTTTAAACGATTACAAATATATTGTTTTTCTTATTTCAACCAGTTATTGTATGTACTAATCAAATACAAAGGGAAAAAAATCCATGATTGGGATTTTTTGTGTGAAAAAACTGTAGCATACGCCTTTTATAGAGGCACTAGCTTGCCTCAGCGAACAAATCGCCACACTGTATATATAGTGTATATATTTCAAAATTATAACAAAAGCAATCAAATAATGAACCCTTTTATCGCTCCCTCAACGTAATATTCCGTACGTATATATTGAGTTTTTTCACTTTTTGATTTACATTCCTGTAACTATATATTCCTGTAGCGTCACGTACCGCTATAAATATGCACCGGAAGTGCCGAATACCAATACTATTAATCAAGTTACAAAAACAATATGGCATTTCGACCTGGGACCTCTCCTTCCACCAGTGGGGCAAAAAAAAAAAAGGCGTTTACCATTAGATAAAGAGTCACCCGAAGTCTATAAGGTAAAATTTGGTAAAAGATCAAATAAAATTTATATACTCGCAACCGGCATGTGTCCTAATTCGAACCGCATTACAGAGCGTTCGACTCTCCGACTGGAATCATTTTGTAGAAATGTTCATTGTGTGATCCCTTATCAGATACCTTCAAGCCAAGTTGATTGGTTTAAAAGCATGTCCGCCTGGGAAGGGCTGTTATTATGGCTATAGCAGGAACTTTAAAAACCTCCTCCGAAAGTGTTTCAAATAATTTTGTAGAAATACGCATACCGCGCGGACTGCCTGTTGGAAGAAAACCAAATTTGGTAAATGGCGGACGATTCAATTTTCTGTCTGATGTGAATTCGATTTTAAAGAGGTAAAGAGGAAGCTGCATACTTTTGAGACGTAATGCGATGTTAAATATGATTTATTGAATTGTTGCAATAGCTACTACAGTATGTTTTGGTAACGCTGGTAGGGTTTTAAAGGAACTTGACTTTCACTTTCGTAATTATATGCAGACTGTCACCGTTATACACGTTTGTTGATCCAAAAATACTGAACAAACCAGTCGTCAATGTGATGTCTGGTAACGATGAGAAAACAGCATACGCTATTCGCCCTACGCAGGTGCTTGTGAGTCGGTAACTAAATAGCATTGTCAGTCAGGGCTTTTTTACCTTATTAAACAGAGACCGATCTTCGGCTACTTCCCAATTGATAATAAGTGGATTTTATCCCAACTGTGGCTAAAAAATATCCCCAAAAGAAAAAAATATCCCAATTAAAAGTTTGCCGACAATTTTTGTTTTAATTTTAGACTACTTCAGGGCAGTTTTCTCTCAGACTGGTTTCCGATCTAAAATTATTATCATGGTAATTTGCTTGATTCTGTAATAGAAATTAATCACGATACCAGTCATATAGTTCATTTCCGATTCCATTTTGGAATGATATAAATGTCTTTTTCGTACAACGGATACCGGGCAGCAATTTAGTGTAAACATTATGAGCCACAAAGGCAAATAAGATGCAAAAAATACACCTAAAACAGTAAATGAAGACGAATCATGATGATGTGGCACCGATGATCGGCAAAAATCAGATACATCTCAGTGAGACTTTTTTCCCATCCCAGTGCTTTCATTAAGGGCCAATTTCAGGAATTTTGAAATTCCTGGTCAAAATGGTCAAAAAAAGGTGAGCTTTTGTGATCGCTCACCGTCCCTCGTCATCCGTCCGTTCACATTTTCCTTTAAATGACTTCTCCTCCTAAACCAATTAACCAAATTCAAAAACATTTTACAGGAATGTTCCTTGTGTGGATCTTTTTCAAACTTGTTCAAAAAAAGAATTCTATTCCATGCAGAACTTTGGTTGCCACGGCAAAAATAAACAAGAGGGCCATGATGGCCCTTGAATCGCTCACCTGATTTTTTAATTGTTTTCACTTTAGCTATATAAGCCTCGCCCCCTGGCAGCCATAGTTTCCGACCAATCAACTTGGCTTGAAGGAATCTGATAGAGGGTCACCCTAGGAACATTTCTACAAAATTATTTGAAAATCGGCCAGATACTTTTGGAGGAGAAGATTTTTTAAGTTTTCACTATAGCCATATAATGCAAAATAGCCCTGCCTACTGGCGGCCATGTTTTTTGACCAATCAACATGGCTTGAAGGAATCTGAAAGTGGGTCATCCAAGGAACATTTCTACAAAATTATTTGAAAATCGGGCCGACACTTTTGGAGAAGAAGATTTTTTAAGTTTGCACTATAGCCATATAAGGCAAAATAGCACCGCCCCCCCTGGCGGCCATGTTTTTCGACCAATCAACATGGCTTCAAGGAATCTGATAGAGGGTCACCCAAGGAACATTTCTACAAAATCATTTGAAAATCAGCCTTACACTTTCGGAGAAGAAGATTTTTTAAGTTTTCACTATAGCCATATAAGGCAAAATAGCCCCGCCCTCCTGGTGGCCGTGTTTTTTGACCAATCAACATGGCTTGAAGGAATCTGGTAGAGGGTCATCCAAGGAACATTTCTACAAAATTATTTGAAAATCTGCCAACCAGTTTGGGAGAAGAAGAATTTTGAAGTTTTTTTCGTTTCGTTGCCATGGAAACAAGAATTCTGCATGGATCCCAAAAAATTTGAAGAAATTCTGGTGAGGTCATTAAGAGGATGCTTTCTGTGAAGTTTCATCCCAATTGACCCACTGGTTACTGAGGAGAAGATGTTGAAGATTTTTTAAGTTTATACTTTGGCCATATAAGGCAAAATAGCCCCCGCCCCCTGGCGGCCATGTTTTTCGACCAATCAACATTGCTTGAAGGAATCTGATAGAGGGTCACCCAAGGAACATTTCTACAACATTATTTGAAAATCGGCCTGACACTTATGGAGGAGAAGATTTTTTAAGTTTTCATTATAGCCATAAAAGGCAAAATAGCCCCGCCCCCTGGCGGCCATGTTTTTTGACCAATCAACATGGCTTGAAGGAATCTGATAGAGGATCACCCAAGGAACATTTCTACAAAATTATTTGAAAATCGGCCTGACACTTTTGGAGGAGAAGATTTTTTAAGTTTGCACTATAGCCATATAAGGCAAAATAGACCCGCCCCCCCTGGCGGCCATGTTTTTCGACCAATCAACATGGCTTGAAGGAATCTGATAGAGGGTCACCCAAGGAACATTTCTACAAAATTATTTGAAAATCGGCCTTACACTTTCGGAGGAGAAGATTTTTTAAGTTTTCACTATAGCCATATAAGGCAAAATAGCCCCCCTGGCGGCCATGTTTTTCGACCAATCAACACGGCTTGAAGGAATCTGATAGAGGGTCATCCAAGGAACATTTCTACAAAATTATTTGAAAATCTGCCAACCAATTCGGGAGGAGAAGAATTTTGAAGTTTTTTCGGTTTCGTTGCCATGGAAACCAGAATTTTGCATGGATCCCAAAAATTTGAAGGAATTCTGGTGAGGTCATTGAGAGGATGCTTTCTGTGAAGTTTCATCCAAATTGACCCACTGGTCACTGAGGAGAAGAAGTTGACGCACGACGCACGACGGACGCCGGACAAAAGGCGATCACAATAACTCACCTTGAGCAAAGCTCAGGTGAGCTAAAAAAGGTTTACCAAATGTTTGACATCATGCAAAACCCGTGTGATATGTTGAAGAATTATATTTGATAAATGAATGATCACAATTAGAAAGGAATGTAACCAAAAATGATGAATTTATCTAAAATTCTCAAAATCAAACAAAAATCATGTTATTTATTCTTAAAAAGTCGCACTCAGCATCTTCAACATACAATGTGAAGAAAGGTATTATATTATATTGACCCACTGGTTACTGAGGAGAAGAAGTTGACGCACGACGCACGACGGACGACGGACGACGGACAAAAGGCGATCACAATAACTCGCCTTGAGCAAAGCTCAGGTGAGCTAAAAAGGAAATTAACCAAAACTTAAAAAATCTTCTTGTCTGAGAGTAGAAGGCCCATATGCCTCTGATATTTGTTATGTAGCATCATCTCGTGAACCTCTACAAAGATTGTTTAAATTATAGCCCTGGGGTCAAAAATGACCCCTCCCGGGAGTCACTTGTTTTTCATAGACTCATATAGGGAAAAAACTTTAAAAATCTTCTTGTCTAAGAGTAGAGGGCCCAGGCCTTTGATATTTGGTATGTAGCATCATCTTGTGGACCTCTATTAAGACTGTTCAAATTATAGCTCTGGGGTCAAAACTTACCCCTCCCCTGGGGTCTATTGTTTTACATAGACTCATATAGAGAAAAACGTTAAAAAAAAAAGAGGGCCAAGGCCTTTGATATTTGGCATGTAGCGTCATCTAGTGGACCTTTCCCAAGATTGTTTAAATATAGCCTTGGGGTCAAAAATGACCCCATCCCGGGGGACCCTTGTTTTACATAGAATCATTTAGGGGGAAAACTTTAAAAATCTTCTTGTCTAAAAGTAGAGGGGCCTGGCCTTTGATATTTGGTATGTAGCATCATCAAGTGGACCTCTACCAAGATTGTTCAAATTATAGCCATAGTGTAAAAAATTACCCCTCCCCAGGGGTCACTTGTTTTACATAGATAGGGAAATAAATCTTCTTGTCTAAAAGATATTTGGTATGTAGCATCATCTAGTGGACCTCTACCAAGATTGTTCAAATTATAGCCCTGGGGTCAAAAATGACCCCTCCCGGGGGTCACTTATTTTTCATAGACTCATATAGGGTAACAACTTTAAAAATATTTTTGTCTTAAAGTAGAGGGCCCATGCCTTTACTATTTGGTAAGTAGCATCATCTAGTGGACCTCTACCAAGATTGTTCAAATTATAGCCATGCGGTCAAACATTACCCCTCCCCTGGGGGTCACTTGTTTTAAGATAGACTTGTATAGGGGAAGCACTTTAAAAATATTCTCGTCTTAAAGTAGAAGGCCCAGGCCTTTGATATTTGGTATGTAGCTTCATCTAGTGGACCCCTTCCAAGCTTGTTCAAAGTATAGCCCTGGGGTCAAAAATGGTTTTACATATACAAAGGGAAAAACTCTAAAAATCTTGTCTAAAAGTTTAATATTTGAAATATAACTTCATCTAGTGGACTTCTACCGTGTCAAACATGGCTCCACCCTTGGGATCACTTGTTTTACATAGACTTGTTAAGGTAAACACTTTAAAAATATTCTTGTCCATTTGCCATGAATGTTCTTTGTGTGCCCCTCTTCTAAGACTTCAAATTATTTTGATAGGATGATAAACATGGCCACCAGGTGGTGTTGCTTTTTTTCCGTATATATGTATAGACATAGAACAATGAATACTTTTTAAGTCAGGTGAGCGATATACAGTGTTCCCACAAACATTTTATTCTGGGGGTACATGGACCCTCTGGAGTAAATCTTTAGGGGTACAAATACAATTTTTGGCGGTACACCATATCATGATGTTATATTGTAAATGAAACGAAACAATCTGTGTTATTATCCTTTAGTAACAAAAACACCTTTTTTAGATCACCAAAGGCTCAAGGTGAGCTATTCTGATCACTTTGTGTCCGTCGTCTGTCGACCGTCGTTAACATTTAGCATTTAGATCATCTCCTCCTTAACCACATGACCAATTTCAACCAAACTTCACAGGAATGTTCCTTTGGTGGACTTCTTTCAAAATTGTTCAAAGATTTAAATTCAATCGAGAACTTTAGTTGCTGCGGGCATCTGAAATGGGAAAAAATTGACGAATCTTAAAGAATCTCCTTGTCCAAAAATACTGGCCTGATTTGAAAATTATTTTGCACTAATGTTCCTTGGGGTACCCTCTACCAAGATTATTCAAATATTTTCGATCCATTGAAAAACATGGCCGCCAGGGAGCGGAGCTTATTTTCCTTATATGTGCATTGTTAAAACTTTAAAAATCTTCTTGTCCAAAAGTACTGGCCTGATTTGAAAATTATTTTGCACAAATGTTCCTTGGGGCACCATTTACCTAGATTGTTCAAATATTTACAATCCGTTGAAAAACATGGCCGCCAGGGGGCGGAGCTTGTTTTCCTTATATGTGCATTGTTAAAACTTTAAAAATCTTCTTGTCCAAAAGTACTGGCCCGATTTGAAAAGTATTTTGCACAAATGTTCCTTGGGGCACCCTTTACCTAGATAGTTAAAATATTTCCGATCCGTTGAAAAACATGGCCGCCAGGGGGCGGAGCTTGGTTTCCTTATATGTACATTGTTAAAACTTTAAAAATCTTCTTGTCCAAAAGTACTGGCCCGATTTTAAAATTAAAAGATTGTTCAACTATTTCCGATCCGTTGAAAAAACATGGCCGCCAGGGGGCGAAGCTTGTTTTCCTTATATGTGCATTGTTAAAACTTTAAAAATGTGGTCGCCAGGGGGTGGGGTGTTTCGGCTTATATGGTTATATTAAAGCTTTTAAAATCTCCAAAAACGTCTGGCCAATTTCCAAATAATGTTGCTGAAATGTTCCTTTGATGACCCCCTACAAGATAACATCTTGGCATATATGGCTTGTACAAAACATGTACTGATCAACTTGAATACGCACATAGTTCTAGAAGATATCTTTATCTAAATTGATAGATGCGAACTAAGATAACAACAGAAGAAATAAATAGATTGGATTACAAATAGATGTTCTTATTTATTTTAATTACTGGGGAACCAGGAGTTTTCAAACCTGATACAAGATTATTTCTCCTGGCTTGTATTGACAATACCAGTATAAACAATATTGATTAATTATGGGTTTACTCCGATTTGAACATTTGTTCAGTTATATCACAGCGGTCAGGTCATATATATCCATGTGTTTCCTGACTTTCCAACACCAAGCCTGTTTGTCTTGTTTGACTTGTCTTTCCAAGCCACTGGCTGCTTCGTATAGAAAGGAAACATCTAGGAGCAGCGCCGTATAAAAATGTAGCCCGAAACGGCGTTTCTATACGCATAAAAGTGATGCGATGTTGGAATTCCAACAATACCTGAAGTAGAGGAAGAACGTGGATTCATAACCGTATAACATCCGAACAAACGTAGTTTATTTTCTTAGTACGAGCATATCGAAAAAAGAACATACATGTATTTCTCTTTGTCCTTGCTATTTGATGGATTAAAGTCGACAGTACCAAGCGATTGCATTGCTGTATTAACCTTCAAGTGAATATAGACTACCGCCGGTATATTGAATGAATATTTCCATTGAGACATAGTTAATTTAGACACGAAAAACACGAAATTTTGGTCCCATTTATTCATCAATATTGTGTTCAGTTCCGTATAGTTTGTTCCGGGTTAAATGTTTTTATTTATTCAAGCGCGGTTTATATCGTTTCCAACAGTATGTCAGTTATATGACGGCGATAATACTCGTATCCGTGATCCAAGGTTGACTTACCAGTACTAATCTAGAGAAATGTGTCTTGTCCGTGGACACTCTATCATGACCGCCACTAACGGGATCGAATCCGTACCACCCCGACTAATATAGCGCACATTTACAAATTGTCTACGTTGGAGTCATTGTTAAAGGTTGACATAAAAGATCCCCAGTAAACACCCGACGTCGCATCGACGTTGGATTAGGTTGCGACGTCGGTGACCATAAACCAACGTCTATCCGACGTCGGATTCTTGACGACGATTCAACGTCAGTGTTTGACGTTGGATCGACGTCGCACCAGCGTTGTATTTTGGTCGCGACATCAGTGACCAATATCTGACGTTTATCCGACGTCTGTACAATGTGTGTTTTCCACATAGAACATTAGAAAAATGTTAAACATGTAGTTTTAGGAAAATAAAACTTTATGAAAATGACTTTTCTGACAAAAAGAATAATTAAACTGTTTGGCATATTTCCCCGTTGCGCGTTGCTAGATTGCTTAATTTGTATATGCAGGTACGAATGCACGGTAATCCATGATCTGCAGCTAGACCCTGCATGTCAGCACTTTAAGTGCTTTGTTTCTTGGACGCTGAAGTCTTTGTTATTATTCGGTTCTTTGCGTAGATACTTTAAAAGTTTAAAAATTCAAATCAAAGAACTTATAATAGTGATAATCGTTATCCATATGGACGGGAAATAATTGAATAATCGGTCATAGTTTTAAAACACGCCAAATATGTAAAAACGAAGGTATCTTTCACACTTTAGGTACTTTGATTTCATTTTCGGGAACGAGTTATCGTTCTTTTCGCCAGACAAATGTTTTTCTAAAATAATATTTACAACTGTGGAGAAAGGCTGGAAGTATCATCACGTAAGTAGCCTCCCAACCGACGTATATATCCAGTGCCGCTACTTTTTAAGCCAAGACTTCTGTATGTTATTTGATTTTAGGTTTTATTAAAGCGCACAGTAATGGCTTTTCGCGTCAATCATTTTGTGAAGAATGTGTTCTCTAGTCTAGGCGAGAAATCAATCGTTGCTTATGTACAGCAACGATTTCCTTTTCTTGAATGGTTGGATTCATAATTTCTGTTATTAGTAATATTGGCAATAAAGGATGAATGGCGGACATTATCCCCTTCGTCAAAAGGTGCACATGTACTGTATGCGGACATCAGCCAAGTCCATTTGATTAACGCGGACATAGGCCCCTTCACCTTCACCTAATTGATGAAAAGCGGACATTGTCCCATTCATAGGATTGCTGAACTCTGACATTATCCCTCTCAAAAGATATGAGCATCTATTTAATCTGCACTGGATTAACGCTGAAGGTGTTGTTGTCGTATCAGGTACTACACATATCTGCTGTGACATATGTACCCATGGTAAATATATGTATACACAATTGTACCAGACCTGTATCTTCTCAGCATATATGTACCCTGCAGGGGTGTAGAAATGATTTGAAGAAGCAGGGTAAATTCTTAAAGTAGCCGGGTGTTAAAGGGTCTAACCGAATAGGTAACAAGGGGCAAACCGAAAAAGTTGCCGGGTGAGGATGCTTAAGTACCAGGGTGATTTTACCGCCTCCCTCCTCATTTCTACACCCCTGACCCTGTGTTAACACAAATGTACCTGCCCTGCGGGCAGCATATGAAACCACGCGATAAAGTACGAGAATGTCGTAAACTGCCGTAAGTGGGATACGAATCACCATATGATTATGAACAGCCAGACCTAATGATCATTATTAGATTGTCATATATTTACACTTATTTAAGATTGTTGAGCGTTGCTGTGATGCAGGCCGGTGAGAATTGTATTTAATTTAACGATCGGAGACATGGATCTCATACAAAATAACTATGACACAGACAGCAGCGATGACGACGATGAAGATACCTTGCTGACGGTAGCCGTAGGTGGCGATGATTTGGAAAAAATGCTATTGCGTCGCCTAAAGCTTGCCCGAGTTGGACTCCATCGCGACAAGCGGTGGGTGAAAACCGAATTGGCCGATGTCGTCGTAGACGATAATGACAAAGACGACTTCGTTTTCAATATTAAAAGAGGAGAGATACGTCAACAATTCATCTTGTCTGACATCTTTTGTGTTGATTAGTTTTACTTCAACAATGCCGTTAACAATAGTGATGCGGTTCAATAGGAGCAATCGACCTGACGTCGTGCGCACCTCAATGGCTCGATGACATATGGCGTGAATTGGACCGTTGTCCGGCTTTTACGACAATACCACGTGACTGAACGAGACTTCCCGTCGGGGGTTCATTTATGGAGCGCAGCGGTACGGTTATGTAGAAACAACATTGGTCTGTTTCACTTGTGTATACATGTATGTCCCTTGGGTACATTACAATTTACATATGTGTAGTTCTTAATACGACAACGACCCCTTCAACTAGATTAACCCTTTTCCACATCCACAATACCCAAGACGACATTGACTACATCAAAGCAATAGTATGGAAATCCCTATTCTAATAAGTGGACAAAGTAGAAAAATTTAAATACTGTACAAACATGTATCCTTTTTACCCTGAATAATATTGCCATGGCGACCAGTCTCAATTTTAAAGTCTATATTAAAGTAGATATTTTTCTGTATTCAATAGAGACTTGTAATGTTTCAAGTTAAGACATCGTCCTACCAGATTCAGATTGATAAGTAGTGACTTGTGACCCAAATTTTTTACAAGCTCCATTTCAAATATTGTCCCCTTTGTTAAAAAAAAATGATGTATAATATAATTACTTACGTCATGGTCTGCTGTAAGAATGCCTGATAGTCTTTGTGTACATTCCCATCTCTGGCTTGATTAAGATTGAGGTTTTAATGTGTAAGCGTAGCCTGCATAACACAGTTTCCTACATCCACGAGTCCTTGCTATGAACTCCATGATTGCAATTAAAGTATTGAATTGAAAGATACGTGACCATATTAATATATATGATTCTTCATTTAGTCTGAAGTTGAAATTCTTTATCTGTTTTAAGTCCGAACATCAATGAAATCAATTCATTTAATTGTTTATAGGTAATTAAAGGCAAACTGTTAAGCACAAAACAATTGCTGATTAAATATTTGTAATGGAAATCCGATAATTGTTCAATTAAGAAAATATATGTATTGGCAAACTGTTGAAAGGGCTAATGTCCGCTATGTGAAGGGGCTAAAGTCTGCCATGTAATAACGGATGAAGGAGCTAATGTCCGCCATGCACAAACTGACGAAGGGGATAATGTCAGCCATGTGAAAAAGATGAAGGGGCTAATGTCCACCTATGCAGTTTTTAACAAAGGGGATATATAATGTCAGGTTAACATCGATAAGGGTTTTGCAAGTATTTGCTTCCTTTTCCACATTGTTTGGGAAAATGTCAGTTATTAAGTATCCTAAGCTGCTGCCATGATCTTCCAGAAAGAATTTCCATTTGACAGGAATGAATACATAGTGGGAAGATGAGACATTAATCCATCAGTTGAAATTTCTGGTTTCCCCATGTAGTTTTCTCTGTTTTACGCAGTACATGCATTGAAAGTCATATATAAAGAAAAAAAATAGAATATCAAATAAAGGGTCGTTACGCCCTAATAATATTTTCTGTGGTTAATAATATGAACGTATTTTTATGTCTATTTGGCCAGAAATAGAATCGATGTGTTTATGGATTGAAATTAAAATTAAATCCTGTGACAAATTATGAAGTTTGTCTGTTAACATTTTTATTCCATAATATTGATCTATTCATGTATCAATTTTCAGACATCTGACATAACAGGAACTGTCAACTAATTAGCAGATTTGCCAGCAGTAAACTACTTAACAAGGATCAAGTCTGTAATGTCATGAGATCTCATTAAACATTAGAAATAGAGACATGGAGTCAGTTGTACCAATCTCCGAAAGGTATTTTATTCTATGTTGAATTACAGAGCTATTCATATATCACCAAAAGTATGCACTACAACACATGAGATGGACATTCAGAAATCTATATTGATACTTGGCAAAGCCAGTTCACTAACTCTTTTCCCTATACAACACTCTTGAAGTAGACAACCAGAAATAGGGGATATCTGTGTTATGAAAGTAAAATTATTGAATAAAGTTGAAGATATAGTGGCAAAAGGGATACTTGCCCACAATGTATTTAAAAGTCGTCTGCTGCAGAGGTGTCAGTTATTATCTGTATGTGGGAAAGGGTGAATTCATCATAATATTCTCTTTTTCTTTAATTTGAATAGCATCATACACAACATCCTAACAGAGACAGTGAAAGAGGATCATCCCACTTCAACAATCTTGATTAGCCCTTTCCCGAGTGTAGATATTATTTGATGCATGTGCACAAATTTTAATTTTTACAGGTCTAGCTTGAAATTGAAAGTCAAATTTTACTAGTGGAATCATACAGTAAAGTTGTAGTTAGAAATGCTTTTTAGAGCTCTGTACAAACTAAGAAGATTATATTGGAAAGTCTTTGAAAGGTGCATCTTTAAAGTGTGGGAAGAGGAAGCCTGCCATTAAACAAGACGTCCTTATAGACATTTATAGTATGTATTGTTCACTGTTAGGTGGTGAATATCATACACACCTTTATAAACAAGAGATATATAAATACACAAATGAATTATATGTCTCTGTATAAACTGATAATTCAGGGGTCGAAATGTCTTGATACCTTAGTAACCTCCCTTTGCTAAAAGTCCGCCATTTGGACAACTCAATCTCGTGGCTTTAAATGATTATATTTCTTCATTATAAATTTGCATCACATTCTGAAATAGCAGGTAACTGTTTCTACTATTAGCTTACAAAGTTCGTCAGTGTGTGATATTAATATAATACAGAACGGATTGACATTAGGCATACAGTCAAAACGTCAATAGACCCGAATTTAAAGGTAGCAAAGGACAAACCATTCACTGATTATAGAAAAAAGGTTCTAAAGACAATATGTTTCATTTGTATTTATACATATTAAGGACATTACTGTTAAAACAGATTTCAGCAGGTACTATGCGTTATAATTTCTCATTTTTTGAAGAGGTATTTTTTACTGCAATGTTTCGGTGAGGGACCCAAATTTGTGACCTTTTTATTAGAGGCGAGTTATTGTGATCGCCTTTTGTCCGTCGTACGTCGTCCTTCAACATTTTCTCCTCTGTAACCTGTAGGTCAATTGGATTGAAACTTCACAGAAAGCATCCTCTCAATGTCCTGACCAGAATTCCTTCAAATGTTTGGGATCCATGCAGAATTCTGGTTTCCATGGCAACCAAACGATAAAAACTTAAAAAATCTTCTTCTCCGAAACTGGTTGGCTGATTTTCAAATAAGTTTGAAGAAAAGTTCCTTGGGTGACCCTCTATCAGATTCCTTAAAGTCATGTAGATTGGTAAAAAACCATGGCCGCCAGGGGGCGGGGCTTTTTTGCCTTATATGGCTATAGCGTAAACTTAAAAAATCTTCTTCTCCAAAAGTGTTAGGCAGATTTTCAGATAATTTTTTTAGAAACGTTTCTTTGGTGAACCTCTTTCAGATTCCTTCAAGCAATGTTGATTGGTCAAAAAACATGGCCACCAGGGGCAGGGCTGTTTTGTCTTATATGGCTATAGTGAAAACTTAAAAAATATTCTCCTCCGAAAGTATTTGGCCGATTTTCAAATAATGTTGTAGAAATATTCGTTGGGTGACCCTTCGTGCTCAGGTGAGATAAAAAGTGCTCAAGGTGAGTTATTGTGATCGCCTTTTGTGCGTCGTCCATCAACTTCTTCTCCTCAGTAACCAGTGGGCCAATTGGGATGAAACTTCACAGAAAGCATCCTCTTAATGACCTCATCAGAATTACTTCAAATTTTTTGGGTCCATGCAGAAAACTGGTTTCCATGGCAATGAAACAAAAAAAAAATTCAAAATTCTTCTTCTCCCAAACGGTCGAGCCCCGTTAGCTCAGTCGATGGTGACGCGGGCTGTCAATCCAAGGGTTGTGAGTTTGAATCACGGCTCAGCCAACTTTCTTTCCGACGATTGACAAAAGTCAATGCGACATGCGTCATTCGTCTTCCACCAATGGGCTAAGTCTATGTGGAAAAGCAGCCAGTTGCTTGGAAAGATTGTTGTGTGGAGTACTGTGAGAAAACCAGGAAATGCATGAGTAGGTGAACTGGCTGCCGTGATATAACTGAGAAATTGTTTAAAACGGCGTTAAACCCCAATCAATAAATCTTCTCCCAAACTGGTTGGCAGATTTTAGAATAATTTTGTAGAAATGTTCCTTGGATGACCCTCTATTAGATTCCTTCAAGCCATGTTGATTGGTCAAAAAACATGGCCACCAGGGGGCAGGGCTATTTTGCCTTTTATGGCTATAGTGAAAACTTAAAACATCTTCTCCGAAAGTGTCAGACTGATTTTCAAATGATTTTGTTCCTTGGCTGACCCTCTATCAGATTCCTTCAAGCCATGTAGATTGGTGGAAAAACATTGCCGCCAGGGGCGGGCTTTTTTGCCTAATATGACCATATAGTGAAAACTTAAAAAATCTTCTCCTCCGAAAGTGTCAGGCCGATTTTCAAATAATTTTGTAGAAATGTTCCTTGGATTACCCTCTATCAGATTCCTTCAAGCCATGTTGATTGGTCGAAAAACATTCCATGGGGCGGTGCCTTATATGGGTATATTTAAAACTTAAAAAATCTTCTCCTCAGAAAGTGTCAGGCCGCTTTTTTCATAATTAAGTAGAAATGTTCCTAGGGTGACCCTCTTTCAGATTCCTACACGCCATGTTGATTGAAAACTATAGCCGCAAGGTGCATGGTTTATATGGCTATAGTGAAAAAAAAAAAATCAGGTGAGCGATCCAGGGCCATCATGGCCCTCTTGTTGTAATTACCACGGTGAGTAATTGTCTCCCTTGATACCAATTTTGTAATAGCTGCTGATGGACAAAGATCTTTGGAAAATTCCACTGAAATGAATGTTTTTTAGATCACCTAGAGCCAAAGGCTCAAGGTGAGCTATTCTGATCACTTTTTGTCCGTCGTCTGTCATCCATCGTTAACTTTTAGCTTTAAACATCATCTCCTCCTAAACCACAGGACCAATTTCATCCAAACTTCATGGGGTTTAACGCCGTTTTAGACATCTATCAATTATTTCATTGTGCTATCTTTTTTTTGGTTGAAACCGACGTACACAATTAACTTGACTATAGAATATTTCTTATTTGAAATTCCCTACATAATGTATCCGGAAAAACAGAGCCCGAAAATACGTCTACATTTTGCACACATTTTATCCGATGGGCTTTCAATTTAAAATGGTATTGGGACTATCTCTTAGTGGAAATTTGCTTTCATTCTAATATATTAATGTACTGTCTTTTGGTCTAAAACGTTCATAAATTCTCTTTTAATTTTATCAATTTTGCACGACGACGTAAACAGAAAATAAACCAAAATCGCAACTTGTTGTTGATGAATCATGCAACGATCATTCGGCACACATTGGCTGATTTCGGTACCCTACATATAAACAGCTATTACGCGTATGAATATAAACCAATAATGTGTTTGACACAGTAATTTAACGGATAATTTAACACGTTGCGGATCCAAGTTGTGTGTTGATTGACCATTGAACACAATAAGATTACAGCTAATCTCGACCAATTAGTGTGTCACCTTGCCGCGTTTCAAAGGGGACTGTGATCAAGGCAGTTGATAGAGTATAATTGGTTGAGAGGGATTTAAAGTGACCGTTTAAGGCCGCATGTGACCGCTCACACAAATTTGACTGTATAATGATTAAACAAAGTGTTGAACAGAAAACCAACAATTTAGGGCAATCCAGAATTTAAGTATGCATAGTACTGTAACCCTTGAAGGAGAAGAGTTGATCAACACAAATATCCAATGTGTAACTACATGTATGTTTTCTTAGGAAGTGTGTATTCAAAAGTTATACTTATGTTTGTGCTCTAGTTCAATGTATCACATGTCTTGTTTTCTTTTCAGTACTTAACCGATCTTTTTCCGGAAAGACGTAAAGGAAAACCTATCAAGGCACAGGTGATAATAACGGCTTGGGCAACTCTGTAAATGTGATGTTCGTTTAAAGATAATTCACACTGGAGAGAAATTATGTTTTTGACCGGGTACTGAATGCAAACAGAAATGAAATCATACTTGAAAAATACATTATCAGTATGATGTTTATGGACATGTTTGTCAGAAAATAATTTTAATTCAGCATGCAAGAAAACAAACTGAAAAAAACCCGTTTATAAGTGATTTTTGTCGATATCCATGCATATAGAAAATCGTCTTTATTGTGGATATATTTTCTTCCATTTGAGATATTGCGAGATGTTTGATAAACACTCAATCTAATTATAGAAACCTGCCCTGTTTTTGATAAATTATTATACCCCCTTTGAAGAAGAGGGGGTATATAGGAGTCACTAGGAATCCGCTGGTTAGCGGAAGGGATTTGAAACCGGGTGTTCTGGGTTCGATCCCCAGTCGCAGCACGCCGGTCGTGATGGAATGCCCTTTGGCTAGTCACATTTTCAAGCCTAGTACTGGTTTGTTTACCCAGGGATCATGAATAAGTGAACTGTCGCCGTGATATAACTGAAATAATGTTGAAAGCGGCGTAAAACCCCAATAAAATAATAATACAATATCAATACACACCAGAATGAATACTGGAACAAACACTCACGAATGTGAAGTTTATGAATATGATTGCCACCGGAAGGATGGTTTAATCAAACACAAGAGAATGCATATTGGAGAAAACCCTTATCAATGTGATGTTTGTGAATATGTATGCAATAGCAATAGTGATTTAATCACACACAAGAGACTTCATACTGGAGAAAAACCGTATCAATGTAATGTTTGTGAATATACGTGCAGGTACAAAAGTTCTTTAATCATCCACACAAGAATACATACAGGAGAAAAGCCTTATCAATGTGATGTTTGTGAATATGTATGCAACAGCAATTGTGATTTAATCACACACAAGAGAATTCATACTGGAGAAAAACCGTATCAATGTAATGTTTGTGAATATACGTGCAGGCAAAAAAGTTCTTTAATCATCCACACAAGAATACATACAGGAGAAAAGCCTTATCAATGTAATGTTTGTGAATATGTAGGCAACAGCAATAGTGGTTTAATCATACACAAGAGAATTCATACTGGAGAAAAACCGTATAAATGTAATGTTTGTGAATATACGTTCAGGCACAGAAGTTCTTTAATCATCCACACAAGAATTCATACAGGAGAAAACCCGTATCAATGTAATGTTTGTGAATACGTATGCAAAAGAAATGGTGATTTAATCAACCACAAGAGAATTCATACTGGAGAAAACCCTTTTCAATGTGATATTTGTGAATTTACATGTAATCAGAAAGGTAACTTAAACAGGCATAAGAGAATTCATACTGGAGAAAAGCGTTATAAATGTAGCGTGTGTAAATATACATGCAATGAGAGGAGTAATATAATCAAGCACATGCAAATTCATACTGATAAACCTTTTAAATGTAATGTGTGTGAATATACATGCAAACAGAAAGGTCCTTTCATCAGACATAAGAGAATTCATGCTGGAGAAAAGCCTTATATATGTAATGTGTGTGAATATGCATGCAAACATAAATGTTCTTTAATCATCCACAAAAGAATTCATTCTGGAGAAAATCTTATTTCAATGTAATGTTTGTGAATATGCATGCGAACAGAGAGGTAGTTTAATCAAGCACAAGAAAATTCATAATGAAGAAATACCTTATAAGTATGAGGAAAAACAAATCAGGTGATGAACCAAAGAAGTTTGATGAGTGTGTGTTTGGATATGACAGTAAAGAACGTATTTAAAATGAACATCGCAGAATACATGAGCAACCTTTTCAGTGTGACTTTTGTTGATATGAGTGTATTGCTAAAGGTGATTTTTAAATAAAATTATACATGTAAAAGGACATTTATAGCTAGACACTATTCCCGTCATAAAATTGTGAATACATTATTGAATACGAAGTAATGAGACATCCTCGGTAGGTCTGTGGTTAGAGCATCCGTCTTTAGATCCTGACACCAGGGTTCGACCCCCGAGAATGTTATACCAAAGACATTAAAATGGTAGTAGTAGCTTTCATCCATGGGGCTCAGATATGCAGGGATAATATTATTCACTAGCTTACCGGCAGTACTGGTAATGTATAAAGTAAACAGAAAGACAACTGGCAACAGGACTTGAAGTTGTATTTAAATATGTGGTAGTGTTTGAGTTTGAAAAAGTTTGAATCCATTTTTAAGCAGCTTTCTTTCATACTAGTAATTTTGTCAATTGTCCTTCATCTTGTTAAAAATAAACATATAGAAAAAAACATAAGTAAAGTAGCCAGGCGACTGAATACACGGATGTTTTTACTTTTTGTATACGATGTTCTTGAAATGCTGGAAACGCATTTAACGAACTAATTACATATGAAGAAGAATAGTCTGTAAATTGTTAATTTATATGTTTTAGTTTGCAACTTGTCAATGTATTCGTACGTATGATATATCTGTGGGATATGATATTATTGATACGCAAACTTGTTTCATCTTCCTAATAATTAATATTACATACAATTTACCAAGTGATTTTATAATTGAAACTTCAGTATTTAACCCTTTCCCACATACAACAAATAGCAGCCGAGGACTTTGAAAACATCTGGACACAAAACTGAATCATCTCTTTGATGGAAGCCTATTTTGCTGAAAAGACATGAAAACATTGCGACGAAAGGAGAAATGGTTTGGTTTGAGCAATTTATCCTTTTGTCACAATGTTTTCAAAAGTCGTCTGCTGCAGAGGTGTCAGAAAGCATCTGTATGAGGGAAAGGATTAAGACTCAAAGGCACACTATAATTATACATTTATATGCTGACCAGTATGTTTTAGTTTACAAATAAGCACATAAGGAATTTACAGATCTAAATGTATGTATATATATTTAAGGTTTATAAATTAAAATTTAACATTGAAATTATGTAATTATTTCAAGTTTACTTAAATAACTTGAATGCAACAGTCACATTTTCATTCCCCATTTTCAGCTGAACTTTATTCTTCCTTCCCTTTTAGTGAAAAGTGGATGTAAAATGGTATTTATCAGTTTAATACTTGTGTTTCATGTTACTAACGGCCAGAGTGAAACATGATAATAGTTTTATTAGGAGCAATTATGATTAGAAGTTAACAAGAAATGTGTATTGGATACAGTAAAGCTATACATACATGAAGGTACCATGTAAACAAATTTACAGGTGTCACAAGGCGTTCATTTAAGATAAAAAAAATTCATGCAAGAAGGTACCATTTGACAAATGGACCCTTGTTGCATGAATAGAATATTTCATATGCTGATTATAGTTTATGAAAAGAGGAGCCATTTGTCACTTGTTACCTTTTTGCATAAATAGCATTGCGGATGGTACATTTTTGCACAAATGTAGAAATGAATTTAAGTGTTTGCACCAAAATACATTAGACAATATAAACCTTAATTTTCATGATAAAAATCAAGATTTTTTTTAGACAATGTATTGGACATCAACCTGTAATCAGAAAAAGTGAAAAGCCAAATTTGACCAAAATGTCATTTGGTACCTTTTTGCACCAATGGGACGCACTGTAACTGTTCTTATCCCTTTGATACTTGTAGACGCTTTCTGATACATTTACTAAAGCTGAGGACTTTTGAGAACATTGTGAAACTAGTAGACAATGGCTGATAATGAGCAAGTTCTCATCTTGTCACAATGTTTTAAATTTTGATTAATAATTGTACTTTTATTTATAGAGAGTTTCTATAGTTTTGACTAAATGCCTTTTAAGTCGTCTGCTGTAGATGTGTGGTATGAAAAAGGTAAAAGTTGGCTTTTGTAAATATTACAGATCCAGACTAAACTGTGCATCCACACAGATTGATTAAGATATATACAATATTCAAATATTACTGATATTAAATAATTTTGGTCATTTAATATTCTTTGAAAACATCTGAAAAAATAATTGAAACATCTACACATTCCTGTGTTTAATTTTTAATACCGAGTTTAAAACTTTTTCTTTCCAGATTGATATGCAAATATCATTTGATACCTATTATGTGGCTATAAATTTGGAATAAACAATTGCAAAAAACGTCGATTGATTTAGTTTATTGCCAATAAAACGTATCGTAAACTACAATTAATACATTAAAGGTGAGTTTTTGTGATCCCCTTTTGTGCGTCGACCGTCCGTCGTCAACATTTGCCTTGTTAACACTCTACAGGCTACATTGTGCATCCTATCTTCTTGAAAGTTGACCAGAACATTTCTCTCCATCAAATCTCGGACATATTCTTGGACATAATCGAAACTGGGCCATATGAGGTCAAAAACTAGGTCACTAGGTGAAATTGAAGGGAAATATCGTTAATTCTCGGGAGGCTGCGTTTTTAACTTGAGGATTTTGAAACTTTATCAGAGTGTTTGTCTTGGTGGTATGTAGGCCACGTTCGATTTTAGCTCACCTATGCACGAAGTGCAAGGTGAGCTATTGTGATCAGATTTTGTCCGGCGTCGTGCGTCGTCAACATTTCAGCTTGTTAACACTCTACGGGCTACATTTTGCATCCAATCTTCATGAAAGTTTATCAGAACGTTCATCTTCATAAAATCTTGGACAAGTTCGAAACTTGGCCATATGAGGTCAAAAACTAGGTCACTAGGTCGAATTGAAGGGAAATCTTGTTAACACTCTGGAGGCCACATTTTCAACGTTAGCATGTTGAAACTTTATCAGAATGTTTGTCTTGATGATATGTAGGTCAAGTTCAAATATGGATCATATTGGATCAGAAACTACATTTTGCATCCAATCTTCATGAAAGTTTATCAGAACGTTCATCTCCATAAAATCTTGGACAAGTTCGAAACTGGGCCATATGATGTTATGCCGGGTCAAAAACTAGGTCACTAGGTCGAATTGAAGGGAAATCTTGATAACACTCTGGAGGTCACATTTTCAACTTTAGCATGTTGAAACTTTATCAGAATGTTTGTCTTGATGATATGTAGATCAAGTTCGAAGATGGGTCAAGTCGGGTCAAAAACTAGGTCACTAGGCCAAATTAAGGGAAAATCTTGTTAACTCTGTAGAAGCCGCATGTTTTGCTTCATCGGCTTGAAATTTGGTCAGAATGTTGAGCTGAATGATATCTAGGCCAAGTTTTAATATGGGTCATGCCGGGTTAAAAACTAGGTCACTAGGCGAAATTGAAGGGTAATCTTGTTAACACTGGATACTGCATTTTTAATTTCAGCATGATAAAACTTTATCAAAATGTATTTCTTGATGATATGTAGGCCAAGTTCGAATATGGGTCATGCTGGGTCAAAAACTAGGTCACTAGATCAAATTGAAGGAAAATCTTGTGAACACTTTGGATGCCGCATTGTTTGCTGCAGCAGCTTGGAATTTGGTCAGAATGTTTGTCCGAATTATATCTAGGTCAAGTTCGAATATGGGTCATATTGGATTAGAAACTAGGTCAATAAAGGAAAATATTGTTCAAACTCCGGAGGCCGCATTTTTACTTTGAGCAAGTTGAAACTTTATCAAAATGTTTTTCTTGATGATATGTAGGCCAAGTTCGAATATGGGTAAGCTGGGTCAAAAACAAGGTCACTAGATCAAATTGAAGGAAAATCTTGTGAACACTTTGGATGCCGCATTGTGTGCTGCAACAGCTTGAAATTTAATCAGAATGTTTGTCCGAATTATATCTAGGTCAAGTTCGAATATGGGTCATATTGGATCAGAAACAAGGTCAATAAAGGAAAATATTGTTCAAACTCCGGAGGCCGCATTTTTACCTTGAGCAAGTTGAAACTTTGTCAGAATGTTGTCTTGCTGATATCTAATCCATGTTTGAATATAGGTCATATCAGGTAAAAAAATCTAGATCACTAGGCCAAATGAAGGAAAATCTTGTTTACACTGTGGAGGTTGCATTCAAAATAATTGTCTTGATGTGTTTTGCATTGCAGTACATTGTATAATTAAGGTGAGCGATCCAGGGCCATCATGGCCCTCTTGTTTGTCACACTTTCAATGAGCAGGTGCAGGTGACACAATTGCTCCGCGGAGCACTCCATTCTAGTTTAGATCACCTGAGCCAAAGTATTCTGATCACTCTGTCCGTTGTCCGTCTGTCTTTAACTTTTAGCTTTAAACATTATATCCTCCTTAACCTAAGGACCAATTTCAACCAAACTTCACAGGAATGTTCCTTTAGTGGCCCTCTTTTAAAATTGTTCAAACATTTAAATTCCATCTTTGGTTGCTGCGGCATCAGAAAGGGGGAAAAAATGTCCAAACTTTAAAAATCTTCTCCTCGGAATCTGCTTGTCAGATTCCAATAAAATTTAGTAGAAATGTTACTTGGGTGACCCTCTACAAACTTGTTTAATGTATACTGATTGGTTGAAAAACATGGCAGTCAGGAGGAATCAGAAAAGGGGCAAAATGACAAATTTTGGAAATTCTATTTTTTGAAAGTTCTTGTCTAATATTAAAACAAGCATACTGCGACGATGGTTCTCTCTTGTATCTACTCTCACGACACCGCACGAATAATGAAACAAGCTATCGAGTTTTCGCGAGAACAGCGTCAAATTCACTTGAATATTTCTTCTCCTCGTGTAAAAGTACGGGAAACGGAAGTTGTAATGGCTATTTGAAGTGCTCTCTGGTTGGTCGTTGCCTGATTTTTAGCCAATGAGCGAACAGGTAATAGGAAACCATTTCTTTTTGTGTCGATATATTTAGTTTTGACGTGTCTGTGTTTTCCGCAGAAATGGTACCCCTTACGGCAACTCAAATATTAAGAAAACGAAGAGACGGATCAAAAATCGGGACGATCATTCATTTGGTTGTGTCCGGATTTTTAGCCAATCAGCGATCAGGTAATAGGAAACCATTTCTTTTTGTGTCGATATATTTAGTTTTGACGTGTCTGTGTTTTCCGCGGAAATGGTACCCCTTACGGCAACTCAAATATTAAGAAAACGAAGAGACGGATCAAAAATAGGGACGATCATTCGATGTAGCAACTGATGGGCTACACAACGCACACCGAGTGGTTTCTAAATTCGAAAAACTTTGGGAGGAGAGCGGTTTTCGCCCGTTTCCATAGCAACGGTGGTTTCTATGGCGACCATACTACAAAAGAAACAACTAGAGCCTAGACCCTTCATCCCTACCAAGTTTGGTCGAAATCCGTTGTATAGTTTTAGCGCTACGCTTTCCACAAACAAACAAACAAACAAACATTTTACAAACAAACGGACAGAAACGAAGACCGACTTTAAGGGTCTCTAGAAGAGAGAACCAACAATTGAATAGGAATCTTACATCGGTGATCCTCTTCCTAATTTGTTCAAGCCGTATTGATTGGTTGCAACCAGGCGTCATAAAAAAATTGTGTAAATTGAACCTTTAGCTACACATGACACCATTGTCTGTCGTTAACTTTTAGCTTTTAAACATCATCTCCTCCTTAACCACAGGACCAATTTCAACCAAACTTCACAGAAATGTTCATTTGGTGGCCCTCTTTCAAAATTGTTCAAAGATTTAAATTCCATAGAGAACTGGTTGCTGCGCTGTTAGAAAGGGGGCAAAATGTCCAAACTTTAAAAATCTTCTCCTCAGAATCTGCTTATCAGATTCCAATATAATTTGGTAGAAATGTTCCTTGGGTGACCTTCTACAAAGATTGTACAAGGAATAGTGATTGGTTGAATAACATGGCAGTCAGGAGGCATCAGAAAAGGTGAAATATGACAAAAGTTGGAAATTCCATTTTTTAGCTCCACTGGCTGAAAGCCAGTCGAGCTTATGTCATGGCGAATTGTCCGTTAAATATTTGCTTCAAACGACTTCTCCTCCCTAACCATTTGGCCAATTAGGATGAAACTTTATAGAAAGCATCCTCTCAATGTCCTCTCCTGAATTCCTTCAAATATTTTGGATCCATTCAAAATTCTTTTTAGAAATGTTCCTTGGGTGATCCGCTATCCGATTCCGTCATGCCAAGTTGATTGAACGAAAAAAATGGGCCGCCAGGGGGCGGGGCTATATTGCCGTATATGGCTATGGTGAAAACTTAAAAAAACTTCTCTGAAAGTGAAAGGCCGATTTTCAAATAATTTGTAGAAGTGTGACTTCAAAGGCAAGTTGATTGGTCAAAAAACATGGCCGCCGGAGGGCGGCGCTTTTTGCCTTATATGGCTATAGTGAAAACTTAATGAATCTTCTTCTCCAAAAGTGTTTGGCCAATTTTCAAAAAAAAAGGTAAAAATGTTCCTTTGGTGACTTTTTTATCAGATTCCTTCAAGCCAAGTTGATTGGTCGAAAAACATGGCAACCAGGGGGCGGGGCTATTTTGCCTTATATGGCTATATGGCTATAATGAAAACCCTCTATCAGATTCCTTCAAGCTCTGTTAATTGGTCGAAAAACATGGCCGCCAGAGGGTTGGGCTATTTGCCTTATATGGCTATAGTGAAAACTTCAAAATCTTCTCCGACGAAAGTGTCTGGCCGATTATCGAATAATTTTGTAGAAATGTTTCTAGGGTGACCCTCTATCAGATTCCTTCAAGCCATGTTGATTGGTCGAAAACTATGGCCGCCAGGGAGTGGGGCTTATATGGCTAAAGTGAAAATAAATGATATCAGGTGAGCGATCCAAGGCCATCATGGCCCTCTTGATTAAAGTCGTCTGCTGCATATCTAATAAATGCGATAACGGTTTAAAATCCAGTCAGACATATTACGTCCCTTATCTAAGCTGCGTTTAACCCGATTGTTACGTGTTTAACCCTCCCTTTCCAACATACAACAATTCTGCAGCAGACGTCTTTGACATGTATACATCTGAAAAGCCCATAACTGTTTTATTATATAACCTCAATTTATCATATTGTCGTTTGGAAACACAGGAAATGATCAATGGAAGTCAAACACTTGATTGCATTTAATCATGATCATCCGAACGAGCTTCGGAAGTTTCCGTGGTCATTCGGAACGCGCATCGGAAAATTCCGTAGCGAAGGGATAAAGACGAAGGATATTAATGAAGGCTCATGGGATTCCCCGGTCTTCCCTTGTTAGGTCAAAGGGAAGCAATTCAATTTACATAGACGACCATTGTAGCGTTATGGGTTATGGTTCTTTCCCAACACCTCAAGGAAGCCACAAACCTGTATTAAATCAAAGTCCATTCTTATATCTACCATTACAGCACCAGAAACTCAGGGCTCATCCTACCATTTTTTTAGCTATGACGTCAAATGATAGGTCACCCTTATCCCGCACTGAATTTCACTTTAAATTTCAGGAAATACAGGATGTTCTAAAAAATACTCTGAAGGTGTCAATACAGTCAAAAGCAAACCAGGGTTACACAAATCACTCACAGGATAATATAGTTTTCAAAAAAAGCATTCAACTTTCAGCAAAATCATTATTGTCCAATGGGTGACAATTTCAGTCTTACATATTCATCTGAAATCCCCTGGACAAAATTGTCTTCCCGGCAAGCCGATCCGATTTACTTCCCTTTGACCTAAATTGTTACTATTTATAAAACTGGTGCATATGGTCAAAGGGAAGTAAATCATTTTCCATAGGCGACCATTATAGCATTATGGGTTATGGTTCGTTACTAGCAAATGGATTAACACATATACCTGTATCAAACTAAAGTTCATTCTTAGAACTACCAGAAAAGCGAAACAAACTCACATGTTCACCGTTTCTTGAAAGAGCTAGGAGGTCGAATCAAAGGTCACCCTTATCCCGCACTGAATTTTACTTTCAATTTCGGTGCATATAGCAAGATATTGTTTCACTGATTAAACTCAAGATTAAAACTGATCCCTGCTGGTCTAACTACTCCGGTAGATCAGTTTTAATAATACATGACCCGACATTTTCTCTTTTCAATGATATATGGTGTTCTACCTGGGAAACGCTTAGAAAGGGTGACAAACGAGGGTCGAAGCTGGTTGATTTACATGTAAACAAAGAAGGAATTTATTTGGTGTATTGTGACCTAATAGGTATGCCTAATATAATGATCTAGTTAACGCCGATAGCAAATTGAACGGACAATTGTCGATTTAAAAGGCAAGTTCTTCACTGTTTACTGTGTTGGATTACCTTTTAAAATCAAAAGATGTTTTTTAAAAAGAAGTTTCAAGCTTACTCTGGATTAAAAGTTATCGGGCCTCCAAAATGTTGTTTCATTTATTGGGGTTTTACGCCGCTTTCAACAATATTTCAGTTATATCACGGCGACAGTTCACTTATTCATGATCCCTGGGTAAACAAACCAGTACTAGGCTAGCCAAAATGTTGTTAAAGGTATGCCTAATATAATGATCTAGTTAACCCTTTCCCACATACGACAATTCTGTAGCAGACGACTTTGAATATATTTTGTCAAAACCTAGAAAATCTCCATAATTGAATGGATAACCTATGACTAAAAGTGGAAAAACATTGTGACAAAAGGAGAAATTGCACGTTTTGTGCAATTTCTTCTTTTGTCACTATGTTTTCAAAAAGCCGTCTGCTGCAGAGGCGTCCGAAAGCGTTTAAATGAGGGAAAGGGTTAACACCGATAGCAAATTGAACAGATAATTGTCGATTTTAAAGGCAAGTTATTCAGTGTTTCGTGTGTTGGATTACCTTTTAAAATTAAAAGATTTTTGAAAAAGAAGTTTCAAGCTTACTCTGGATTAAAAGTGCCAATTCGTTTACCCCCTCGGTTGTTTTATATTCTGAATACAAGCGTGTTAGTGGTAAGTTAATTTCGGTGTTGATTCGGTATATCAGAGACCTAGAATAACACATATATCCTCGTCAATTCGCTCGACATGTAGCATATATCTGTGTTATTTTAGGTATCTGGGTATATCCAATCCTCTATGACCAGATGAAAATGCTTGCTAATTTGAAGGAATTAATAAAAAGTGGTGGATTTTTTTGCTGGAAAAAGATTGAAAGGAAATGAGCCGTTCTGCGAGAAAAACCAACATAATGGCCTCTGCGTAATGTATCGACCCAGATCAGCCTGCGCAGTCCGCGCAGACTGATCCGGGCCGACACATTCCGTTTCAGGTCACGGGGATAGAGTAATGATTCCTTAAACAGAAAATCCACAGGAGGCGAAACGTGTCTATCCGGGTAAGCCTGTGCGGCATGCTTAGGCTAATCCGTGTCGATACTTTACGCAGAGTCCACAATGTTGATTTTCTCGCGGAACAGCTCTACAAATGTAGATATAATGATAATTAAGGTCGGAATTAGCAGGTTAATTTGGTAAGGTAGAATAAGAAGCTATAAGGAGGCGATTTAGGACATTTTGTCGCTTCTTTTCCCACGTTACGACCCAACAGTTTACAGATTATAATTACACACACAACAACGCAAACGAATTAAGACATTTAATAATGCAAGACGCATTTATTCCTTCCTGCCTGTATGAAAAAGTAAAGCTCATTTCTGAATTCAGTTTGTAAACATACTACACTGAATAACCTTTTCAATTAATCACCATGTTATTTATAAAATTTCTAAGTCAAAACCCTGTAATTTGAAACCATTTACATTTTGAATTAACAGTTAGTATAATTTTGTAAAAAACATATGTACGACTAACATTTAAATGAGTTAGCTATTTCTGTACCAGGGCACAGAGGCATCAAGTAAAGTTTTCCCTAGGAAATAAAGTATCGGTCGGAAGCCATATTTTGAAGCCATGTTTTGTCCGGCCTATTTCTTACAAACCACTGAGTGGAATTCAATAAATTTTTACATGAAGCTTCTATACCAAGAGGAGATGTGCATATCCTCAAAAGGTTACAATTGCATGTTATTTTACGTAGTTATGGCCCCTTTACTTATTAAGTTATGGCGTAGGTCAAGATGCTGTTTAGGGGGTATTTATCATCTTCAGTGATAGTTCTAGTTCTATATGATTTCAAAGTCGCCTGCCACAGAAGTGATGTATGAAAGAAAGGTTAAATACGCGATCGATCATTATTTACAGTACAGATTATTTTACTGTTTTGTGTGTTTGTGTGTGTTGTTTCCTTTCAGTCTAAAGATGCTCAAACTACAAATATCGGCCTGTATTTTCGTTGCTCTACTAACAAAGTTTAAAGTCCACAGCGAGTTGAACAACAAAACAATGTACGGACAATGTGACGACGGTTTCGAAATCTTTAACTGTAGTGGTGTGGGCTTCGTGGAGGTTCCACCTCCGATTCATATCCCCAACTATATGAAACAACTGGACTTGTCAAATAATCTTATTCAAAACATCTCCTTTTTCAACTACATAATTTTAGCGCAAACCCTCGAAGTTTTAATTCTAAGGGGTAATCAGATAGCGTACATGCAAAGTGATGGATTCGAAAGATTTATAATTCTAAAACAGTTGGATCTTTCTAGTAACAATATTCGAGGTGAGAACATTGACGAGCGAGTGTTTAATGATTTACAATCATTGACGACGTTACGAATGGAGAGGAACCCGATGGGAATTATTAAAGAAACTACGTTTACTTTCATGGTACTCCCACAGCTTAAATATTTAGACATTTCCCACTGTTTGATAGGGAAAATCGAACAGAAGGGTATGGACCTACCTCACTTGATACACCTCGATTTAAGTTGGAATCAACTTGATATTTTGGACCCGGACGCGTTCAGACAGCTGTTCGAGCTGAGAACGTTAGACCTCAGTCATAATAAGTTCAAAGTGTTCGACCACTTTCCGTACCTTCCGGAGATTCGAACCATCAACATGGACAGTAATTCCATTGAGACTGTTAACATCAGCGGGGACGTGTTGAAGTTAGCGAACTCGTTAGAGCGGTTATACATGAGGTAGATAAGTGTACATTATCATCCCCCCCCCCCCCCCACCCCCCTTTACCTTACAACGAATATGCAGCAGACGACTTTGAAAATGTTTCGGTAGACTATAGAATATGAGTCTAAATGAATATCAGCATTAGACGACACGGAAAACATCTAGGCAAATATATGGAAAATGTTTATAAGGTAAAGTTATGAATATAGTTTAAATCATTGTGGCGAAAGGAGAAATTGCTCCAAATGACTAATATATGTCACAAGGGTTATAATGCGATAATAACAAGTGGTCTGATAACAATGAAATGAGCTGTTCCACGAGAAAACTTACGTATTCTGCGTAATGTATCGATCCAGATCAGCCTGTGCAGTTCGCGCAGGCTAATCCGGGCCGAAAAAATCCGTCTCAGAGGGTTAGAGGTATCGAGTAATAATTCCTGAAACAGAAAATCCACAGGAGGCGAAATGTCTCTGTCCGGGTTAGCCTAGACTGATTTAGGTCGATACTTAACGCAGAGTCCACAATGATGGTTTTCATGTTATTCGGCTCATATCTAGTTTTATAATAGTAAGTGTATATGAAATGTTATGGACCTCGACCACTTTACGTGACTGTCTCCCGGTGCACGTATTCATTGTTTGAATACAAGGTGAGCTATTCTGATCACTTTTTGTCCGTCGTCCGTAAGTGGTGGATTTTTTTGCTGGAAAAAGATTGAAAGGAAATGAGCCGTTCTGCGAGAAAAACCAACATAATGGCCTCTGCGTAATGTATCGACCCAGATCAGCCTGCGCAGTCCGCGCAGACTGATCCGGGCCGACACATTCCGTTTCAGGTCACGGGGATAGAGTAATGATTCCTTAAACAGAAAATCCACAGGAGGCGAAACGTGTCTATCCGGGTAAGCCTGTGCGGCATGCTTAGGCTAATCCGTGTCGATACTTTACGCAGAGTCCACAATGTTGATTTTCTCGCGGAACAGCTCTACAAATGTAGATATAATGATAATTAAGGTCGGAATTAGCAGGTTAATTTGGTAAGGTAGAATAAGAAGCTATAAGGAGGCGATTTAGGACATTTTGTCGCTTCTTTTCCCACGTTACGACCCAACAGTTTACAGATTATAATTACACACACAACAACGCAAACGAATTAAGACATTTAATAATGCAAGACGCATTTATTCCTTCCTGCCTGTATGAAAAAGTAAAGCTCATTTCTGAATTCAGTTTGTAAACATACTACACTGAATAACCTTTTCAATTAATCACCATGTTATTTATAAAAATTTCTAAGTCAAAACCCTGTAATTTGAAACCATTTACATTTTGAATTAACAGTTAGTATAATTTTGTAAAAAACATATGTACGACTAACATTTAAATGAGTTAGCTATTTCTGTACCAGGGCACAGAGGCATCAAGTAAAGTTTTCCCTAGGAAATAAAGTATCGGTCGGAAGCCATATTTTGAAGCCATGTTTTGTCCGGCCTATTTCTTACAAACCACTGAGTGGAATTCAATAAATTTTTACATGAAGCTTCTATACCAAGAGGAGATGTGCATATCCTCAAAAGGTTACAATTGCATGTTATTTTACGTAGTTAATGGCCCCTTTACTTATTAAGTTATGGCGTAGGTCAAGATGCTGTTTAGGGGGTATTTATCATCTTCAGTGATAGTTCTAGTTCTATATGATTTCAAAGTCGCCTGCCACAGAAGTGATGTATGAAAGAAAGGTTAAATACGCGATCGATCATTATTTACAGTACAGATTATTTTACTGTTTTGTGTGTTTGTGTGTGTTGTTTCCTTTCAGTCTAAAGATGCTCAAACTACAAATATCGGCCTGTATTTTCGTTGCTCTACTAACAAAGTTTAAAGTCCACAGCGAGTTGAACAACAAAACAATGTACGGACAATGTGACGACGGTTTCGAAATCTTTAACTGTAGTGGTGTGGGCTTCGTGGAGGTTCCACCTCCGATTCATATCCCCAACTATATGAAACAACTGGACTTGTCAAATAATCTTATTCAAAACATCTCCTTTTTCAACTACATAATTTTAGCGCAAACCCTCGAAGTTTTAATTCTAAGGGGTAATCAGATAGCGTACATGCAAAGTGATGGATTCGAAAGATTTATAATTCTAAAACAGTTGGATCTTTCTAGTAACAATATTCGAGGTGAGAACATTGACGAGCGAGTGTTTAATGATTTACAATCATTGACGACGTTACGAATGGAGAGGAACCCGATGGGAATTATTAAAGAAACTACGTTTACTTTCATGGTACTCCCCACAGCTTAAATATTTAGACATTTCCCACTGTTTGATAGGGAAAATCGAACAGAAGGGTATGGACCTACCTCACTTGATACACCTCGATTTAAGTTGGAATCAACTTGATATTTTGGACCCGGACGCGTTCAGACAGCTGTTCGAGCTGAGAACGTTAGACCTCAGTCATAATAAGTTCAAAGTGTTCGACCACTTTCCGTACCTTCCGGAGATTCGAACCATCAACATGGACAGTAATTCCATTGAGACTGTTAACATCAGCGGGGACGTGTTGAAGTTAGCGAACTCGTTAGAGCGGTTATACATGAGGTAGATAAGTGTACATTATCATCCCCCCCCCCCCCCCCCCCCCCTTTACCTTACAACGAATATGCAGCAGACGACTTTGAAAATGTTTCGGTAGACTATAGAATATGAGTCTAAATGAATATCAGCATTAGACGACACGGAAAACATCTAGGCAAATATATGGAAAATGTTTATAAGGTAAAGTTATGAATATAGTTTAAATCATTGTGGCGAAAGGAGAAATTGCTCCAAATGACTAATATATGTCACAAGGGTTATAATGCGATAATAACAAGTGGTCTGATAACAATGAAATGAGCTGTTCCACGAGAAAACTTACGTATTCTGCGTAATGTATCGATCCAGATCAGCCTGTGCAGTTCGCGCAGGCTAATCCGGGCCGAAAAAATCCGTCTCAGAGGGTTAGAGGTATCGAGTAATAATTCCTGAAACAGAAAATCCACAGGAGGCGAAATGTCTCTGTCCGGGTTAGCCTAGACTGATTTAGGTCGATACTTAACGCAGAGTCCACAATGATGGTTTTCATGTTATTCGGCTCATATCTAGTTTTATAATAGTAAGTGTATATGAAATGTTATGGACCTCGACCACTTTACGTGACTGTCTCCCGGTGCACGTATTCATTGTTTGAATACAAGGTGAGCTATTCTGATCACTTTTTGTCCGTCGTCCGTCGTTAACTTTTAGCTTTAAACATCATCTCCTCGTCCAAACTTCACAGGAATATTCCTTTGGGGGCCCTCTTTCAAAATTGTTCAAAGATTTAAATTACACTCAGAACTTTGGTTGCTGCGGCATCAGAAAGGGGGCAAAATGTCCAGACTTTAAAAATCTTCTCCTCTGAATCTGCATGTCAGATTCCAATATAGTTTGGTAGAAATGTTCCTTGGGTGACCCTCTACAAAGATTGTTCAAGGCATACTGTTTGGTTGAAAAACATGGCATTCAGGAGGCATCAGAAAAGGGGCAAAATGAAAAAATTTGGAAATTCCATTTTGTTAAGTTCTTGTCTGATATTAAGAAAATTGAATATGTATCTTACTTCAGTGATCCTCTACTTAATTTGTTCAAGCCGTATTAATTGGTTACAAAATCATAGCAACCTCGCGTCATCACAAAATAACTTTTAGCTACAAATGACATCTCCTACCATTCCACTCGACCAATTTCAACGTTACTTCACAGGAATGTTCCTTTGATGGTCCTCTTTCAAAATTGTTCAAAGACTTACATTCTGTGTAGAACTTTTTGTTGCTGCGGCATCAGAAATTGAGAAAAATACCCAAACTTTAAAAACCTCCATCTCCATAATCCATTCGTCAGATTCCAAGATATTGTAGCTGAAATGTTCTTTGGGTGACTCTCTACAACAATTGTTCAAGCCATATTGATTTCGTTGACAAACAGGGCAGCAAAGCGGCATCAGAAAAGGTGCAAAATGACAAAACTTCATAATTCCATTCTTATTAAAGTTCTTGTTAGATTTCAAGATACAAATGGCTTTTACTGATAAACTATTTCTTTAACAGAATGTCCACTCCTTGCAGTTTCACTTGAACTCCTGATCCAATGTTCACAGATATTTGCAGTTAAATATTTGCTTCTAATTAACTATCATTCAGGTGATCGATTTAGGGCCATCTTTGCCCTCTTGTTACATTTGAGGCACCTCGTGCAAAAAACGACATTCGGAGGTTTTAACATTAATCAATTATGATCACATTCTTTAACCCTTTCCCTCATACATTAATTCTGCAGCAGACGACATTGAACATATTTTGTCAAAAAACAGAAAATCTCTTTAATTGAACGGATAACCTATGACTAAAAGTGGAAAACATTGTGTCAAAAGGAGAAATTGCTCGTTTTGAGCAATTTCTTCTTTTGTCACTATGTTTTCAAAAAGCCTTCTGCCGTTCTATATGAGGGAAAGGGTTAATTGTATTTTCTATTTTTACTGTTCTTAACCCATAGCCGCGTACAGACGTTTTTTGACGCCTTAGAAGCAGACGTTTTTTGGAAAGCATTTTAGCAATAGGAGAATTTCCCCATAAAGAGCAATTTCTCCGTTTAAAACACAATGTTTTCTAATACTATTCATTAAAAACGCATTCATTTATAGTATGTATTTTATATTTATGTCTAGATATTTCCAAAGTCGTCTGCTGCAGATTTGACGTATGCGGGAAAGGGATAACCGTTACCATTGATGCTTAGAGAGCACGCGATAATCATCCGAACGTTAAGGCAATGGCTGATCTGAGTTTTCTCTGTTCGCCAAGTACAGGTTTTTATTTGTGTGACGACGTATTTACATTAAATATTTCAGAAATAACGACATCATAGGCTTCACGAAAGACAACATTCCCTTTGACTTACAGACGTTGGTAGAAATTCGCCTTGAAAATAATAAAATACAATGTGACTGTCGAATGAAATGGTTCAAGGGAGAGCACTACACTTTTACTGACAGAAATATATCAATACCGTAAGTACAAAACCAATCGACTGTTTTCAAAGATATAAGAGATAGCTAGATAGCTAGCTAGCTAGATATATATATATATATAGACAGATATATAGATAGATAGATAGCTAGATAGATAGAGAGAGAAAGAGAGAGAGAGAGAGAGAGAGAGAGAGAGAGAGAGAGAGAGAGAGAGAGAGAGAGAGAGAGAGAGAGAGAGAGAGAGAGAGAGAGAGAGAGAGAATTATATCACCTTTTACCTTAAACAGAGGACCTTTCATGCATCTGTAACGGAAGACATTTAAATAAAACTTTGTTGGAAATGAGAACTGAACTTGCACTTTAACGAGCACTTTCTCCTTCAATCACACATTGTTTTCAACATAAGAAAATAAACCTCTTTCGTTTTACAAAGTTATCTTCAGATGGTTGGACATCGGACGACCCAAAACTATCATATCAGACCGAGGGTTATTGAAATAAATTATTGGTTCTCTCTTCTAGAGACCCTTAAAGTCGGTCTTCGTTTCTGTCCGTGTGTTTGTTTGTTTGTGGCAAGCGTAGCGCCAAAACTATTCAACGGATTTCGACCAAACTTGGTAGGGATGAATGGTTTAGGCTCTAGTTGTTCCTTTTGTAGTATGGTCGCCATAGAAACCACCGTTGCTATGGAAACGGGCGAAAAGCGCTTTTCCTGCGAAAACTATCTCCTCCCACAGTTTTTCGAATTTAGAAACCACTCGATGTGCGTTGTGTAGCCCATCAGTTGCTACATCGAATGATCGTCCCGATATTTGATCCGTCTCTTCGTTTTCTTAATATTTGAGTTGCCGTTAGGGGTATCATTTCCGCGGAAAACACAGACACGTCAAAACTAAATATATCGACACAAAAAAAAATGGTTTCCTATTACCTGATCGCTGATTGGCTAAAAATCCGGACACGACCAAATATCGACCAACCAGAGAGCACTTCACATAGCTATTACAACTTCCGTTTCCCGTACTTTTACACGAGGAGAAGAAATATTCAAGTGAATTTGACGCTGTTCTCGCGACAACTCGATAGCTTGTTTCATTATTCGTGCGGTGTCGTGAGAGTAGAGACAAGAGAGAACCATCGTCGCAGTATGCTTGTCAATCTAAATAATTAGGTTTTGTTCAGTAATAATTTACCTACGAATCTTTCTGTCGAGTGCCGTAATAGTTATTTATTATACAAACAAGAGAAAGTTGATGCAACGCATCAATGTCGCCGGAAATCCATACTGAAGTTATGCATAACACTAACATTATAGTAGGTGAATAAACAGTAATCAACTGAGGGGCATATTGGAACATCAGGGGTGGGGTCAAGTGAAAATGTATCATAACTTGCATTGTGTTGTCAACGAAGTGAATGATAATTGAAGCCTTTCATTTTTTATGATCAATCTCCATTCCAAAGTAGGTTGACCATACACACAACCAACTAATTATTGATCATAAACAGTAATGGAAATGAGTAATCTTGCCAATCATTAGTCTTAGTATGTATACAGTGCTTTCATCAAGGAATAATTAAAAGATTTGTGAATTCCACATACACTTTTCAAGATGTTTGTCAGAATATTTGAATTTTATTATTTTTCAATAAAACCACAAAACAGACAATTTAGGATTTGCATGGAATAGCACGTCATTTTACCTTTCCCCTATTTAAGTCAACAGTGGACATCTTTGCAGCAATCTACTTTTAAAACAATGAGATAAGGGTTAAATCGCTGAAGACATGAGTTTTCTCTTTGATATTAGCTTGGCATCCTAATTATATCATACTTTAACAAATGTTGAAATGTAGTCCACTATTTATAAATTAGACCACCTTCGAAATATAATAACAACTAAACAGTTAAATCTCATTGAAATTGTTGTATAATTTAAACTTAATTTCGAACATAAACTGAGCCCTACAACATGTTAATTAATTGTAATTCTTTCCTTCCTTTTTTATAATGAAAATAACAAACCACTCATGTTTTAAAATTATATTATGATGAGCAACCTTGTGTCAATGATGCATAACAATATGCAGATCGGAAGCAATATGCCTTTAGGGAATTAAATGACACATTTAAAATTGTCAAGGACGAAATAATTTTGTACGAAAGACCCGATTCTTTCTTATTCGCAGAGGTGTCGTTCTTGAAACTCTCTTTATAGGCAGAGAGTGTTCGTTCAAAGTAATTTTTCTATTAAAACCAGTTTTATCTCGGTTTGTTCTTTTCTTCATTTGTTTCGAACCAAATAAACATTTTAAATCACCTATGATTTACTATTTGTAAGCGAGTGTAAAGAGCGGCTCTCTGCAAAGGAGATTGATCTACGCAGTTGGTATTCGCGAGTCACGCGATCAACAGTTTTAGCTTAGAAACAGTTCATATTTTAGATATACATGGATAAACATTATAAAATGCCTTTTTCACAAATCAAGACATCTCTTTGAACATGAAAATAACATTCAGTAAGTTAAAATTGCCATTAAAATGAGAATATTCGACGTCATTTTCAGTCTGCTGCAAGCAGGTGCGCGTATGTAAACAAATTAGACTGTGCGACGTAATGGTTTGTAGTTATCGCCTTTTGATTACATGTAGTATATAGTGTAAAATAAAGTATATCAGTCTAGCTAATAGGGACTGTTTTGTCTTCGTAAATAAGACAAAAAACTTAAATGCGAGTCAAAAAAAAAGAAACTGAAAATACCTAAAACATCGGAATATTTATTTCATTTTAGGTGTGTCATTACTTAGTGTTTTTAAACAAACACAATTGTAATATACATGTTCAAGACATCTAAATGTGTTTCTTTCTAATAATAATCCCCCCCTCCCATGTCATTTCCGAAAACCTATAAAAAATAGAAGTCGCGGGCTTCTGCCCGCCGACTAATAATTCACCTACAGCCGATCGTAGCTAAGCCCTTTTCGACTTACGACAAATACGAGGCAGACAACTTCCCAGGCAAAAATAAAGAAATTCTTCTAAAAGGAAAGTTACCGTTTTTAATAGAGTTGAAAACATTGTGGCAAATTGAGGTATTGCGCATAATGATGCGTCAGTAAGGGTCTATGTAACTTATTTATGATGAGATTGGTCTGAATCTACAGTTAGCGCAAATTCAATAAGAGCCAGTGCATGAGAAATGGTACAAGTTGCCATTTCTGAAAAGTGTAGGTCCATATCACCGTGTTCAGCTGATCAGTCTTATCATAATCTACACAAGTTGACAGAATCTTATAACAAGCTTGTGTCAGTAACATGTGAACAGTGTATATCTTGATCAGACTGTGTGGATGCACAGGCTGATGTAGATGTAGATATTTACTGTTCACAAAATCTAACTTGAACTCTTTCCCACCCACTGGCTCAATGATCGGTGGTTATCTTACATTGCATTTCTTTGTTTTTTTCGACAGATGTCAGTACCCAGTACAACTGAGAGGTATAAACCTACTCGACGTACAGACGGACGATCTTAGCTGTTCTGTTACTTCTGTACCACTTTGGGAGATTCTACTGTTTTCCGGATTAACCGTAGGTATAATTGCCGCCGCCATGTCCATCTACGTCATCGTCCAAGGGAAGTGCAGACGGAAGAAGACTTCAGCAGCTGACGAAGGAGGTAATTACACACACAGGTGCCAGTTTCGTTTAAAATCTAAAAATAGCATTTGAGTATATACATGTAGTCAAATGCTATGTTTAGATTAAAACGAGACTGGCACCTGTGATCGTGTTTACGAAGGACGCATGAGGGTCGCCATTAGCGACGATGGGGCGCTTCTTCTCAAAGTGGGAAGGACTTTGATGTTACAATTACGTATCTCAATCAATTCTTCTCATGTTTATACCGATTGTCTTTCCTTAATTTGATCAAAGAATTTATGTTCAAGCGGAAAAGGCAAACTTACAACGATGATGAAATAGTTTCCCGTATAACTCCATTGTTATATATCTTAGTTTCTCTGGACACACTTCGTATGTCTTTTGTAATTTTTGACAAAGGATGTTCAAAGTCGTCTGCTGCAGAATTGTCGTACACTGTTTGTATATCAACGCCTTTTCTGTTCTCAGAGAGGGGACATTCACGCTAGAATACATTTGTAATACTTTTCAACCTCTCCCTCAAACGACAATTCTGAAGCAAATGACTTTGAACATATTTTGTTAAACAATAGAAAATCTCTATAATTGAATGGATAACCTATGACTAAAAGTGGAAAACATTGTGGCAAAAGGAGAAATTGCTCGTTTTGAGCAATTCTTTCTTTTGTCACTATGTTTCAAAAGGCCGTCTGCTGCAGAGACTTCAGAAAGCGTCAATATGAGGGAAAATGTTTATATCACTATCTACCCTTTCCCTCATACAACAAATCAGAAGCAGACGGCTTTAAAACAAATATGTTAACTTTTGGAAAATCACTATTAGGAAAAGTTTTATTATTGCAAAGTGTTGAAAACATTGTGGGAATAGGAGAAATTGCTCACAATGAACATCACTATTAGGGAAGGTTTAATTATTGAAAAGTGTTGAAAACATCGACATTTCCGGAACGTATTTGTCTGATGCTATGAGATTCGACAGGACTGAGTTCAGATAATATTGCCCAGCTGCGTTGTGTCTTGATTTGTCCGGGTTGACAACTGGATCCATATCGTTGTTAATGTGATACAATTTGTTTTGTTGAAGTTGTTTACCCTCGCGCTCGGCATTAATGCCATTTGGCGAGCAGATACAATGCTTATTTCGACATGATTCATATATATCTATTTAATTACAACTTAAACACTCTAAACTGACCACTGTGGTCTTGTTTCACTTGACCAGTGTGTAACATTGAATTCTCTTACAAGTATACTACATACATATCCAACCAAATCAATGGATTTATTTGTATACAAAAGTATTTTTCTCTGTATGTTTTAGTGGCACCATTAAAGAGTCGTTTGTAACGAACTAAACATATCCAACGTCATCCAACCAAAAATTTATCTAAATCGAACGATGCTTCATGGATATTTCTCTCACCTGTGTGCCCATGTACATATAATGAAATCAAGCCCCTGATTACTTTCAAAGCAGTATAATTGCTCATATTGCCGTTTTTCTACTTATAATAATCTTTAAGATTTAATTATGATGAAATGGTAACCATGACTTTACGTCATAAGCGTTCAGGGTCGTATCAGGATACATGTGCCAGACGCACTGGTAACTTTCCAAGTCAACTTTGCGAAACTCGCTGATTTCAAGATAAATGAGTCCGAGGTACTGGTAACTTACAAAGTCAACCCCTCGAAAGTCGCTGGTGTCAAGATAATGGACCAAAAGAAATGGTAACCTACCAAGTCAACTCCGCGACTGTATTTACACTCACACGCTCACTTTCCGCCAGATAGATAAAACAAATAAGTAATTTTGACGAGGTACTAAAATTGCAGCCCAACTTGTTTCATTCCTATTCCCCTTTATATGATGCAACATCGGGATGCACAATTATTGGTAAACTTTAAAAAATGTATCAAAAAGAAATCAGCAATTCCATGGGAAAAAAGGTACAAGTTGTCATTTCCAAACAATGTAGGGACATATCAGCTTATACAATTTACTTATTCGTCCTACCAGAACCTACAACATGTTGACTTCGCTTCTAAGTTCTTGTGGTGAAAGTAATAAATACACTGATAAATTAAGACAACCTTTTCCCATGGCCGGCCTCAATATGAGCCGTCCCGCGAGAAAACCAACAGTATGGCTTCTGCGTAATTTATCTATCCGGATCAGCCTGCGCAGTCGACACATTCCGTCTCAGTGGGATAGAGGTATAGAGTAATGATTCCTGAATCAGAAAAAACACAGGAAGAAATCAGTGTCTGTTCGGGTTAGCCTGCGCGGCATGCTTTTATGCTGATCCGGGTCGATATTTACGAAGAGTCCACAATGTTGGTTTTCTCGCGGGACGGCTCATATGTATCTGTGTATGTCTCTCTTATTTCAGATCAGCTTTTCATAATCGATGGAAGGGTTGGTTAATACCCTATACAAACAATGGCGAAGCTGAATGTAAGGAAATATACGATTACAAAGAAAAAATGGGCGAGGGCTCCGAGACCATCCAGCAGTGTTTCGACGGGTCACATGATTAAATAAGTTGTAAAGATAAAGTACGTGTATGTGTATGTGTGCCCAGTGTAAATCCCGATCAACCAGCACGCCCAGACAACTTGATCTGGACCTACATCGTTCGTCAGTTAGTTACAGAAGCATCCAAGTAACATCTGTCACACGGTTCACAATTTGTTACGAATTCATCATCAAGTTAGCCTTCTTTGTGTGCGGTTCGTATGTTTAAGATAAATGAGTTTGTTGTTGTTTAATATTACAAAAAAATGTTACCATCTAGGTCATCACCCTGGAATGGGAAAGGCTGACCGCAAAATGTTTTTCAAGCGTAAACATGTGGTATGTTTATTATCAAGCAAGTACAGCACTGAATACACTAATTTCTTGCAGAACTCTTAATATATCAACATCATCACACATAACATTTCGGTTTCGTGTCTTTAAAGTAATCGATTTGCATCATACTTGGGTTAAAGGTGTGAAACAAATATGAGTATTATACCTCACGTGACTTTGTAACGTTAAATTCTCATATACCCATCACGGACAATGTCTTACTGTCTCATGATAACAGTTAACAAAAACGTGACAATTTAGACGCGCGTGACATGTAACAGTATACTGTTTTACCGGTTTATTTATATGTGGTGTTTTATTGTAGTACCCATGTTCCCCTCAAAATATAGGTACATAATAAATTGAATAAACTTGTAATTTTGTTCGGGTATAATCAAAAAAATATTGCATGGCTTCCAGTGTGACAGTACATATTGTCAACATTCGGGTAAATACTGTTAACCTCGGCTTCGGCTCATATTGACAATATGTACTGTCACACTGGAAGCCATGCAATATGTATACAGGACGAATGTTTATCCAAAGCATCAAAGACGCCGCGCATGATTTTGAAGCATGACTTAAAGGAAGCAGATGCAGTTCAGTACATGTCATGTAAATAACGTTTTAACAGACAGGATGTAAATATTTCGAAAAAGAAGGCCAAATGTTCCTTTATTTTAAACAAGAAGACCAAGATGTGCATACATTGCTCAACTGGCTACCATAGCCTATGATAAAAGGTTACCAAGAGCAGAAAGGGTCAGTTTTGACGTAGGGATAGACGTTTTATATGCTGCGATCTATGTGATATTCAGCATTAGGTGCTTAAATATTAACATATATCAAAGTGTTATACCTCTGGTTATAAATTAAGTATGACACAAGCTTTGGAAGGAGAACGGGAAGTCTATTCTCCTTCCAGTTTAGCAGAAGTATGATAACAAATATAAAGTTATTTTAAAAAGTTTAAATGTAATTTTATATTCATGTATTAAAATGTTGTATGCGAGCTTTTAACCACTATCCTTTTAAGATTTAGCAGATGTAGCGAATTATTAATAAGAGTTCCTTTTTGGAATATGCTAATGGGATTAACTACCCGAGTATAACGGTCGAACTGTCCTATAGCCTTTGTAGTTGAGAGTTAACTCCTTCTTAAATTCCATTCTTAAAATAGTCGATTGTATATAAGAAAATTAAAGTAAATATCAAAATTGAGCATTTATGAAATTAAAAGAAAAAGTTCACATGTATAGTCAACATATAGCAATAATACAATGGACGTATGGGGAGGAACGTTTTAAGTTTAGAAATTCAACAGATTTTTAGAAATAGGCAAAAACGTCCCCCGAATTTCGGAGCCGTAAACCAAACAATTAAAAAAGCGTAGCCTAGGAGCTCGCCAGGGTCGCAAATCAAACTATTAAAAAAGGCGTAGCCTAGGAAGTTGGGGAAAAGTTATTAAATACAAATTAAATGTGTCTTATGATTTGAAATAACGTTAGAAGACATACATATTTTGCATCTTTTTGTTTCTTAAATTAGTCAATACAAATTATTGATTCATAAAGGTTGCTTTTTTCAAACATATAAAATAGTTTTTTCTTAACAATAATAATGTTGGTTGCTCCCTTTTCGATAACCCGGACAGACATTGTTCGCATCCTGTGGATTTTCTGTTTCAGGAATCATTTCTCTATACCTTTATCCCCCTGAGACGGAATGTGTCGGTCCGGATTTACCTGCGAGGACTGCGCAGCTGTTCTGGGTCGATATATTACGCAGAGTCCATAATGTTGGTTTCCTCGTAGAACCGTTCAAATAGCTTTTACTATTGATACTTTAAACCGGATTTTTTGGTGCTGTGATTTGTTGATTTAGTTAATTTATTGTAGAATGCCATGTTTGGAAAAATTGATCTTTTGTACGGTTGGTTTTCAAAGAACACCGGTCATTTGATCTCTTAATGTACATGTATATACAGATTGACGTTACTCAAAAGGTACTTTAATTGTATAGGTGGCAATACCCTTTAGGTTATACGGAGACACGCTAACTTGTATTCGCCCACTATCCATATATCTCATTATATCCATTCTAATAATTTTGAAAGTTTTTTTCTGTATCAAGGGGAGCCAGAATTATTAGCAAATTACTAGAATTTACACTCACAGTCATTATTATGGAAAGAATTTGCCAAAAATGTAGTCTGAAACAGACGGATAACGGTAGTACTAAACCAGTACTTTTACTGAGCAAACACGCAGGGGGTAAGTCTAAAATTGAGGTACTGATTAAATTCCCAAAAGCGAAATAGCAATCGATGGATAAGCAAGTGTTGGCACGTGCTTATCCTTAAATATATCGGCCATAAGGATCAAAGGGTTCAATCGCAACGTTCGAAACCATGTTTAGAGCTGACTTTTTACATTAATAAACATTAAAATCAATCATTTACCAAAACTTGTATCCAAAACATACTTTGTATCATTTTTTACAAAGCCCTAATATTCCAACCTCAACTACTGTTACCCGGAAACAGCAAAGTACATACAAATCAATTTTGAAAAGGGTTGCAATAAATTAAGCATGCTTTGAAAACAAATTAACTGATAGTATCGGAATGTATTGTGTTCCATTGCCCATTTTGTTACGTTCAGGTTAATATTGAACACCTGATTGATATCCCAATGTCCGTTTTCCTATTTGACTAATGCAAACAAACGCGCACGTTGTTTATAATTTAGAAATGCATCAGTTTAACAATTTATTGTCCTTTTACAGGACGACTGCCTCGGTGGTGTAATGGAATAGCGTCCCTTCGGGTACGCGGTATCGTGGGTACGGTTAGCGGCCGGTTGATACCAAATACTTTAAAATCTGTAGTAAATGCATCCCTCGGGTTTATTTGGTCAGCAATACGACCGACGCGCTGGTGTCAGATATGTCGACATATCTTTAAAAAAAATCAGGAACATGTGAATACGACAATCTTTGTTGGCCTGGTACATGTCAAGACGACTATTTGCTTAAGGGTTTAGAAAACGCACGATATAAACAGCCAAACAACATGTCAGCGTATGTGCTTTAAGTTTTGATATATTTAAGGAGAACAGTCGGAGTTAAACAAAAAGTAGTTTTACCTGAAAACTGTAGAATGTAGATTAAAACCTTTATTTAGATATGTATAACAATGACGTTATTACCATAGAAACGTACCATACATATACAATGTTAATTCACAATTTGTTCTTTGATACATATATATATGAATTTATTTGTTTGTATGGCTCCAGCATATGCCAATAATTACCTATGAAAAAGCAAAAAATACATTTTTAAAGACTTAAACCATTGAAACCATCAGTCGCCACTTGTCTGACAACGATGTCGTTTTCTTGAAAGAAGAAACTTTCTGCTGTGTCACATCCTGATTATTAATTACGTTCAAGTATACGTATACGTGTTCTCAATCTTACCAAGATACTTCGTTGTACATATATTGGATCTAACGACAACGTATTAAAGGTCGTATTGAATTGACCCTATACATTATATTATTCTATTAAATCGGAACAATCGAAAATCACCGGTTCCCTACATCTGTTTCTGGTTGATACAAGCGATGGAAAATATAGCAAACGACCTTACATTGCAAAAGGAAGCATAAATGCTACACAGGGGCTTAAAGATGGTGATCGGTAAGATACTTTTCTAGTTTAATTTTCCATTGAAGTTTGTTTTCATCTGTTGAATCTTGAACACTATATTTTAGTTCGCAGTGATTGAGGAATGCTTATGTCGTTACCCTGTTGCTGGTGTCGGCATTGCCATCTCCCGGCGAAATAGTGATACCGGTGATAAAGTGAACTACTTATAATTCCATCATATTTTAATTGTAATATACTATTTAACTTGATCTACTTTCTGAAATGAATCTGTGTTTTGAAAACAGCGTAGTAGAAGTTCTGATTTCACAGTCGATTTATGCTAATTCTATTAATGTTTTTATTCATTTATATTTAAATGTTTATTATGAAAAGCAAGCCAGTAATAAAAACATATCAATAAAACAATGAGGCAGCATTTTGTATTGCTTATGTGAGCAATCAGAACTCCGTCTACTCTGTTTTCAAAAGACACAACCGATTCAAGAATAAATTATGTTCGAATAATCACATGTTCGAGTTATGGCGAAATTTGATAGGCATGTTTTTCATTTAATTACGGACTCTGTCTCCACATTGACGTACAATGAATGCGGTGATTATCTCACTACAGAGGATGTCCGAACACACACTAAACACCATTATGAATACACAAAATTCAAACAATCACGAGATATATGCTATATAATGGATACAACCATACTTTTATATTGCCATTATATTACTAAGCTATGTGTCATTATGTTTGACAACGGCATCGTCCCAACCAGTAAGAAAATCGATGGGATAAAAACCAATTTATCAAAAGAAAATGCGGACCCACTTTGTCCGATAATTATAGGCCAATTACACTACTTTGTTGTCTTGGAAAATTATTTACAACAGTCTTAAACAACAGATTAACTGTATATGCAAAAACAAATTAGATCCACGAACAGCAGGCAGGTTTAAGAGAGAAGCTTTCAACAACAGATAATATATACAGCTTCAAATCGCTAATAGATATAGTCAATAGTGAACAAAAAAAAAGTAATAATTGTTAAGCAAGCAATTGATTTCGTTTGGAGAGAAGGCCTTTGTCAAAGAACTTTAATCAGAAAACATCAATGGAAAATGTTACAAAATATTTTACAATTTGTATAAATCTTACATAATTTATTCCACACATAGTCACGTGATACTTGGAAGCTAAAATTCAATACATCTAAGACAAAGGTAATGATATTTACTAAAAGTAAATAAAGCAACAGGTTATTACAATTTCAAAATAAGCGATGATCCTATAGAAATAGCTAATGAATATAAATATCTCGGTATACTATTTACAAGTAATTACAATTTTTAAAAGAAGACAGAATAATATTTAGTTATTATTTACCAAGCACTCAAAGCTATGTACACATTACTAAAACGCATAAAATCACTTTCATTGCCATATGTCATCCAAATAGACTTGTTCAACAAAACAATAAAACCAATACTCCTATATAATGCTGAAATATGGGGCTATGAAAATTAAGATAATTTGGGTTAAAGTTCGGTTTAAATATAGGTATATATGTATTTGGTATGAAAAGGTCAAATCCCTCTCACATGATATATGGTGAACTTGGTATTACACCAATTAAGATAGATATAAACAACCGTGTAATGGGCACAATTGATTGAAAACGTGACTACACAAAATCCTTAATTATCTACAAAAATATATTTACTACTCAAAAACTCGCAAGGAAGAAAAATAAAATCCAAATGGTATTGAAACTTAAAAATAAAATATTCTCAATGGGGTACTCAGGAATATGGAATGAACAAAAGATACATAACATCAAATATAGTTCATACTTGCTTCACAGAAAAAGTTAAAAGACATCTTTATTAAACAAGAGCTGTCGGAGGACAGCGCGCTCGACTATTCCACCGCTTATTTAAGTTACCGAGATAATGGACTCTAATGTAGTTGCATGCAAAACATTAACCACAATTTCTTAGTGGGTGATAATTTGCATTATATGCAGGATAGTGTTATTTAACATGATTATTTTCATAGGTTTGATGGTTAGATAGGGTTGTATAACCTTTCAATGGAATGCATCAAGTAGTTACTAAGATATGGACTCTTAATGTAGTTGCACGCAAACCTTTAACCATAATTTCTAAGTAAAAAAAGGGCAACAATTTGCACCATATACAGGATAGAGTTATCTTAATTGGTTGTGTTTATAGTTGTACAATTGGGAAAGGTTGTATAAAGTTTCAATACAATTGTTCAAGTTGTTACTGAGATTACACTCTAAATGTAGTTGCAAAACTTTAACCAGAATTTCTAAGTCCAAAAAGGTCCATAACTTGCATAAAATGCTGGTTGGTAAGGGCTGTATAACGTTTCAATGCAATGCATCAAGTAGTTACTAAGAGATGGTCTCTTTATGTAGTTGCATGCAAAACTTTAACCAGAATTTATAAGTCCAAAAAGGCCATAACTTGCATAAAATGCAGGATAGAGTTATCATACTTGATAATCTACATAGGTGTGATAGTTGGGTAGGGTTGTATAAAGGTTCAATGCAATGCATCAAGTATATACTGAGACGTGGACTCTTAATTTAGTTGCACGCAAAACTTTAACCAGTATTTCTAAGTAAAAAAAGGGCCATAACTTGCATAAAATGCAGAATAGAGCTATCATACTTGATAATCTACACAGGTGTAATAGTTGGGTAGGGTTGTAGAAAGTTTCAATGCAATGCAGCAAGTAAATACTGAGATATGGACTCTTAATTTAGTAGCACGCAAAACTTTAACCAGAATTTCTAAGTAAAAAAAAGTGCCATAACTTGCCTAAAATGCAGGATAGAGTTATCTAACTTGTTAATCTACATAGGTGTAATAGTTGGGTAGGGTTGTATAAAGGTTCAATGCAATGCATCAAGTATATACTGAGATATGGACTCTTAATTTAGTTGCATGCAAAACTTTAACCAGAATTTCTAAGTAAAAAAAGGGCCATAACTTGCATAAAATGCAGGATAGAGTTATCTTAGATGATAATCTACACAGGTGTGATAGTTGGGTAGGGTTGTAGAAAGTTTCAATGCAATGCATCAAGTAAATACTGAGATATGGACTCTTAATTTAGTTGCACGCAAAACTTTAACCAGAATTTCTAAGTAAAAAAAGGGCCATAACTTGCATAAAATGCAGGATAGAGTTATCTAACTTGATAATCTACATAGGTGTGATAGTTGGGTAGTGCTGTATAAAGTTTCAATGCAATGCATCAATTAAATACTGAGATATGGACTCTTACTTTAGTTGCACGCAAAACTTTAACCAGAATTTCTAAGTAAAAAAGGGCCATAACTTGCATAAAATGCAGGATAGAGTTATCTAACTTGATAATCTACATTGGTGTGATAGTTTGGTAGGGTTGTAGAAAGTTTCAATGCAATACATGTAGTATTTAAGAACTTGCATGCAAAACCTTAACCAAAGTGTGACGTGGACGCCGACGGCGACGCCGACGCCGACGCCGACGCCAGGGTGAGTAGTATAGCTCTCATATTCTTCGAATAGTCGAGCTAAAAATGGATGTCAGATATTTGCATTACATCCGATACAAATTTATATAATTATCTAACAGGAATTCGGAATATGTTATATACAATTACTACCCACTTATCTTTGTATTTCCTTTTATCATTTCGTACACGAAACCATCACTATGCAAATAGAGACCGGAAGATGGTCTTACACATCTTTAAAGGCCAGAATGTCTGCAGCACGCAACACTGATATAGGTGACGAATTCCACTTTTACTAAAATGTCCAACATTTAACAACATTCGGATCAAATATTAATACAAATACAACTACACAAACCAAATATGTATAAACTAACAGAATTACTGAATAATACAAATGAAGTAAAACTGAAAAGCATAGAATGTTATGTGAACAGATTACGAAAAAGTTGAAAGAAGATACGTAACAAATAAGGGTCTATCATCCTTTGATTACATCACAAAGTATCACTGTCACTTTGCATTATTATATGTATGTATATTATGAAATAGATCTTATGCTATTTACATAATGTAAATGTAAGCAAAAATATTGAAACGAGCACGTGGTTAACTCCAATGACTCCTGAGGGTAGCTGGACGGATTATGGTTAAACTCTCGAAAAGTTAAACGGATGGCAAGTTTGGGGATCTTTCCTTAACTGCTATTATTAGGGGTAGACTCCAGTAAAATGATAGTACTTAACAAAATATCTTGGATAGGAATAAGCGGATTAAGATAGAGAATAAATTGATCAATAATTTATTAATGCATAGAATGTAAACTTAAAATGAGAGATGATCAGGATGATAATACAAGATATAGAAAATAAACACTAATAGGACAGATGCTGACAAGGTATTTCTTAAGATAATACTGCAAATAACAACCAGTTGACTAATCTTCTAACCAATTGTTTTGAACTAAAAGTGATGATATTCTGTTTCCTTTGAATCTTAATATAAACTACTTAAAATTATCCTTATGCAACTAAGGCTTCTTTTGAGTGAAATGTAAACATGGAAATGAAGTAAAATAGAAAACTAAGGAAAAGTGAGCAAAATCAACCCTAACCTAAGAAAACAAAAATCGGAGTCCTCGAACGCGCCGACACAGCATATGCGGGAATCCCACAACGTCTCGCTTTTCCACCGATGCGGGATGCACACAATAGTTTGACAGCTCGCATCCGCTAGCCCCTCCCACTATTGCGAGCATCCACTGCAAATCAGGTCAATTCTGCTACTTTTCCCACTAAAACTAGTTTTGCACCTTAGAATAAAAAGTTGAGTTAAATATAACAAGTTATATACAAACAAATTAATAACAAGTGTATAATTACCACAATTGATGGAGAAATCTGCCTTTTACTCGATGATTCGGGTAACTAGGGTAAACAATCCCATAATGCACTGCGTATGCAAATGAGTTAAAATGGCGCCGATCACAAACGTACCAGGAAATAATGGATCGAAAAGGACCGTAAAGCGTAATTGACTGCGCCATGCAGCTAACTCAGCAACCAATGTTTTCAACTGGTGTAAACGCAAACATCCATGACTCTTTCTGAAAATGTGCCCAATAATAATGACTTATTACACTAACTGCAAGCGTTCCGTTCCCGATAACTTTCGTAACCAATACAGAATTTATACGTAAAATCTGAATCGCTACAATATGAAAAACCTGTAACAAAAAATAATTATAAGACATCCGAGTTTCCCGTTAGTTTAATAAGATACCCTGAATATATCCCACATTTGTTTGTGATTACAGAACATGGAATACATATTATCTTTGTTAAGTGGTGGGCGCTTTTTTGAACAACCAATAGGCTGGATCATTGTCAGAGTTGATATAGTTGGTAAAGTTACCTCCCACATATTCACATACTGACCGATACTCGTCTCCATCATCTGTTAAACAATATAGATATATTAATTAAAATGTCTAATTAAGCAATGTTCACAAATACAATACTGAATTCGCTCACTTTAAAATTATTTAAAAACTAATTATTCTAACACACGTACTGAAGTAATTATGAAATCGGAGTTTAAAACATTTTGCCTAGATTTTAATTATACATATATTCATGATTCATTAACACGCTCGATGTCTGCTTCCAGTTTGACTGATTCATTTGAATTGCAAACATCCAATGAAAATATTGAAACGTAGAAATATTGAAAAGTAGATACCGTTTTTGCAAAATATTGAGGTAAACGGAGAAATAGCTTGATTTGAGGCAGTTTTCCCTGTTCAACAATCTTTCCAAATGTTTCATGTTGTATGTTGCATAGAAGAAGATTTTATTATCCTCGTAATAGGTCTAGTGGGGTCGAGGCCATCCCACACTAAACCGTACAAATCATAATAATCATTTTACAAAAAGCCATAATGGCTTATGAGCAAAACAAGAATATAAACATACAAACATTTATCAAATCTTCAAAATATTCAATGGCGGAAATCAGTGTGACTACATAATTCTTAGATATATTATTGTACATAAGTAAGCTGTCGGAAATCGTTTGTGTCAAGTAAAGAATAAACCCTCATCCTGCTGAGTTAATTATCCGTAATTTCAGATATGTTCTCGCCTCATGATACATTGATTGATTAGGGTTTTACGCCGTTTTCAACCAATTTGCAGTCATATCACGATGGCCAGTTTGTCTACTCGTGCGTTTTCTGGCTTTCCCATGCCATACTTTTTTAGCAACTGGCTGGTTTTCTACATATAATATAAGCCCTAACGAATGACGCAGCGACAGTGACTTTTGTCAAATGTCGGAATTTTTTTATTATGATCTAGAGTCCAACTCACAACCCCTATATTGACAGCCTGTGTCGCTACTGATAAAGCCACCGGGGCTGGACTCTCGTCTTATTATCTACAAATTGAATATCAGGCGAAATAGAGGTAACAATCACAGGACGATTATGTATAGACATATCTTAATCTTCCCTGTTCGTAAATGTGGTTTTAAATCTAACATTGCAGGAAAGGAACAACACGTTGCAGGAAAAGAGCGACACGTTAAACGGTTTAATCACAGGATACAATACATATCTTGCAGGATGCACTTATATTACTAATGCACGGTTAATTCCAATGATAAGGATCGGCGATATTAAGTAGACGTATGCTCTGTATTCGTTTAAGTAATTTGTGTCGGATTGTTTCAACTACACTACAAGGTTTACACTAATAGGAAGTGTCACGTTTTCAAACACTGATCAAAGTATAAAGATATACTAAATCTATATATGTCTCCTTGAAATTTGTGGAATAATTTGACTTAAGACAAGGCTTTCCAGATGCTTCGTACAAATTCTAGTTTGTTTGTCGTGATTGTTTTTCTAATAAATGGAGTAAAAACAGGTATGTACATGTATTTTCTAAAAAGACGCTAAACGTAAATCGGTAAGTTTAAAGAATGTCTTAAAAGGAAAACGCTTAATTGTAACATTTTTGTCTTTGGTTATATGTATGGATTAGAATTTCAATTAATTACAACATATTGAGAAATGTATTGCCTCAGTTTATGTATCTATATACATTGCATTATCATCTTAACGATATGTGTTTACTGTTATTTGATATGTGAATTTTAATATTCATAAACAAAGCAATATTCTGAAAGTGATATTCCAACAAAGATATTCATTCTACATTTCTGTATTTGTTTTAACCGCAAAACATTACCGTTATTACTTTTACTATTAATATTATAGCAAAAGCATTTTTATTGTCCGGCTTCCGACTTGGTCTGAATATTACACCTCGCCGTACTCAATTTGGATAGCAATCGATATGTTTCCGAATATTTGGGCGGAGACTTGATTTCATGTCAACTTCATGACTTCTATGTTCGTCGTTCGATTTCCATCTGTCGTTAACTTTTAGCTTTAAACATTATCTCCTCCTTAAGCAAAGGACCAATTTCAACCAACCTTAGCAGGAATGTTCCTTTAGTGGCCCTCTTATAAAATTGTTCAAAGAAATAAATTACATTTAGAACTTTGGTTGTTGCGGCATCAGAAAGGGAGCAAAATGTCCAAATTTTGAAAATCTTCTCCTGTGAATCTGCTTGTCAGATTCCAATATAATTTAGTAGAAATGTTCCTTGGGTGACCCTCTACACAAATTGTTCAAGACATATTGATTAATTGAAAAGCATGGCAGTCAGGAGGCATCAGAAAAGGGGCAAAATGCAAACATTTGGAATTACTTTTAGGTTTTAACATCATCTCCTCCTTAACCATAGAACCAAAATCAAACTAAACTGCACAGGAATATGCCTTTTGTGGCCCTCTTTCAAGTTTTCACAAATTTAAACTCCATTGAGAACTTTGATGGCTGCAGCATCAGAAAGGGGGCAAAATGTCCAAACTTTAAATATTTTCTCCTATGAACCTGCTTGTCAGATTCCAATATTATTTGGTAGAAATGTCCCTTGAGTGACCCTCTACAAAGATTGTTTAGTTTAAGACATCCTGATTGTTTGAAAAAACATGGCAGTCAGGAGGCAACAGAAAAGGGGCAAATGACAACATTTGGAAATTCCATTTTGTTGAAAGTCCTTGTCTGATATTAAGAAAATTTGATAGGAACCTTACTTTAGTGAACCTCTACTGATTGTCTTCAATCCGTATTGATTGGTTACAAAATTATAGCAACCAGTTTCATCACAAAAGGGGTAAATTGAACTTTAAGCTTCAAATGACATTTCATACCATTCACCTAGACCAATTTCAACTTAACTTTACGCGAATGTTCTTTGGTCCTCTTTCAAAATTGTTCCAAGACTTACATTCTGTGTAAAACATTGGCTGCTGCGGCATCAGAAAAATGAGAAAAATACCCAAACTTTAAAATCCCCTTTCTCCCTTATCCGCTTGTTAGATTCCAAGATAATTTGGCAGAAATGTTCTTTGAGTGACTCTCTACAAAAACTGTTCAAGCCATATTGATTTTGATGACAAACAGGACAGCAAGGCGGCAATAAAAAAGGCGCAAAATGAAAAAACATTATAATTTCATTCTTATTAAAGATCTTGTAAGGTTTTAAGATACAAATGGCTTTTACTGATAAGCTATGTCTTTAACAGTTCCTCTCTTTGCAGTTTCATTTTCACGCCTGATGAAATTTTCACAGATATTTGCAATTAAATATTTGCTTTGAATTTACTATACTAGACAAAACTTCCAACGCACATATGTACATAAGTATCAATATTTAATTTAATATTATACCAAATACTCTGCAATTTTACAAGAATATGACATAACTATCCTGTAACAGAATGAAAAACAAAAACTTAACAAAATACCACAGAACATTACAATAAAATGCATTAATTGATTGAAGGGTGCATTTTTAAAGTTCGCATGATAAGTCAGTAGCTGGTGTGACCACGTGACCAGCAGCATTCACCACAACTAAACATCTTCTTCGCATTTATGCGATCAAGCGACGCACACAGTTAATGGGAATGTTACGCCACTCCTAGATACTCGCATTGGTTAGTTGTTGTATGTTTCCAGGATGTCTCGGACCCTGGCGGATCGCGAAGAAGATGTTTAGCTGTGGTGAATGCTGCTGGTGGTCACACCCGCTACTGACTTATCCTGCGAACTTTAAAAATGCACCCTTCAATCAATTAATGCAATTTATTGTAATGTACTTTGGTATTTTGTTAAGTTTTTGTTTTTCATTCTGTTACAGGATAGTTATGTGATATTCTTGTCAAATTGCAGTGTATTTGGTATAATATTAAATGAAATATTGATACTTATGTTCATATGTGCGTTGGAAGTTTTGTCTAGTGTATCATTCAGGTGATCGATTTAGGGCCATCTTGGCCATCTTGTTTAGATTGTACTTAACATGGTACCTTGGCTAAAAAGACCATGCTATCTATGTAATTTGAATAGGATTGGATGGAACTGTTGATCCGGCCAAATTTGTAGATTCGAATACACTTAACGTTCATTATATACAAACTAATTAAAGACACTTCTGTGCTAACTATTCTAGAACCGTTTTTCTGACCATGGCACTACCAAATATATGTACTGTGATATTGTGGATAAACAAATATTTCTGAACATATTTATTTCCTTATTGGTAAATGGTATATGCTCAGCTTATGGATAGTTACTAATATAGGTTATTACATGTGCATGATAAAAATAGTGTGTATTGTCTTTTTAGAATATGTCGCTTTTAAGTGTTTACAAGTCTATCATTTAGACGTTTAATAATTGAACAAGAGAAAGTTGATGCAATGCATCAATGTCGCCGGATATCCATAGTGCAGTTATGCATAACATTAACATTATAGTAGTTGAATAAACAGTTATCAACTGAGGGGCATATTGGAACATCAGGGGCGGGGTCAAGTGAAAATGTATCATAACTTGCATTGTTTTGTCAACGAAGTGAATGATAATTGAAGCCTTTCATTGTTTATGATCAATCTCCATTCCAAAGTAGGTTGATTATACACACCACCAACTAATTATTGATCATAAACAGTAATTGAAATGAGTAATCTTGCCAATCATTAGTCTTAGTATGTATACAGTGCTTTCATTACGGAATAATTATAAGATTTGTGAATTCCACATACACTTTTCAAGATGTTTGTCAGAATATTTGAATTTTATTATTTTTCAATAAAACCACAAAACAGACAATTTAGGATTTGCATGCAATAGCACGTCATTTTACCTTTCCTCTTTTAAAGTCAACAGTGGACACCTTTGCAGCAATCTACTTTTAAAACAATGAGATAAGGGTTAAATCGCTGAAGACATGAGTTTTCTCTTTTTCTCAAAATGATAATAGCTTAGCATCCTAATTATATCATACTTTAACAAATGTTGAAATGTAGTCCAATATTTATAAATTAGACCACCTTCGAAATATAATATCAACTAAACAGTTAAATCTCATTGAAATTGTTGTATAATTTAAACTTAATTTCGAACATAAACTTAGCCCTGACAAAATGTTAATTTATTTTAATTCTTTCCTTCCTTTTTTATAATGAAAACAACAAACTACTCATGTTTTAAAAGTATAATATGATGAGCGCCCTTGTGTCAATGATGCATAACAATATGCAGATCGGAAGCAATATGCCTTTAGGGAATTAAATGACACATTCAAAATTGTCAAGGACGAAATAATTTTGTACGAAAGACCCGATTCTTTCTTATTCGCAGAGGTGTCGTTCTTGAAACTATCCTTATAGTCAGAGAGTGTTCGTTCAAAGTCATTTTTCCATTAAAACCAGTTTTATCTCGGTTTGTTCTTTTCTTCATTTGTTTCGAACCAAATAAACATTTTAAATAACCAATAATTTACTATTTGTAAGTGAGTGTAAAGAGCAGCTCTCTGCAAAGGAGATTGATCTACGCAGTTGGTATTCGCGAGTCACGCAGGTGCGCGTACGTAAACAAATTAGTCTGCGACGTAAAGGTTTGTAGTTATCGACTTTTGATTACATGTAGTATATAGTGTAAAATAAAGTATACCAGTCTAGCTAATAGGGACTGTTTTGTCTTCGTAAATAAAACAAAAAACATAAATGCGAGTCAAAATAAAGAAACTGAAAATACCTAAAACATCGGAATATTCATTTCATTTTAGATGTGTCATTACTTAGTGTTTTTTAACAAACACAATTGTAATATGTTCAAGACATCTAAATGTGTACTTTCTAATAATAATCCCCCTCCCATGTGATTTCAGAAAACCTATTAAAAATAAAAGTCGCGGGCTTCTGCCCGGCGACTAATAAATAAATGCAATGCTGTTGCTAGTTTTACATACAGGAATCTAAGGTTTTCAAGAATTTAGTTCATTGTCTCCTAAGTCAGAGTAAATAAAACCGCGTATGCCATAAAATACCATAGAATAAGTTTGAATAAATACATTGAACTAATGAAATCAATTAAAGTCCATGGATATATATGATACAAGCAGATACAACAAGTGCATTAGTTTATGGCATGCATATGTTATTTAAAACGTTTCTCGACCGAATGATTACAATCTATTTACACATCTGAAATGAGAATGCTGATTAAACTCACTATTGGAAAGGGTCATAAGATGTTCATAACATTTCACATTTTCTCCTCGAATCATAATGATTAATGTATACTATATATAACTGCTTAGTCGGGCCTTTTCCTAATCAAATAATATACTTTAGAATTGATGATGGAGATATGATGGGTTTTATTTCAGTTCTAAACAAAGTTGCAATCAGTAAAACAGTAACAGCAAGTTCTATATACAAAAGTCATCCCGGCTGGAATGAATGGGACAACATAGTTGATGGGGACATTATAAGAGACGGCAACAAGTGTCAATGTTGTGCTTCAACGAGACCAGAAGCTGATCCTTGGATAACGGTTGATCTAGAACTACACTATTGGATAGAGAATGTCGTAGTCTATGGACGAAATGATGATAACTCAATACAAAATCGCACGTATCACAAAGTTATACCATGTTTCACAAAGTTATACCATGTTTTTTTTATATTGGTCATTTATTAAAAAAAAAAAGGAAAATATTACGAAATTAAAATATTGTATGCAGAACAATTAGTTATATGGAGTTTGCCTAGTTATTAGATATATCAGGGTGCCAGGTAACAGCATTCCCTCACCAGCACTTCTCTGTTCTATCCACGTAATATGCTGCCTTTCCCATAACATTCTAATAACATTCGCAAATGAAGTTCTTCAAGCTTACATATATATGAAACGTCATTTGTTTTATCGAGTAAGGATTCAAATTACCATGACCCATGGATTGATAACCAAACTAATTATCGTCACTTGGCAGAATGCTTAAACATTTGATGGCATTAAGTCTGTGTAAGCTACTTGTATAGAGCCAGGCCAGCCATGTGCACCCGCGCTGTGTGACCGAGCTCTCTACTTTTGGCTGCCCAACTATTTACTTCTTCAGCAAGGTCAGAAAAGTATTTTTCATTTAGGTAACCCGGGCACGAAGTGTTACGGGCGATCGTTATCTCAGATCTCTACATATTGAATTGTGAATTGTGTCTCGATAAGAAATCACACTATTATACATACACGCACGATCCTTCCCGTGCATCTCCATTGGAATGCAGGTATACAACCACGCCCAATGCGACACGGGAAAATACACCGTCTTACATATAGAACTATATCAAAAGATATGAGTCGTTGTGCACACGCATGTAAGCGCCAGTTTAAATCCTTTTGCTTTCAACAAGCTGGCATAAAGTGACAGTATCAACAGTGTTTGGATTTTGAACAAGATGTCCAACATTTGGCAATGGTACATATAACGGGGAAAATTACTCAGTATAGTCACTAGTATTAGTCATGGGATTTTTTTGCGGATATAAAGTTATGATTATTAGAATGTTATACCTGCAAGTAATTATATCTCTTTTCAGAAAATCTTGTTGGCTTACAGCTTCATTTTACGAACACTTCTGGATTACAGAGTGATGGCATTTACACGGTTAAAGGGGATGGTTGGATTGACTTTGTTAATGTGACCATAGAACAACAGTTAGGAAGTCGTTATGTTACCTTATTATTGAAAGGGGATCATAGGCAACTTCCGGTTTGTGAATTGGAAGTGTACAGCTCAGGTAGTCACGTTTTCATTTATCAATGTCGTTATTGTTTAACAAGCGATGGTTGGGGCAAACTGTAAATGTTGTTTAATTAGTATGTCGGTAAAAACAACCGGAACAGTTGGTTGCTAGTTGATGATCATCTTCAGACAACCGTCACGACGTTTGTATATTCGGTGTATATTTTCCCAACAAATGACAATTTTAAAATGTAGTCTTATTGATGGTGCTAATATGGAGCTTTTCTTTATGGTGAATAAGATAGATTGTTGGTAAGAAAAAATGTAAAGTCGATTTCAAAATGCCAGAAAATGTGACAATTGCTTCTCAAAACTAGTCAAAAGTGAAATAAGGTCTATTCAATCATTTGAAAATCGGACCATTATGATCTGGGAAGAAATTTTATGTTTTCTTCATAAGCATGAACATTAAAACAGCCTATCCATGGTTTCGACAAATAAACGTGATTTGAAGACATATGTTAGAGTGTCATCCTAGGAAAATTTCTAAATTATTTCAAAATTGGGAAAACTATTGCAGAGTACACTTTTTTAGTATTTATTTGCATTATGTTTACACGTATATTGTAATACAGCACCGCCTCTGGTTGCCATAGTTTTCTCACAAATCATCAGCATGAAGGAATATAGTAGAGTGTCAATTAATGAATAATTCTACAAAACATATACAATATGTTGTTTGAGGAGTTGTTTTGTTTTCTCATTTTTTCACGCAATATCCATGTAAGGTAAAGGTCCAATGTCAAGGCTGTCAATGATTGTTCAAACACGTGCAAAACATAAATGATATTACACTGTACGTAGATGAAGCATACATATGTCAAAGAAGTTCGCCATCAGTTTATGAATGTTACTTCCCTGCTCGAAACTGAAAGCCTTTTTTATAATACTTTCGAGTGATGATAGATGTCAGTCTTCTATATTCATTTTCAACACAACATCGACTTTACCACAGTCTACGACCCACGTGGTATCATATGAGGTAAAATGAAAAATGTCACGAATGTTTTACCTCCAACCTGTTCAACATAATCTATTGATATTGCATTTGTGTTTGCCGTTACAACTTGAATTTCCACTGTGAATGAGGACGAATCCTCTGAAAATTGAATCCCGTCTGCTCAAAAGAAAGATAAGCTTTAATATTTGCCACTATAGATGAATTTACAATGGAGAGGGTTGTCAATCCAGCAGTTGAGTGTTCAAGTTCAAGCTCAGTAAATATACTATCCGATACCGGACAAAAGTCAAAGACTGTTTTCTTCCAGTGAATTTAATAGAGTTTAGATCGGATCATGGTCGTGATGTTCGATATAATATCACCAGAGTCATGATAAAAGCATCAAGATTGAGAAAAGTAAAACTTCCGGCAACTGATCTTGAAATCTGACAAGCAGTTGAAGTGCAGAAAATGCGCAGAATGTTTTATTTTGTCAGTCCATCCCATTTATAATGCCTTTTTGGACAATAGCCTTGTTTGTACATTAAACAATATCATTTGAACAATGCATGTAGATAGACTATAAAGGAATATTTCTGAAAAATCATCTTGAAATAAAACAAGCAATTTAATTCAGGTTCAAGTTCTTTAGTTGCAAAATAGTCTACACACACATGTACATAATAAGCATTTTCATAGCAATACATATAGTATATATTAAATAATTGACATGTGATACATACATTTTTGAGAGAAAGAAATTATTTTAAGAGATTTATTGATATTTTATCCATTTCCCAATGTCTTGTAGCATTATCTTCGACCAATTAATATGGCTTGAACATTTGTGCAGTACGTGTCGTTATGAACTTTATATAGCAGAGGGTGACATGAGGAACTTTATAGCCAAAGTATAATAATTACTTTCAAGTAATGAAATTTTTCCCAATTTCTGGTACCGTCTGACAACATTGTGTTTAATCAATTAATAATGCTTGAATGATTGCATAGACAGATATATAAGAAACATTACTGACCACCCACTGTTATTGTCTTGAAATTAGACAAACAGCTTCCCTCTTTTCTTCTTCCACTTTGAGATCATATTCTCAATCAATCATTATGGCTTGAACTTTGTTGTAGAGGGTTACGTACGGATCTGCCAAATCATCTTGAAATAAAAGAAAGTCTTTAAAGTGGTGTCATTTTATTTCCTCTGATGCCGCAGTAACTAGACTTCAACATAGCATTTAATTATTTGAACATTTTGAAATAGGACCACAAAATAAATATTCCTGTGCAGTTTGGTTGAAATTGGTAGAACAGTTTAAAAGCGTGTGTAGTTTAATGAAATAAATGCTGATCGATGATGCCGAATGGATGGAGGAATATCACACAAAAGATCACATTGAGAAATTACAGTTAATTGATTGAATTTATTATATTCAGCTACAGTGGCATCTTGTCCCCTAAGATAATTGAACTAAGAAAATCCTGCTCAGAACAGGTGTTTTATAAGTTAAAAATATAAAAACATAAAATGTCGCTAAAAAATTTCAATGACAGTAAAAGTCACAAATGATAAATTCCTCTCTAGGGAATTCCTAACAAACCTGACCTGGTCAATTTTTAAATGAAAAGGGTCTAACAAATGTTTTTCTTTGCATTGAATTGTTATCTTCAAACACTACATGTGCCAATCAATTTTGTCTTAATGTGCTCCTATGTAGACATATATGTACTAAATACCATCCCATCTATTTTCTATGTAAAACATGACTTTAAGACGTTTTTCAATTTCGACCATAAGTTAACGAAATGTTAGAAGGACCATTTTAAACCATTTTATCAAAAATTTGATGTGCTGAGACTATACAGGACAGAATGTTTTTGTAACTTTTCTCTAACCTAAACGATATAAGACTTATAACTTAAACATATGCTCTGCAAAACAGGTCAGAATGTTTATGTAAGGTGTAAACATATGCTCTGCAAAACTGGTCTCAACGTCTTAGCCATAGATTTAGCATCAAACCAGTAAACTGAATGGAGATAAATTGCCACAAATAGGGCATGGTCAGTTGTTTTTGAAACATACATATCTGTTCCACAAGATAGAAAACTATATTGAAACTGTTAATATCTGCCATAATTGTCGTGGCTATTGAACAACTCGAATAATATGGATGTGCTTACATATAGTGACAATGACTTCATTTGTATGGAATTGTTCTCTGTACATTATCTCTGATACATTTTGATTTAGGTAAATATTTGATATACAGAATATAGCAGAAAAATGTCCTTTATGGAGAAGCAAACACTAGCACGAAAGTATGTGTGATCTTAGAACCTGACCGTACATTGATTTCAAACCGAAACTGTATAACCCCTTTGCATGATATATTACAAACGTGAATCTCCCCCTAAAGCCATCAACTCTTCAGCCTTGTTTCATTTGCAGTTTGCAGTGATGATACATTCGGAAGTAACTGTACTCAAGAAGATAGCCAGGGTTTTAAAGGCCTGGACTGTTACCATATTTTCTGTATTGAGGAAATTCAAAATTATTGGAAAGACATTATTCTATGTGTATCAAGTTCAAATTGAAAAGTAATCAAGCGGCTGATTTCCTCGCAATTGAAATCCTACCCATAGTATATGTACCCGAAAATCATTACGCAAATCTAAACTGAAATTTCATATTTACCTTTGGGTAACAAGCAGAACTGTATTTCATGAGTGTTCCGGTTTTGTTATGTGCTGGCAGTTATATGCCACAAGAGTTATAGTCTACAAGTATGACGTTCTTTTAAGCGATTTTCATTTCTTATGAAAATGTGTTGATCTTTGGCGAAGTTATTGTAACGCATGGGCAAATGACGTTTACCCAATTTGCTATAGTTCCTATACATGAACTAGCCTAAAAAACCTTTTCTGAAAAAAGTAATAATAAATGCCCGTAGAATAACCTATATTCTGTTTGTTCACACTCAGATAAATGTGATCCAAACATGGCATCAAGCTATATGCTTTGCCTATCAAACGTAAATAAACCCCCACAAAGTTGGATATAATTTTTTTAAAACATCTTTGATCGAGTAGTATAGACTACATAGATACAAACAAGTCGAAGTAATTACATGTATATATGGGTTTACAACGGGAGGTATTTTGAAATGTGCACTGATTATTTGTATTATTCATTCAATCTAGGAATTATTGAAACTATGTATTACATAGAACAAAACATCGATTTGATTGGAACGTGGACACACATTTTATCAATGCCATGCTGTTCTTAACTTTAGTTAAAAATAAGAAGTGTAATCACATGTACAGATACAGATATTTGTATGAATTTTAAGGCTGGATAAACAGAAGCGTATTGCCAAACAGGTTGCATGCTTACCTTAGGAATATTGAATTCATAGGTGTTTGCTATCCAAATTGTTTCTTATCAGAATAAGTTTAGGATTGTCACTTCTTTGTTCTCCACTTGAAGCTTCATTTCTGTTGAACAGTTTGAGTAATTCCAAGTGATGATTCGTTTCATTCTAACATATTCACCATCAACATAAAATCCAGATTAACAACAGTACATGATCGTCAGGGTGCCATGCGAGATAGCATGACAACTAATGCAACTAGTTACCACACAACGTTACAATATAATCATCGATCTAAATACTGTACAGTTTCCTAGAAAGACAGATAGGACACAACTTGGAAAGACAAAGTGCAATTGACATAGAATCAGCCAGAATGTATGCTAGACATAAGACCGTCCACTTAGGTTAAAAATAATAAATAAAAGAAATAATAATGAATCACATTTTTACTTCAAAGTGTAACGAAGATGCATTGTAGCGAGACCGACTTGTTGTAATTTAGCAAAGTTACGTCCATTTGTTTAATATGATTGAATTATATAAATATTGACGACAACAACGCCAACTTCAAATCTAGTAAGTACTGGTTTAAATGTCCTATTAAGCCTTTAAATATTTCAAGAGCATGCATATATCGTCAATAAGCACACTGCATACCCGGCATGTCGTTTATTTTGTTTATATTTAGAGCCTCATTTAATTATCAAAGTGCATTCAAAACGCTCATTACAACATAGAGTAAGCACATCGTCAATGTCCGTGATAGGGCGGCAGTAATCGGAATTCCGACAGGTGGAGCCAATTGTGCAAGGTAGTCATTAATGTCCAGCGCGAGGGTACAAAACGTCAACAAACAACAATAGAAAGTCAGTTCCTTGTTCTTCGTCAAACAGTTAACATCTCTGAAAACAGCGTTCTACGACTTTGGGTATTAGGCATCAGTAGAGTTCTTTCTCTCGATATATTCTATCGGATATCAGGAAAGCAAAGTTTTATGTCTTAAGTCTGGGGCTATAATAGGAAGTGGGTGACTTTATTGAGGCCATTGGGCCTCAGTTGCATAATTGGCTTAAAGGAAGCCTTTATGAAGCATTGGACGGCTTGAACAGTATTGACCTCTGTGAGGCCGAGATCGGGGGACGTCACGGAAGCGATTGAGCGTCTTGGTGAAGGTCCTGTAAATACCTTGGTTCGTTGTTCCCTATCAGTTCCGTATTGAGTTTATTTGAAGCCATTTCATAGAAGCATTTTGGAAAACTCCGGGAACGTTACAAAATAATGTGAACCGGGGTCATTTTGACGGGATTGCAACTCCATGTGTGGAACGTGTTACGATAAAGCACATTGTGATAGGGTAACTGGTGCCTGTAACAAATATATAGTTGGATTTTGAGGAGTGACATGTTCGACAGATAAATGTTTTGTTTCTATGAGAATTGGTTCCGCCCGTTATTAGTCATGTCTAGTCCATTCAATCAAAACGATTGCCAAACATGTGAAATAAATCAGCGTAAAGTATTAGTTTAGTCTTAGCATAATTGCTTAATATTCTGCCTGTCTCTATGGTGTAATGGTTAGAGCGTCCGACTTTGGAGCAGATAACGAGGGTTTGATGCCCTTTCGAGACATACATATAACTTCCAAAACGAAGTAATGGCTTCCCTTCTAGGTGCTCATAAAATCGGGGATAACATTACGACTGATACAGTGGTTTTAGGAGCTTTAATACAGGTAGTGGTTAATTAACCAAGAAACACACTGATATAAACAAAGCGGTGATGCAAAATGCTATTCATTAATTATGAGCTGTGTAATAGTCGGTCTTCGATGTTAACGAACATTTAAGTAAGCCGCATGTCGTCCATGTTACATAATATCTCGTTGGAAGACTTGACGCAAACACTGTCTCAAGACGGATACATACTTATACTATCTTTTGTCTGGCTGTTCTGGACTCTGTTTGTAAGCGTCAACGTAATGAAGCAGTCGATGTTTGCGTTTGTCATCGTAGGCTATCGGGTAGTTTGCGAATTCAGACACCAATGCTTTGTTGAAGACAGACGTAATTCTCAAGTACATTTTTGTCAAATGATGATTTAAAAAATGTGAGTTTCATACACGAAAAACATTAAATGTAATAGGAAACGTTATCTCTTAGGCTGCACAAGAAAATAGTTTGAGTTAGCCTTTTCCTTGTTAAATAACATGTGTATTAAATCGAGTTTTATCAAAATGGAAATATTTAACGTAAACATGCACGCTGTTTTTGACTTGGTTTATCTTAGCTACTTCTTAAAGCAAGCTCCAAATGCTACTTTTCTGGAATTACCAACATGTATTGATTGGAAATAAACGGCATTTTCAACAATTATCCATTCATATCCTGGCGGTCAATTCACCTACCCATGCGTTTCCTGGCATTATCATACCAGTACTCCACAGGACATACTTTCCAATTTCCAACTGGCTGCTACCGATTGAACTTCGGCGGTTCAAATTATCTCGAGGTTGAACACACAATACCTACACTTATTACCGTAACGTCAGTCGCTCATAAAGCGAGAGAATTTTAATTAATTGCATCATTTATTCTTACATGCATTATAAACAATTGTTCTTGTTGGGATTCAGTAATTTTAGACATCGTCTCACTTTGTCTGTATCACCCTCCCACTATCTCTCTCTCTCTCTCTATCTCTCTGGTACATGGTACCTATGGGAATAACTGTCAACTGGCTTGTGGGCATTGCTATAGGGACCAACCTTGCAACTACGTAGACGGAACATGTGATAGATGTGATCTGGGCTATCTCGGGGAACTATGTGAAACAGGTAGGAAAACTGTAGAGTAAGCTTTGGAAAATAAAATAGCACATAAAAGAGACGCGCAGACATTAGGATTTATATTTAAGAATGTCAAGGCAATATTTGCGTGAAATATTCTTGTTAGTAACTGTTACGTTACAATACAATGAAAAAGCCACTGTTAATTATTTTACGGATTTTATACCACCATGAATTTAGGGTCGGAACTATTTACTTATTGAACACTTCTTTGCAAAATGATAAAATATTATGTTTTAGAGTTTATATCATAAGACCAAGATTGTTTGCGGTCAGGACTATTTACTTATACAACACTTCTTTGCGAAATGATAAAATACTATAGTTCAGAGTGTATTGCAGGCACTTACGGCTAAGGTTGTTTGCGGTTAGGACTATTTACTTACATAACACGTCTTTGCGAAATGATACACTACTATGTTTCAGAATGTATATCAGGCACTTACGGCCAAGATTGTTTGCGGTTAGGACTATTTACTAACATAACACGTCTTTACAAAATGTTAAACTACTATGTTTCAGAGTGTATACCAGGCACATACGGCCAAGATTGTTTGCGGTTAGGACTATTTACTTACATAACACGTCTTTGCGAAATGTTAAACTACTATGTTTCAGAGTGTATACCAGGCACATACGGCCAAGATTGTTCAACCCTATGCGGATTATGTTCGAAATACGAAACATGCAACCATGTAACTGGTCTGTGTTCGAACGGTTGCGCTGAAGGTCGTCAAGGAGACATATGTAAACAAGGTATGCATTTTGTATATGAAAGGAGCATACGATTAGTGTTTTGAACATGGCAGTCAATATAACATTTGAATTAATTAAGTAAATCTTATTTTTCACAAAACGCAGTCTGATATAAATGATGGCATTAAGTATACAAATTAACCAATATATGATATGGTCTAGTTCTGTTGGAAATATTGATTTGTTCTGCTCCGAAATAATTCCTTGATCTGATATCTTTTAAATTACATGTATAGAATGCGGAAACTACACGTTTGGTGTGAATTGTAGACAGCAATGCCACTGTGGCGTTGGCAAACCATGTGATTCGATTCATGGAGACTGTGAAGATGGCTTATGTGCAGAAGGCTTCTTTGGTGATGACTGCCAGCAAATAAACGGTTTGCACTTAATACTATACAACTCTGAAAATTGAATGTGAACAGGAAAAAATAATTCAATTTAAGTGAAAGAACTTTGTGTTAATAGCTGTATTTATTATCAGAAAACCCCCGAACAAAGAGTACAGTAAATGATTAATTGTTATTATTTAAAATCATATTTTACAATTGATGACGATTAACAAAATTGCGAAGAACAAGAAAGGACACATTTCTTGTATGACATAACTCCTTTCGAAAGATGTGAAGTCATTTCAAATGTTATATGGATTAAACTTAATTCCATGTACTTTCACGTTCTGCCAATTACATATAATATCTACTTCTTATTTTAGACAGGGGAGTTATATATCTCGTGATATCTACATATGTACATGTAGCTTCAAATAAACTGGTGTACCCCTTTGTTTTGTGCACAAAACCGTCATACAGATAAAGCAATACCGTATCAAAAGGAACGTAGTAATTCGTTTATATATGTGTTTCCTTCTGCAGCAGGTCCCGACGAAAGCGATGGAAATAACCAAGGTATGATTATTGGAGTTGTGTCTGGTGTGGCGTGCATCATCATTGTACTTGTAGTAGCTGGTGTTTGGTTTCTGAATAGAAGGTAAATATCGTTTTGATAGAGAAATAAGTTGCACTGCTCAGAAGAATAAGTATATAAGCGTTTGCGTAATATGTTAACTTCAAGTTGTTTATTGTTTGAATACTTAAAACATTAATCGATATTACATACATGTGTACCTCGCTACTTTGATAAGTATGAACAAAATCCTCGATATATTTATTCAGTGTACTTAATGATTAATTGACACTATTAGCATAATAATAATTTCTTATGACATGCAGAGCAAACAATTTGCCACCAATCACTGGTACATCAATGTTACGAACTAATGCGAATCAGCAGGATTTCTTTATAAATCATTGTAACATAGTTTTATGATTGCTTTGATATCTGTCATATCACAGCGACCAGTTCACCTACTCATGTGTTTCCTAGTTTTCCCACACCAGTACACCACAAAACATACTTTCCAAGCAACTAGCTTCTTTTCCACATAGACTGTTTAACAACCCATTGGTGAAAGACGAATGACGCAGGTCACAGTGACTTTTGGCAAACGTCGGAAAGAATGTTGGCCGAGCTGCGATTCGAACTCACAACCCCTGGTTTGACAGCCCGCTTCCGAGTGAGCTACCGGGGCTTGGCTGTTAAATTTAAAAGAGGTTTACAATTGTATTTGTGAAAGGACTGTAACTCAATATATTTTTCATCTTAAACAAGGTTATTTTGTCAAGGATTATAAGGGCTGGGTCTTTCAATATGTAGTTTAAACTTATATTTTTGACATAGATTGTCAAATAACTCAAATCAATCAAGCTCGATGGCTGATTCTTGACATTTGACTAAGCAATTTTCGTAGAAAATCAAAAACATAAAACCATATTATGACGGGAATCGAACCAAGAACATTTCATACGAGAGGACGACGTTTTATCTCAGCAACAGTGTCCTAACGTTCCTTACTGGTATCATACATCCCATACATAAGTGTTTACCGCTTTATTTGTCAGAGTAAATCAGCACTAGTTATCCAAGCTTTGTAATACCTTTTTGTGAGAGAGTTTATACACTTATTTTCCATGTACATGTATACGTATACAATTTAAATGAGAGAGTATATTGATTGATTGATTGATTGGGGTTTAACGCCATTTTTAACAATTTCTCAGTTATATCACGGCGGCCAGTTCTCGTACTCATGCATTTCCTGGTTTTCTCACACCAGTACTTCACACAACAATCTTCCAAGGCAACTGGCTGCTTTTCCACATAGACTTAGCCCATTGGTGGAAGACGAATGACGCATGTCGCATTGACTTTTGTCAATCGTCAGAAAGAAAGTTGGCCGAGCCGGGATTCGAACTCACAACTCCTCGATTGACATGAGAGAGAGTATATATATCGACAAGTATCAACGCCATTTCAATGTTCTTTGAAAGCTTGGGCCCAATGGCTTTCTGCATAGGCGTATCCTCATCTTAATTTGTCACTTATCAGATCTCGTGTCCGTATAACGAAGTTCATTAACTTTCTTTTGTAGAAAACGCGATGAAAAATCTTCCGAAGAAGTAACAAATCCGACTGATGAACACGAATATGAAGGTCTTCACATACATCTAAGTCAATTGTAGATATTAGATCTGACATGATGCCTAGATATTTCTTCACGTTTAAAGTTAAGCACATCTGTGGTCAAATTCGTACTATTTGTAACCATAGTTTATGGACCATGGATATGTACAGTTATGACATCATGAAATTAACAATCTGATTGGAGTGTGATTGGATCGTGAGCGCGATTTGATCTAAGTTGGAACGCTTTACGAGCGGATTGGAATTTAGCTCTCTGATTGAAACATACATAATGATTTGTAATTTTTAAACCGATCTCAAGTTTCAATAGTGTGTTATATAAATCAACATAAAACAATGAACATATCTTTGATATCAATTATGGATTAAGGGATATTTTAGTGACTTCCACTTTCCTTGATGGCATCTTTAATTGGTTTGTCGTATGTGTAATGTGGCCATTTGTATACGGTCTACATTTCTCAACAAGATAATGATAACATACACAAAATCAGGTACAACTTTTTCTAAAATAAAAAAAGAGAATAAAAGGCAATGTGGCAATCATGCTAGATCGTATGTGTATATTTTTGGTGTTAAATAAAATATAAAAAACGAAACGAAATGAATTACAGTCGATCAAATCGTGAAACGGACAATCGTTGAGAGTAAGCGTAAACAGCGATCACAATGAACGGAACGGCAAAAATCAATTATAATTATTTGAGCGACGGAACGCTTTGATAGCGGATTGGAACGTGAGCGGAACGGATCGGAATGATCGGATTGGAATGTGATCGCACATTTTGTCAATTTCATGATGTTCTCTACTGTACATTTCATAACATAGACAAATATAACGCAATATAACGCAATTGTGGATTGCTTTGAAAGCATTGTGGCGTGCCTTCCTGTCAACCGTCCAGTTGCATATATTTTTTAAAAAATCATGTCATTTGACATGCATAAATAATGAAGATTTCATAAAATAACGGGAGATTCGACGTCATTTGAACTCGATTGTGACTTTAGGCGCGAATATCCAGGTACACGAAATTGTGCGTTAATTCGAAAACGTTCCTCATTAGAACACCAAAGTGGTTACGATGACGTGAAGAAAAACCATTCAAGTGACAATGCACTCGCCAAGTATTTGCAAACGTTTTGTCATCGATAGGACACGAATCGTGATCCACAGACGTCAAGATACCCCATTTGTACATTTGTAACAGTACCAGATAGCCTAGGATATAAAGAAAACATTACACTTAGCAGCAGACGATGTCTAGGATTTAGCCTTCATCAGATGTTTTCACCAATTTTTAGGCACATGAAACGAGAACAAACGAATAAGGATGATTCTAAAAATGGTCGTGTTTACTAATTTCAAATGTACACACTTATAGTATTTGTACAAATGTAATTTTATATGCATATGTAATATTGAGATCAAACTCCTGGGGATCCCAAAACATTTATTTATAAATCCTTGTACTGGTATTCTAAATAAGTGACACATATATCCTTCAACATTACTCATAAACACTATAATATTTAGTCTACAGTTATAGTTGAACAATATGCTACGGTTACCGACATATATTGTGAATCTGAATTGACCGTTACTCGGGAATACATCACTCGGTTCACTACACACACAAACAGGTAGTATCGGTACCAATGTGAATGTTTGAACTTCACAGTTAGTATTCTGTTTACAATCTGACCCACGAACAATCACGAACATTTACGGTGTTTATCGATCTTTCGAGTATAGAAAACCGAGTGATGTATTCATAGTTCTAGATCGAAAATTACCTGCAATGTTTGTCATAGTATGTTTTCCGTTCTAGATCACACAAAGTTCACAATGTATTATCTTGAAAAATATTAATAAACATATTATCTGTAAAATAACATTGTAATAAACACAGTATTTTAGATCCAATTAGGGGTCTCATAAAACCCTTTCCCCAATTTAATGAAGATGACATTTAATGCATCTAATGAAAACATAAGGGTAACATATGAAAGTCATAGCTTATGACAATCACAAGTTTTCAACTCCAAAATTGGTCAGTCATGACTTGTTTTGTGTGATGCAAATGACTATAATTCAGTCCTGGTAGTCCAAAATATTGACCCTTGACATGCCACTGGCTAGAACAATATTTCTTACAGTAGTTGAATACAAATATATCAGAATTTATATGTTATGGAAAAACATTGATAATATAAACACATCAAATTGATCTAATCGGTGACGAAATATATGACAAAATAATGTAATTGTTTAGTGTGCCCTAACATCAGGTAATCATTGTAGATCTAGTATTTTAGAGTTTTTAAAATCAGTTTCATATAAACATGTATAAATTTAGTTAAACAATGCCTTGCATTTGATCATACTATGTACAGTTTCAATGCGACAGGCCTCTTAGTCATGAAAAGAATAAGATACACTGAAAGTTAAATGATAGACAAAGATGTCCAAGACATCTAATCTTACATGGATAAGTTTTTACAACATTCCAGGAGCGTCATGTCCCGTTTAAATATTAAATTCAGTGTTAGTTGGTCCATTGTTTCAAGGTAAACAATTATACATCTGAAAACCAAAACAAATGGCTTCTAGAATATTCAACCTACATCATTTGTAAACCCTTTTCTTGAAATAGCCAGTGCCGATTTTCTCTCTCTGGGTGTTTTTTTGGTTGGATTGTGAAATACTTTAGGAATCGTGCCAGGTTTAAGCTTTTTACACGAATACTTTGAGTGTAACCTATTGATCAGCAAGTTTTGGTTTAACAATATAATGATCGTACTCAATATGTTTCATGCACAATATTGAGCAAGAACTAGGCACAAATTTCTGCTTGGCAGCTAGTTTGTCATCTATTTAAACGATCTATCTACATCTTCTTTCTCTTTGGATCCGTGGGGATCTTAAAAAGACTTCTTCTGGTTCCAGTCTTAGAATCACTACCATAAGCAACATAAATTACCATTTTTATTTGATATTTCGATCAGAAACATTTCTTTTGATACGCAAACATGTATAAATATATGCAGTAATCGTTATGCAGACAACAAACTTCACGCGACCAATGATGTTATCGATCGATAATTAAGGGGACATAAGCGAGTACCCATTTAGCAACAGTATTTGTCCGGTGAAAATTAAAAAGGCGATTAAAGGCATTTTCGCAACTTTTTATGAGAAATTGCCTCACTAGCACAATTCTGACAATAAATTCATTTGTTTAAACGAAACAAGTGGCTAAACGGTAAAATGTCCGGATATTGCTTTTAATCAAAATATTGAAAATTTAAATAACACTTATCAATACTCTTTTTTGTTTCTTGATGGCGATTGTAATGCCCGTACAAATAATTTGTTGGATTATATTCCAAATAATAGTCTCAGTTGTAGTTATAATGCTGATGTTGAATACAATTCAGATACGTTCGATTATCTACGTAATAACAAAGATAATAGCAGATATAATGCATTTTGGAAAGTCGATTGTTGGATTTTGCTGTATCCATGGTATACATATACTTCATGGTCGTTTGTTTTATGATAGTTTTGGCAACTTTACATGTACTGCAAACAATGGAAGAAGTGTAGTAGACTGCCATATGACATTATCTGAATTGTTTCCCTATGTCAGTTATTTTAATATTGCTGCTCGTGATAACCCGGATCATTTCCCTTTACATTCGAAACTTGCTTTTGCTAAGCGAAGAGAGACAACTCATGACATTAATTTATTAATGAACGAAGAATTATTTGCCTTAGACGAATTCAAATTCAAAAATAAATTACATGAGGCATTTATCAAAAAAACATTCATGATCATTAACCTTATACTCTGATGATAGACAATCATTTATTGGTTCAGATGTAAATGAAGCAATTAAAATTCTTATTAAACTATACAAGGTATCAGCAAATCTTATTTATGTAAGTGTTGGTACAAAAACTAAGGTTATGGGACATTAACTGTTACCTTGCTAAAGTGAAAAAATATTCACTTTTACGAAAGTTTCTTTAACGAACGAGAACTCAAATTTTTAAAAATAACATTGATGCAAAAGCTAACTTTAATAGCATGTGCAAATCTAAAAAAGAGTTTTTCCAATCAAAATAAACGTCAGTTACTAGTTAATAGCTTTTAAAACGTAATCATTCTAAGATGCCAAATAAAGACGTAATAAATGAAATAAATTTTGGAACCTGACAGTCATATTATAAAGGTGTACTTTACATAAATGATTAACAGAACTTGAAAGATATTCAATGGGAATCAATGCATGCTACAGAAGAACATGATACATTGTTAAATCAACCTATCTCAATCGACGAATTTAATACAACTATTAAAAAAATAAAAAATTGAACATGTATAGATGGTATTTCTTCCGAATTCTATAAGCACACATGCGATTTAAAAGCACCATATCTTGTATTATTAGTTAATGACAGTTTCCGGATTCATGGAGCGAAAGTGTTAAAGTAGGCTACCTGTGTATAAATCGGGGGCTAAGATTGCCTTACTTACGGAGAGATATCTCTTGTAAATGTAAGTAATAATTTTTATTTACATCTCATCATTGTACATACAATATAACATTTACAATTTAAAATATACAATACAACATAAAAGTACAATGCCACTCCGAAATGGAGTTATAAGAGTTTAAACGGTGCACATACATATAAATATATACATATACACAGACATGTATTTACATGTTATAGATATTGATACAAAAGGTGTTATCTATTTAATAATATTTGGAGTCTTTGTAAAATATTAAAGCAGGTTTTGGCACAAGTTCTTATCTTATCTACATTTGAAAACAGGAAGCAGAAAACGTAAAAGATATTCTTAAATATTGTTAATGATAGGAAATATAATTAGGTAGAAACATCTAATTTAATTGATGAAAGTCAAGCGAGATTGTAACTGCTAATTTATTCACATTACAAGGTATGATACAGAAATATATTTGCAAAAGTAGTGGTCGTTTTTATGTTTTATATGTGGACTTTAGTAAAGCATTTGATTCGTTAGTACACAAAACATTATTTAGAACATTATTCAAAAGGAGACTGCGTGGGAAAATGTTTGATTTATTTTTAATGGAATTTCTAAAACCTTCGAGCGCCATATGGGGACACGACAAGGGGATATAAGCAGTCCAAAAATGTTCAACTTGTTTATACAACAGTTATCTACTTTTTTAAATAAAAATTGTCCTGGCATATCTATAACGGATCAAAAATCTCCAATACAATGTATTCTTTATGCTGACGATGTTGCACATTGTTCATACACTGTTAAATTTTACAAGTTCAATTAAATAAACTTTACTGTAAAGAAAACAAACTTTCAGATAATATGAAGAAAACAAAAATTATAGTTTTTAGGAATGGCGGACCGTTGAGATTAAGTGAAAAGTGGAAATTTTATTAATCGAATGTTAAAACTATCCCAGTTTATAAATATATGGGTCTTCAGTTTACTCCTAAATTGTCCTGGTCATCTGTGAGATACAAACTTGTGGCCCAGGCTAAACAGGCAATATATGCGATTAAATCATATGAACGTAATTTTGGACATTTTCCATATACTGAATATTTCAAGCATTTTGACACGATGATGATACCTATTCTAACTTATGAGTCAGAACATTGGGGAACTGATTATACAAATATCATAGAACATATTCATTTACAATATTGTCTTGATTTGTAGGTGTTAATATCATGTACACCATAAACTCCTGCATAGTTTTATATGAATGTGGGAGACTACCTTTACGTGTAATCTATAAAACAAAGGTAATAAAATATTGGTGTAAACTATTACACATGCCTAAGCAAAGCAATGCTATCTCATGCTAAAAGCACATGATGAAATTGGAAGAGTCAATTGGGCATCAAAAGTTGAAAACCTACTATGTACGTCATCATTTGGATACACATGGTTCCTTCAAGATGTTGGTAATGTTGATATGTTTGTAACTCTCTTTAAAAAAAATTTTTTTTGATTGTTCCTTTTAATATTAACAAGAAAATATAATTTTGTTATCACGTTTCGATCTTTACAAACACATTCATTCTTTGAATCCAGAGAGATATCTCTTGGGCGATATGTCTCCGTATTTAAGAAAGGCGGATGCAAAATCCCGATGCTTCAGCTATAGATTGAACATATAATTAGGAAGACATTATAACTATTGAAAGGGATAATCGCGTGTGTAGATATTGTTTAATTGATAAAGATATTTTAACTGTGTATAAATGGTATAACGGCCGAGATGATATGCGAAGTTTTTACAATCTGCTGAAAAGCGAAAGTACTATTGTTATAATCGCAACATATATTGCAGTTGTAATTGAACGTAAAGATTCATCCATACGATAACAAATGTCATAACTTGATTAAGATTGTATAAGTTAATAAGTATACATATATATATTTATACTCAACTCTATGTGAACTGTGTATGTATATTTGTTGTATTTTCGGCCGTTGCCTTTATATAGTAAAGTATTGTATTGTATTGTATTATATTGTATAGGTTACTCCAGAACGATATGATTTTACTTTTAATAACAATGTAACCGTGTAACATGTGTTTATAGTCCTGTTTTTACGAGCTTTCGGATTTCTTTCGAATGAAGTCATTATGAACAGTTTCAATAATGTCAAGATTTTCAAAACAAATAAATTCAGAGCCATACGTAAGTATTCGGAGAACAGTGCCTGTTTGACAATATATTTTCGTGTTTGTAGGAATGATCCAGAGGCAGAGAATGTGACTCCCATATAATGATATGTTTTAGTTATTTCAATCGGTTGAGATCCGAGCAGAAAATGGATTTTGTTGGTGATACGCGCCAAAAATATCATAACATTTGTTTTGTCGAGATTGACATTTACGTGTCATTCATTACACTAACTGTTGAAAGCATGGAAACATCGCTGGGAGTCAATGGCACAATCAGACAGGATGACGGTGTCATCAGGATGTAGAAATATTAAAAGTTTAAGCCATACTATATCGTGATCCTTTTCAAAACGATCTATACCAATACCCTCGTTATTTTCAATATGAGACTGCACATCATTCAGAAACAAGGAGAATAAAATAGGCGAAAGATTTTCGTCTTGTCTTACTCCATTTTTGCAATGGAAACCTGCTGAGAATGATCCGTTAACGGAAATGCATGATTTTATATTACAGTACATATTATATATAACCTGAAAGATTTTCCCATTGATATTAGTATGTATAACGACTAACACGTTGTAGTTTATAAAATGCTGCGGACATGTCAAATCAATGGGCAGAAAACGAGGACACTCCTTCATTAAAACAATGTGAGTTAGAAAGGGGTTTATGCCGCTTTCAATAGTGTTTCAGTTGTATACTTCAGGTATATTTTTATACTGACACCGATAACTCAGTCGTAATGCTATCTCAGCAACCCTGAGAGCCAAGACGTGATGCCACTACCAACATGTATTTTGTATGAACCGACCGGGGTTCGGACCCTATTCTCCCGCTCTCAATGCATTCCCTCTAGACTCAAATTTGAAGTCAACTATTGCAAAAACAATAGACACGATTCGTTGCTACTTTGGTTCTCAAATATTATTAATAAAAGTTATAACAAATCGATCGGTGGTGTAGTGGTAGAGGGTCTGTCTCGGGTGTCTGATATCGCAGCGTTGATCCCCGACCAGGTCTTTCCAAATACTTTAACTAGACATCGGACTGAAGGTGTCTCAGTCTCATGCAAAAACATACAAAGTAGATAAAAAGATATAGGTAAGTAAAGATCAATGCATTGATGTCAACATATGAGCTGTCCCGCGAAAAAACCAAAACATTATGGACTCTGCGCAGTCCGCACAGGCTAATGCGGGCCGACACATACAATTCCGTCTCAGATGGATATAAGAATAGAGTAATGATTCCAGAAACAGAAAATCTACAGGAGGCGAAAGGTGTCAGTCCGGGTTCGCCTGCACGGTATGCTTAGGCTGGTCCGGGTCGATACTTAACGCAGTGTTCACAATGTCGGTTTTCTCTCGGTACAGCTCATCTGATGATAAATAGGTTTGCCGCGTGAATGATGAGGAAATAATTAGGAACTGCAGTAATACACTTGTCTCCCTTGTTCATCCAATCTCCATGGTATGACCTCATGACCTAGCAGTTGAGCTAACATGACCCCGCTTCAAACTTCGAACAATGTGACTTTTAGAGCTTCTACATAGCTTTTGATCTAGTGTATTACCCTTAATGATCCATTTTCGACTAAACCCTTATTTTATGGAGACGAATTTTCTCATTAATTATCATAAACATTTGATGAAAAGTGTCCTCTGATGTCAGTGTTAACTCAGGTTAAGTGGAAGACAGTGGTAAAGAGGTAGAGCGGGTTCGAATCCCGTGATGAGCGGGTTCTGCCTTTGGGATTTTCCACACAAACGGCGCGAGTACTGGTTAAATATCCAGGAAGCAGACATCTAGCGTGATTAATATAAGCTTAAAGCTTGTTTCGCAATCGATGTAAAATAAATAAATAAATAAGTTTAAACTAAGTTTAAGTTACCTAACCTAGGTTTAGTTCTGGCAAACTATGACATTGGTCTTGGTAATATTGCCTTAGAATGATGTCCAATGACATTACATCTGACAATGTTTCAGATAAAATGTGAATATGGGCTGCTGAGTAATAGCAATATGAACAAATGGCCGCAACCGTCGCCAGAGAAGTGAGGCTTTCTCTCACTTCACAATCGTGGGCCAGACAAAACTGGTAGTAATGGGTTTTCATCTATGGCGCTGCGGGTTGTGGGGTTTGCATTGTGTATCTCAGTGCACAATTCCTGACAAAGTTAGTAATAAAAATACTAAAAATACGTTTCGACTAAACATCAATATGTAGCGCGAAAAGGTTAGTTGAACCAGGCCGGTCATCGACTGTTGTCACAGAGGAAATACCAACGATGAAAGTAGAGCAATATCAAACTGTAAGTATAAGCAGTCTGCTCGTGGTTAGCCTTTTCCTACCTGCAGACGCATTTTTGACGCATCTGCAGCAACGCTTTTTTGAAACTGGCATTATGACAAACTTTGAGGAGCATATTGTCCATAATTGTCCCATGTTTTCAAATCTATTAAATAACAAGAGCATCACCAACGGTACAAATCCCATCGCAGGTTTTCTTCATACATATGTATCATAGTCACTGCGACCTTGAGCAGTGAAACGGAAACCTATCCAAACTCACTTTACAATGAACCATTGTATGAGGTATGGAGGAATTCTGTCTCCAAATAAAAGTGCTAGAACGTTCAAGTTGTTTTCATACAGGCACATTATAGTCAATGTGACCTTATACATTGAACGTCAGTAAATACTATTTTATGATACTGTACTCTGTTGTAGAAAATGTACATACAAATAGTTTTACTTAAACAATGAGGGCCTCATGGAAGATTAGTTTTTGTAACTAAATAAGTTATTTTTCCCTTATAAAATAAATTTAATATTATTATCATTATTATTATATCGCGGTGGTCAATTAACCTACCCATGCGTTTCCTGGTATTATCATACAATTACTCCACATGACATACTTTCCAAGCAACTGGCTGCTACCGATTGAGCTTCGGCGGTTCAAATTAGTCTCGAGGTTGAACACACAATACCTACACTTATTACCGTAACGTCAGTCGCTTATAAAGCGACACAATTTTAATTAATTGCATCATTTAAACTTACATGCATTATAAGCATGGTTCTTGTTGTAATTCAGTAATTTCAGACATCCTTATGGGAATGCAATGCATTGTCGGAATTTACCTGCGCCATGTATTTTTAAAATCAAAACAGACAGAACTTAGGTCACTCTCTCTCTCCTCCTCTCCTCTCTTCTCTCTCTCTTCTCTCTCTCTCTCTCTCTCTCTCTCTCTCTCTCTCTCTCTCTCTCTCTCTCTCTCTCTCTCTCTCTCTCTCTCTTCTCTCTCTCTCTGTCTGTCTCTCTCTTCTCTCTCTCCTCTCTCTCATCTCTCTCTCTCTCTCTCTCTCTCTCTCTCTCTCTCTCTCTCTCTCTCTGTCTCTCTCTGTCTCTCTGTCTCTCCTCTGTGTCTGTCATCTCTCTGTGTCTCCTCTGTCTGTCTGTCTGTCTGTCCTGTCTGTATGTATGTATGTCTCGCTCTCTCTCTCTCTCTCTCTCTCTCTCGCTCTCTCTCTCATCTCTCTCTCCTCCTCATCCTCTCTCTCTCTCCTCTCTACTCATCTCTCTCTCTCTCTCTCTCTCTCTCTCTCTCTCTCTCTCTCTCTCTCTCTCTCTCTCCTCTCTCCTCTCTCTCACTCTCTCCTCTCTCTTCTCTCTCCCTCTCTTTTATCTCTCTCTCTCTCTCTCTCTATTATATTGTACTTACGGTATTGATATATTTCTATCAGTAAAAGTGTAGTGCTCTCCCTTGAACCATCTCATTCGACAGTCACATTGTATTTTATTATTTTCAAGGCGAATTTCTACCAACGTCTGTAAGTCAAAGGGGATGTTGTCTTTCGGGAAGCCTATGATGTTGTTGTATTTAAACAAAAACAGAAAGTAGGTTTGGCGATATCATACATGGGGACAACTATTTAAATGCTTATTTCACTCCCCCCCTCTCTCTCCCCCTCTCTCTCTTCTCGTCTCTCACTCTCGCTCTCTCTCTCTCCCCCCCCCTCTCTCTCTTCTATCTCTCTC